>LPNX010869592.1:99774-143901 GCA_001517045.1 Pseudotsuga menziesii | reverse complement strand
TTTCCACTACGTGTATGTCCAATGTCATCAAAATCACTTTCAAACTCTTGTGACATTACTATCTTTACTTATTCATCTGAAACTAGATCCATTCTTCCTTTTCCATATAATAGCATCTTAATGGACAAGTTTAAAGATTTTAGGTACTTACCATGATATCCTTTGAAGAAGTACCATTAAGCCTCGTTGAAGCTTTTTCTCTGGACAACTGCAAACTCTGTGACAAACCCTTCTAGCACACTTGCAAGCCAGAAGTCTACTGTCCTTATAATGGGATTATCAAGGTTCTTCAAGGCCTGAATCAGCTCCGGTGTCCAGACAATGTTTCTTTTCTTCTTGAATATGTTCTTGTCAGTCAACTTTGATAACTAGTCATAAAGCTCGTTTCCAAAGGTTGCAAAAAATATCGCATGCAGGTCTGTAACGATATGTTTTTGTAAACAATCCTCTGTGCTCAGTTTAGGACTCTTGTTCTCTCATTCATCAAACTCTTTCTAGTTAGACCAAACCCACTCATTGAGTTCATCTCTAGTAGGATTCCAATAGAACATCAGTGCTCAGTTTGTTCAAAACCAGCAACAGAACCAGGTTTACTATAATGAACCAACAACACCCCTAGCTCACTGGCCCTTTCGGCGACAGACCGCAGAGCGGCCTGAAGTCTCACCCGAAGTGATTTGGGTTGGAAAAAGACTCAAGTGTATCGACCAGGTTCTGTCGCATCCTATATCCACCTCGTAGCTCTACTAAGCCTACATGAAGTCTCACTCTTCTCTGAGATGCACATTCTCCTCTCGTCCGCAATGACTCCAACCTCTATCACATCACCTCATCCTGGGAAACACGTAACTCTCTCCTACGCTCGATCCTTAACCACATCACACCACAGCTCCTCTGCTGGTGCGATATTTCCTTCCTGTGATATCCTACCACCGCGGCTCAACGTACTCAGCGTCACTTGTTTTTACCCTACAGGACTCAATACTCAAGGCTGTTTTATACTACAACTCTTAACTGTCTTGAGTGCAACTTAGGCAGACTCTTATACAGAATACTTAAAGACTTCAACTAGCATTTATCCCTGTAATATGCCATGAACTGAATAACATACACATACATTTACTATAAGAAAAGTTCATGTAATGAATGACATATATAACAAGCAAATACAATCACATGAATCAAACACATAACACTCTGGTTTTTACATGGTTCATTTCTTGGGTGGAAGTTACGTCCACAGAACTGTGTTTCTATATTATAACTTGAGAGAGGTACACAGTTGTGCTGCACCGCATATGCAACTAGAGATCTTCTTGATAACTCCGCACACAGCCTTGAGCCCTTCTCTCTTAGATCTCTTCTCTATATTTCCTTCTTACAATATTCTCTCTCTCTCCCTCTCTGTCAATTCCTGCGGATTGTTACAATACAAAATAATAGTGAACTAACAGACTACTGATAGCCTGACTAGCTGGATGGCCTAAAATGCTCAAAATGCCAACCTTTTACACTACAAAATACATCCCTTTATAGGTGGCCCGAAGGTCTCACCATTACAACACTGTGGGCCTGTCCCAATAGTAACCCAAAACCCTAACTAGTGACAGTCGACATATCTGTAGTTGGGGTAGCCGCTATCCGTCATGCCACTGCTCTCTGCAGTATTCCATGCTTTCCGGCGCTGACCATGGGTACTATGCACCGCTTCCCATCTTCTGTCCTTCGTCTTCAATACCTCGGCCTTGTCGCTCCTTTTCTTTTATGAGGGTAGCTGAGCCCTCCTGTCTTCGTCGCTGCCTTCAATGCAATGGTTGAGCTCTCTCTTCTCGGCTGCTCAGGTACTGTCATCTTCCTTGACTTCTCTGTTCCAACAGTCACGGTTTTTGGCTCTGCTCTACAGCTAGAAACATGCTACGGCGTCATAGCTTCACCATATCTCTTCGTCTTCACCAAACTGTCTATCCGCCAAAATGGCAGCTTTTCCTGTAGCTGCGGGACCCTCCTCCAACAGTATATATAGCATATAAGAGATGAGCAAGTTGACCCTTTAGTTGTTGAATACTCTCTAAACTTAGTAAATCATAAAAGACGTCTAACTGTTTACAAGCCAGCGCATGGTATGGTTCATCCTTCAGCGTGATCATGGCATCTTTAGCGTGCGTCTGTGGTAGTAGTCCCTCTTTTATCGTGAAGGGTGGCATGCAGGATGTTCTTTCAGCGTGATTGACATCATGGTGGCGAGCAAAGGCAGCGTACACAGCGAGTCTTCTAGAACAAGATTGCTTAAACATCAAATGCGTGAACTGCACGTGGGTTGCAAATTGTTTCATATTTTAAATGCCTGGAATCTTTTATTGACATCGTGCAGGCTGTTGAGCAATTTGGATGAAGAGTTGAACGACAAGTTCGATATGCTCATAATGTAATCGTTGGGTGCCAGGTTTATCTATGGCTAGATTTTTATTTGCTCCACCGTTCTTTATTCTGTGAATGTGCGATAGTTTGATTCCCTGTCCGTGCGTGAATCATTTCATGGCATGCTCATAACATGAAGCCTACAAAAGAAAAGAGATATACGTTAATATCATAGCATTATGATTTAATAGGACAAGGGAATTACATTATATAAGTAATTCATGAAAAGCCAACAAAATATATTTACAGTGTTTAATTCTTAAAACAAAAAGAAGCCTATATGAGGTGGAATAAAGTGGCTCAAAGTTCCAAGTTTTATCTCATATTAAAGTTAAGAATATTTTAACAAATTTATAATGCATATTGAAAATAATGCATATACAAATTTATATTAAAATTTATAATACATATTTTATATTTTATAATGCATATTTTATAATAAAGTTTATATTAAAGTTTGTAATGCATATTTTATATGGATTTGAAAATATATTAAAGTTTCATTTATTAAAGTTCTAAGTGGAATTATTTAATTCACTTAAATAATGAATGGTTTTATATTTAACATTTTTTCATTTTCCATAGTTTAAGAAATCATAATATTTTAAATGTATTCCCTCTTTAATTACTTTAAAACATTACAATTTAATCAGACAATGTCTTAACATCAACCCATGATTCTAGTTATGTATATGCAAGTAGTATGGAATCAGTGAGGACGAGAATACAAAGACAAGTCAAACCCAAGAAACCAATAAGGAACATGTCATCAAAACTCAATGCATAACTTAGGACTAAAAGGAAGGGCTGAATGGAGTGCCAAAATGCGCACTAAATGCAATAATACATAAAAAATGATGAATTAAGCTTCTTTTACATTTATAAGTTATAATTGATGAAAACATAGTAAAAGATAGACAAATTAAAGATAAATGTATTAGATTTCGGTAAATAGGCCAGGAAATTAATGTAAATAAGGCCATTATAAAGACAATTTCGAGGCTCAACATACCCCAAGACCAAATATATGGCACATCCTCGTGTCATGAATGAATCGGAAGTGATCTTTTCATTTATTCAAAAACTTTGTTTGATCATTAATAGTTTATAGGCAATCGTTCAACAAAATGAAGCCATATTTATTACTACATGAAAATTAGAACTTAGAAAAAAAGAGTTATGGTATAAAATGATCAAATCAACTTCATATTATTTAAGATTTGTTAATACATACAATTCTAATTACTAGTAATAATTCATTCTTATGAAGACCATATAAATCGAGACTCCCTCCCCCAGACCGAAGGTATGGCATGTCATCGTGCCATGAATGAATTAAGACTGAGCTAAATGAGGATATAGATAGTCAGTAAATCCTATAGGAAAATAGTCATCCTTACTACTTCTCAAAGGTTTATCGTTATTTAAGTAATTATGGATAGAGTTTACATTTCAAGTTCATTAGACTCCTAAGTTTATGGGTCCCACTTCTAGGATAGTGATATCCTAGGTATGGTATGGATTTAGAAAACAGGCTCTTAAGTGCAACTTACAAACATTCTCAAATGGCAGATTGATGGAGTTCATTTTCTTTAGATCAACCATGCATACCTTCCTCCAGTAGACCCACAACAACCTTTATTATGACAGAGTCATTTTCATATTTTTTAGACTCTTTTTCAGATTTTTTCTCTCTCTCTTTTTAACAAGTTGTCCTCCCGAGGAAGATTCCCCTCTTTTAGTCGAGCCTATTCAGTACCCCATCGAGTTTACCTGGTCATACCACAGGCTAGCACCTACTTCCAGCAAGCTTGTTCAGTACCCCGGTGGGTTAACCTCTTAAACCCATTTTCTATCATAGGCTCTTGTCCCAATGTTTCTAGTCCCTGTAGATATTCGGCAAATCATTTTTCCTATGAAGGAGTGGTGGGGGAGCAACTCTGAAAAC
The DNA here is from genome assembly GCA_001517045.1 of Pseudotsuga menziesii. NCBI lineage: Eukaryota > Viridiplantae > Streptophyta > Pinopsida > Pinales > Pinaceae > Pseudotsuga > Pseudotsuga menziesii. The sequence continues at coordinate 139,535 of LPNX010869592.1, read as the reverse complement.
CATGCTATAGGGTGGGATGGTATATGGATTGGAGGACAGCTAGTCTTATCTTTTTTATTATCAAGGAAAAATAAAGGCTGCAAGAGGAATCTACTGAATCAAAAATACACATGATTAATGGATTTAGTGTAAAGTGGATGAAGCCATAAGATAATGAATGAAAGTTGTCTCTAGTCCCAAAATTTGTCTCTTTCATATAGAATTAAAGTAGTGTTTCCCACAAACTAGAAATTGCATTCACCTATATGCTACCCTATAGTAAAGATGCTTAAATAACATGCCCTGATAAATAAGCTAGGATGTGTGAGTGACCTCTAGGTTTTAGATAGACCTTAATCTTATGACAAACCCTCATTATGTTTAAATTTGGTCTTGAGTAAGTGATAGAATTAGAAATATGCATGTATGAAAATGAATAATGATGTAAATTTTTTTTGGTTTAGTCATTAACATGATTTTCTTCTTAGTTCTTTTATTTGAAAAAGAAAACAAAAACGAAGTTTATATTATTCCCTAAACTAAGAATGCAACATTTTATTTATATACATATTTCCCTACCCTAAGAAGAAAGAAAACTTATTTATTCAAGTATATGAGATTTTCCAATGAAACCAAGTGCGAAGCAAAATGAGAATTTTACCTTCATCCATATATGCGATGGTTATTATAGTGATTGCCTAAATGTGGAATACCAACCAACTTACTTGTCTTTGCATCAATAGGTGTCGAATGAGGGAATGGTATTACGGTCGAGTTACATCCTAAAACCATCTTTCGATGTAATCTTTGTACTCACCTTCCTTTGCTATGTCATACAGATCCTCTTCTTCTAGTTGAGCGGTCGTTTGAGGATATGATGGATTTGTTAGCTTGCATGTAAATATCTCTTTAATTTTAGGTTGCTCTTTTTCGGATGTAATCCCCAATGTATCGGATTCTTTCGTAGTCTCGTAGAGAACATCTTTTTGTAGCTCTTGGTATTTTGGTTCATCTATTATTTCGGGATATGTTGATAAGCTCTCAATTGTTGTCAATATCTTTTCTTCTTGAGAGATCGATATCCCAGCTGCTGCTAGGATTTGAGAGAGTTCTCTTAAACTGATGGTTGCCTCTGAATCCATGTTGTTGGTTGGTGGGTCCTGTTTCACACAAGGATTAGTCCCTGGGGTTCTTACAGTACCCAAAATGTTTTTATGTGTTTTTGAAAAACTATATACTAATAAAACAAATTAAAGACAACACACTAAAGCACTTACTTAAAAAGTACACTGTAAGAGAAGTAAATCAAACTTTGCGTGAAGTAAACACACTTGTGTGAAAAAGGAACAACAAGGTTTTGGGGAAACCCGCTAAAGTGGATGCGTCAGGATGTCACACTATGGAAATTCCATATTGAAGTCATCTCTGTGTCTTATCGTTTCCCCTCTCCCTTGCTGTGTAATGTAAAGGAAACCTAACTATCCCATATCTACTTAGACTCCAATCCCTTTAGCACCTCCCCGACAACGACGCTAAAATCTCAGGCAAAATATGCACTATTTAATTCAACACTTAATTTGTCAACCCTGGGAGGTAGCTTATGAGATGCAATCACAATATGTGCAGAATTGAAGTCTTGAACTAACCTAAGCTAACTAAATATGTAGATGTGTTAACATGCAACTATATGATTTTAATCTACATGCATGGATATCATGAGTTAAATGCAAGAATTTAATGTATCTATGAAAACTGAAAATAAACTAAGAACTTGAAAAGTAACTACAAATTCAAATCTAATCAAATATATTCTACAAAGGTAGAAAACTAATTAACAATTGAGATTCAAACTAGTCTAATGTTACACTAATGTATTCTATGAAGTGAAATTGCAACAACTTAATCTAGGAAAGCGGTCACTTGGTCCAAAAGCAATCTAATGTAATGAAAGTAAATTTAGCTATTCAGAATAGGCAATAAATCAACTAAATTATTTCATGAATGCATGAACTATATGCTTATGCAGGGATGAGATTTAACCATACAATTAACTATGAAAGAAAATACTAAAATTAATTACGACAAAAAATATGAAATTAATTCTAGAAGCAAACATTGGAATTAATTACTATGAAACATGAAATTATACTACAAGTGAAAAGAGCAACTAATCTATTTATTCAATGAGCGAAACTACCCTATACTTTCAAACGAGCAAATTAACCAACCATCCTACTCTAGTTATCGAACTTATGCAATCGTATAAAACAAATTAAAACATTAATCTAAGGACCAAATGTAAACAAATACTTTGTGAGGAATCATAAACTAATGTAAGCAAACTATTTTAACAAATCTAATCTAATCAACAACTAATCTATGAATTTTAAAAATGAAACTAATGCATCTAATATGAACAATCTAAAACAATCCCTATTCCCTAATGCTTAGAATCTATCATGCAAAGTTCATTAAATAAAACTAAATTAAAGTTAAAAATAAAAGTAAAGGAAACTAAACTAATCTCAAAATAAATAAAATTAGACCAATACAAATAAATAGAATTCACACTAAAAATAAAACTAAACTAAAAGAATTTCATGAACTAAACTAAAATGAAATTAAATAAAATAGTGAAAATAAACTATATTATTAACTTAAAACAAATTTATCATAAAATAACACATTAAGCAATTTAATAACAAAATATAAATGATATATTCAAAATGAAAAATTCAAAATACAAAATACATACTAAATACAAAAGATGATATAGCATAAAATAAATTTAATTATAAAAACAAACACTTTAACCCACATTAAAAAATAATTATAAAGCAATTCAAATTACTCTATTAACATTATACAAAATTAAAATATAAAAGAAGAGAACATTTACACTCATTTATAATCTAAATTTCATTAAAACTGAAACAATAAACCTTATGCATTAATATAAAACAAAATATGAAATGCTGAAGATGGATTCAAATCCCTACTAATCTACAAAACACAATGAAATGATGGAAAATTAACCTATACCCTAGCTAATTATTTCTACACAAAACATAATATTAGAAATTCTGGAAATGAATGAAATTCTGTAAAATTATATCTAAATTTGAATTAAGGGCTGGAAAACAGACTCGATGAAGGTGCAAACAGAAAGCTGAAAAACAGGGGCCGCATAGAGGGATGAATAGAAGGCTGAGAAGACAGTTTAAACAGAGGATCGAATAGCCACCTGAATGAGAAAATTGCATAAAAACTCAAAAAAATTACAGTTTATCAACAACAAAACATTATCTACTCGAAAAACAAATATATATACAGAAAAACAAAACTACTTATCTGCAAAAACAAAAGATAAATGTTGAATATGCACAAATGGAACCTCTAGTTGTTGAGGGGCCCTTCTCAGCAATCAGAGGTTAGTCTACTTCAACGAACTACTTCACAGAATACTAAAACATGCATACACAGCTGAACATAGATTTTTATTGATGTGAATAGAGTTTTTACATAGTTTTCATATCGACGACTAGCTACCCAGCTGCTAGCTAACTCATCTATAAGAAGAGGATGGTATATATAGCATACAAGAGATGATAAAGTCGACCCTTTAGTGGTCGACTACTCTCTAAACTTAGTAAATCATAAAAGGTGTCTAACTATTTACAAGCCAACTCATGGTCTAGTTCCTCCTTCAGCGTGATCATGGCATCTTCAGCGCCCATCTGTGGTAGCAGTCCCTCTTTTATCGTGAACGGTGGCATGCATGCTCCCATTTTAGAGTGATTGATGGTATTGTGGCAAGCAAAGGCAGCATACATAGCGAGCCTTCAAGAACAAGATCGCTTCAACATCAAATGTGTGAAGTGCAGGTGGGTTGCAAACTGTTTCATATTTTAAATTCCTGGAATCTGGGTTGCAAACTGTTTCATACTTTAAATGCCTGGAATCTTTTATTAACAACGCGCATGCTGATGCACGATTTGGATGGAGAGTTGAACGGCAAGCTGGATATGCTCATAATGTAATTTTTAGGTGCCACGTTTAACTATGGCTATGTTTTATTTGCTGCACTGTTATCTATTTCATGAATGTGCAAGAGTTTGATTCCCTGTCCGTGTGTGAATCATTTCACGGCATGCTCATAACATGAAGCTTGCAAAAGAAAAGAGATATGCGTTAATATCATAGCATTATGATTTAAGAGGATAAGGGAATTACATTATATAAGTAATTCATGAAAAGCCAATGAAATATATTTACAGTGTTTAATTCTTAAAACAAAAAAAAGACTATATGAGGTGGAATAAAGTGGCTCAATATTCCAAGTTTTATCTCATATTAAAGTTTAAGAATATTTTAACAAATTTATAATGCATATGCAAATTTATATTAAAATTTATAATGCATATTTTATATGGAAAATAATGCATATTTTATAATGCAAGTTTATATTAAAGTTTGTAATGCATATTTTATATGGATTTGAAAATATATTAAAGGTTCATTTCTTAAAGTTCTAAGTGGAATTATTTAATTCACTTAAATAATGAATGGTTTTATATTTAACATTTTTTCATTTTCCATTGTTTAAGAAATCATAATATTTTAAATGTATTCCCTCTTTAATTACTTTAAAACATTACAATTTAATGAGACAAAGTCTTAACATCAACCCATGATTCTAGTTATGTATATGCAAGTAGTATGGAATCCGTGAGGACCAGAAGATAGAGACAAGTCAAACCCAAGAAACCAATAAGGAAAATGACATCAAAACTCAGTGCAGAACTTAGGAGTGAAAGGAATGGCTGAATGGAGTGCCAAAATGTGCACTAAATGCAATAATACATAAAAAATGATGAATTAAGCTTCTTTTACATTTATAAGTTATAATTGATGAAAACATAGTAAAAGAAAGACAAATTAAAGATAAATGTATTAGATTTCGGTAAATAGGACAGGAAATTAATGTAATTAAGGCCATTATAAAAGACAATTTAGAGGCTCAACATACCCCCAGACCAAAGATATGGCATGTCCTTGTGTCATGAATGAATCAGAAGTGTTTTTTTCATTTATTCAAAAAATTTGCTTGATCATTAATAGTTTATAGGCAATCGTTCAGCAAAATGAACCCATATTTATTACTACATAAAAACTAGAACTTAGAAAAAATAAGTTATGGTATAAAATGACCAAAACAACTTCATATTATTTAAGATTTGTTAATACATACAATTCTGATTACTAGTAATAATTCATGCTTATGAAGACCATATAAATCGAGACTCCCTCCCCCAGACCAAAGGTATGGCATGTCCTCGTGCCATGAATGAATTAAGACTGGGGTAAATGAGGATATAGATAGTCAGTAAAGCCTATAGGAAACTAGTCATCCTTACTACTTCTCAAAGTTTTATCGTTATTTAAGTAATTATGGACAAAGTTTGCATTTCAAGTGCATTATACTCCTAAGTTTATGGGTCCCACTTCTAGGATAGTGATATCCTAGGTATGGTATGAATTTAGACAACAGGGTCTTAAGTGCAACTTATAAACATTTTCAAATGGCAGATTGATGGAGTTCATTTTCTTTAGATCAGCCATGCATACCTTCCTCCAGTAGATCCACAACAACATTTATTATGACAAAGTCATTTTCATATTTTTTAGACTCCTTTTCATATTTTTTCTCTCTCTCTTTTTAACAAGTTGTCGTCCAAAGGCAGATTCCCCTCTTTCAGTTGGGCTTGTTTAGTTCCTCGTCTGGTTTACTTGGTCATACCATAGGCTGGTACCCGTTGCTAGCGAGCCTGTTCAGTACCCTAGTGGGTTAACCTCTTAAACCCATTTTCTATCATATGCTCTTGTCCCAATGTTTCTAGTCTCTATAGATATTTGACAAATCATTTTTCCTATGAAGGAGTGGTGGGGGAGCAACTCTAAAAACCATGCTACATGGTGGGATGGTATATGAAAATCATTGCTGAAAGAATGATTGGTTCTCAATTTTAAGTGGAATAGGGAATTGCTTGTACATAAACAATAATTGGTGGGGTCCCCATAGTTTTGGGCATGTTGATGGACTAATTTGACGATGGGTGGGATACCCACCTTTTTTTGTGGATCGAGGAGTCAATTTGATGATGATCGGGGTTCCCACATTTTTTAGTGAATTGAGGAACCTTTTACAATATGAAGTGGGGTCTATTTGAAATCATGAAGATGGGTTCCCAATGAATCAATGTCATGTAGAATGTTCCCGCGGGAATAAATGAATGGACTTGGTGATTTCGGAAAGGAGGGGGGCCCATTGGTGTCTTTTCATAGGTAATTATATGAAGGAAATTTGCAAATGGGTTAAGTGCTCATGGAGGTATAAGTATTTTATGGTGAAATAGTCTTTGTGACTCGCATCGAGGAATTTTTTTGTGGAATTGCTTGAGGTAAGGGAGTAAATGCATAACTATAGAATAGTTGGCTACAAGCAAATGGATTTGGTGGAGTAAAAATTCCTTGGACTTGTGGGGGGATTAGAATCATGGATGTCGATTATGATGAAGGTTTTCCAAGGGAAAACACCCATGGGGGTAATGGAGTGTTCATGAGTTGAGATGTTGATGGAACATCAAAATTGGAATATTTTGTATGTCACTTGATGTCTTGAGCATGGTTTAGCTATGGGAAACAATAGTTCCTAGAGGAAAGTTTTGTGATCATACCTAAGAGAAACTTTACATCTTTGTCATTGGCGGCAATTATGGGTGTTCTGATCATTTTCCTACACACATGACACACATACCCAAGTTTAGTAAAGGAAATGAAAAAGGTATGGACGATGCATAAATACTAACTCAAAACATAACGCATTCGAGGGGTATAAATTTTTCAGATAGACCCCATTGACAGGATTGTTGAGTGTCATTCCTTCAGAATATTATAGAACATATGCACCATTAGGGAGGCATCATTGGATGATGAAGGGACCAGACCACTTAGGTACGAACTTGCCTAGTCTGGATTTGGAATTCCTAAAATTTAAATGAGTATACATAAAATTAATAATGGGAGAACACAAATCCACATAGCAACACATTAAATATAGATACACAATGTTTACATGGAAAACCCAAAATTGAGAAAACCCACCATAATATATCTCTTGTTTCCCATGAACTAAATGGGCCAAGTAGGGCCAAGTGAGCTATCCACCACTCACCTCTAGGCCACTTTACAACAAAGCCTCCTCAATCCTTCTAAAGGATTATTTACATGCAATACCATGGGACACCAAATAACATGGGCGCAAAAACATGTGCTATACCTAAAACACCTTTGAATCATTCATGATTCAAGGTTAACCCTAACAACCCCCCCTTTAAACTGACTTGGAGTAATCACCAACACCCCTCAAATTTTTACCAAGGAATATCACATACACCCCCTATCACCTAGGTCTATCTCTCATCTTTACCGGTGAGTTACGAGGAATATGCATGCCTTACAAGGTCTTATATCCATATACTCATTTACATGCAAATTGTTGGGTAAAAACATTAAACAATTTATGATAGAATTCCAACGATTTAATTGTCAACCCGGAGAGAGTGTAAACTTGTGAGGCACAAATAAAATATATGCAGGGGAAGAGTGTCGCTGAACTTAATCTATAACTGAAATTAAAAATACATGACTGGAATTGAATTAAACTTGCAACTGAAATTAAATTAAACTTGCAAAAGCAGAAATAACATGAAAAGCAAGAAATAACATGAACATAAATCTAATCTAGAACAACAAGAAATTTCAGAATATAAATCTAATTTATGAAAGCATAAAATTGCATAAACTTAAACTGGTATAAAGAAAATCAACATTAACTGGTGAGCTCACATAAAATCGATACTGAAAATTCATAAGAAATAAATAACTGAACATCTACATTAACAATTCATAACAAAAACATAACTGAAAATCTATATGAACAATTCATAAGAAAGAAACTACTGAAAATCTATATTAATAGAAGAGAATCAAAGGAGGTGCATTAAGCATCATCTCCATTACATATCACTCAGAACCTATTCTATGGCTAACTCTAAACTATTATCTACTTCAAACCACTAGAGAGGCCTCTAACCAAAATGAGGAGAGAGCCCTCTTATTTATAGATGAATTCAAGATAGTTGATCATAATTACAAATCCACTATTCTCGCAACCTATCCCTTAAAATTCTCAACAAATAGACAACTCATCCCCCAAATCCTCAACAAATCTACAACTCATCCCTTTAAATCTTCAACCAAATATTGGATGAGATATTCTCTCCACATGTCCATGATCTTTTCCTTGAAGTTAGCTCATATCTAAAAGATGAAATTCGAATCTGAGGCTAGGTGGCCACTTTTGAGCTTGCTAAAGTCTTCAAATACACCTGTACACATCACCAAACTCATCCAACTTTAAAGTATAATGAAAATATGTTAATTTTCTCAATAATTAACCATAAATTCGCTCAAAAAAATAAATGATTTGGAAAATGGTAATATAAACCCATATTTATTTTGAAAGTGGTGAATGTTAATGGTTTTATGGAAGGATATAATGGAATAAGGTGATAAATAGCATGTGAAATGATGAATAAAATGTGGTATTTTTGCGGCTCAACATACCCCCCAACTTGACTGTTTACATGTCCTCATGCAACTATGCATTGATTCCTTTAAAAATTTTGGCTTGTAGTTGATTCTTTACATGATGATGGTATGTAACAGTAAATCATTCCATGATTTTGAAATGCATGAGTGGCAACGATTTTTTTCTTTTTTTATATATATTTTTGTGGTTGGTTCTTCTGTAACAACCATAACAACTGTTGGTTCTTGTGTTAACAACATTCGTTCGTTTTATTTGTATTTTGGCTGCAATACATAAGATTTTAAAAGTATAAATGTATTAGAAATGATAAACCATCAATGTATAGTAAAAATCCTTTTTATAGTTATGAATCATGCCAATATACATAGCATAGTTTGGGATAGATATGTTGATTAATGGTAAATGAGATGATGGATATGTAAAATGGTAATGAATAGTCCCCCCCAACTTAAGATGTATTAGGTTTACGAAAAGGAGAAAGGGAATGTAACATGGTGAGGGAATTTTCCAAATTCATTCATTTCCTAGCATTTAAGGAATTACATGATTAAATATTAGAAAACAACATACCTCCACTTACCCAAAAAGTTGATGATCTATACAATAGGAATGTGGTTGGTGCTGCTTGGTTGGATGAAGTAAAATATGAGTGATGAAAGTGAAACTATGGTACTCATATAGATGGAAGTATGCTGATGTAAAACTGCTGATGATGTCATGAAAAGTATATAGTCTTCACCCACTACAAAACCCGTTGGTACAATTCTTACCATGCGAATAAATGTGTCGATGTCGAACATGGAAAGAAGTCATTGGATTACCGACCATTAATGAATGCCATTAACCAATGCGAGGAAATATCACCATTGGTGTCAATGAGTGCCAAGGTACTTAAGTACATCATGCAAAGTGCGAATAAATGAGCTGATGTCGAACCACTTGCAAGGTCTAACGATTAAGGGACATTGATGCATTCCCATGATTGTCAGCGAGAGAACTTGCCATTAAGGCATGCAAGCCTCAAGGTAATGGAAATGAACTCTAGTCTCTATCCTAGATAATGTGCTGAGGTCGATTGGGAAAGACTTGTTGAAAGGTGGGCCTTAAGGAATCCCACATCAGTTAGCATGAGTTGTACATAATGAATAGTAGGACTATAGATGAAAAGTCTCACTGTGAGATAGTTTTTATGACAAGGAAAATAAAGTAATGTAGTCATGGACACGAAGGTGAATGGTTTTATTCAAAAGGAAAAAGATAAACTGAAAATGAGGAAAATGTGTGCGACTCAGAAAAGGTATACACACGGGAATTCACGATATATAAGGTAGTAAAAATGTAGACTATGACATGGATAATGAATAAGTTTGGAAGGAAAAAGGGTAAATAATCATGACATGACATAATGGGTTTCTGAAAGGCTTTTTTGTGGATGCAAATGTCATGACATGCATAAGGGAAACTCGACTCCTTCAATCTTTCAATAAAATATTTTTCTGAAAAGTTTCCGCGATTGTAAAAATCACTTCTGCACGCCATATGTTTGGCTTTAAATCTACAAAAAGTTAGCATTTTCCTGCAACCAACTTGTGAGAGCATTGAAAATACAGAAAAATATGTGCTTAACAAAACAAGTCAAAGAAAATAAATGAAATGCTTATATACGTGAAAGTGGCAACCCTTCTTGTCGAAACTTGTTTCTAAGCAACTTGTTAAAACAAGTTAGCACAACGATCATAAAATTTTGAGAAAATTCTAAATTCATTTAAAATTTGATGATTTTATTTATTAACTAATAATTTTTATTTATTTGTATGTTTTTAGTTTTGATTTTATTTTATTTTATTTTATTTTTGTAATGTTATCATACTTTTTAAGATATAAGTGCGTCTTTATGTAATGATTGCGCAATAGGGAGAGAGGGTCGACCCTTTGAGTGGTCGACCCCTGTGAAAGCAGGCTATCTTAATGATCTTAATAGAGAGCAGTGTGCAAACAAGCGATTTTTTTTATGGTGAGTTTAGTAGCTTGAAACAACCACTACCTCCCCGAAATCCTGGAAGATGTGCCAGGTCCCACTATGCAAAAAATAAAAATTAAGAAAATGGCTTGGGTGCGACAGCACCTAACCCTTCTATTTCAAAGGCGCATATTTATTAATAACATTAGTTTTGTTTATTTTCCAAATGTTAATTTATATATTTTTATTTTTATGTTATAATAATATTTTATTATTATTGTTGAATTGTTTTTATTTTTTATTTAACTAATGTTTTTTTTACACATATATTTTTAAATGTTGTTATAAAAACAAATATTTTTATTTATTTACAGAACTCTTTTATTGTTTTTCTTTTAATTTCATAATATTTTTAATTTATTATTATTATTAATTTTAATAAAATAACAACACAAAATTTAAAATATATAAAAAAACATTCTATATATATAACATTATAATCACTAACTCATACCCATAAAAACACCTATCAAAAGAAAAGTCATATTTTATAATAAAAAAATAAAATAATGTTGTTGCATGACTAATAAAGTTAACCTAGCGGCCTTAATAATTGTGAATACTGTGTTGTAGTTTGTATCACATGCCATGAATAATGTGAAAGGATTTTGTTAACTCCCAACATATATAAAATATCAAAGTGAGTCAAGGATTTTGTTCAATTGTGCCAAAATAGGTTTCACTCCTATAAATACAGAGTTTTTAGTCGTTTTTTTGAATTTCTTGTCAAATTGAGTGGTGTCATGTGCATGTGAATTAATTGTATTGCTCAGTGAATCTATCTCCCTGTAAGAAATGCTGAATGACACAATATTTTGCCTTATTATTTGGATGATTCTTCAAATTCTTAAAAGATATTCTTATACATTAATTAGATAATTTAATTCTGCTGCAATTGCCTTTGTTTTAATAAGTAGAACTAAATTTCGGTAAATTTATTCTTACATCAAGATTACATATGACATAATATTCACTATTGGTTGAAATCATAGTTTTGGTATTATTCTGACGTGGAGTCAATATCAGTCTGATCAAATCAATAATTCAGTGAAAGGCTCTCACTGGTCATTCATTTCATTCAATCGCTCAGTCTCGATTCAGCAGAAAAATACATATTTGCTCTAATTATGCATGTGTTCGAAAGTGCATGTTCTAATTTTTGGCATCAATCGCACTGAGATCTGCCCATGAAACACTTATAAACGATCACTATGACTGGTAATCTTTGGGTAAAATCTTTATTGTATACTGCGTTTTCCAAATGGGCTTATTCTGTTAAAAAAAACAACATTTGAAAATCCCGGTTCACTGTCGATCGCTCACTGAACTCTGTCCCCCCCTCCATATTATAGGGTGGATGATGAAAGAACTAACCTCCATCACTGACCGATTCGAAGAGGAATGAGATTCTAACTTTTCGTAGCAGTAGTATTTTTAGGCACCATTATTTTTGTGCTTAGTTGAGATACTGACAGGAAACTTATTTGCAAATTATATTCATGGATTCTATTTTTAAACGGTAGGCTATTCCATCATTTGCAGAGCTTAGCATACCATGAATACGGTGTCTCTGAGGTAGAGCTAGCGTGAAGCTCCGACAGGTTTGGTTGGTGATAATGGTAGAGTGCCTCTCCTCATCCCATCTCCTCCCGATCTAGAAACCCTTGCACGCATGTAAATTTGAGGATTTCGTAGAGAGTATTTGCCAATGTGTTCTTCGCACGCTATTAGATTGTAGAGTTTTCTAGCTCTATTGTTCATCAATACAAGCATTTGCTGTAAATTTGAGGCTGCTGGCGAATTACGTCATGCGCAGATCAGAACAATACGGATTTCTCGAGCTGGAGGCTGAACGTAGAATTGAATAATTTAAGAAATTAGTGGATAGTTCCCCAAGATTTCTTGACTTACGTTCAACACTACATTCTTTTTGGACAGTACGAAAGGGATCTGGCATCGGTAGTTAACTCTATCCTTACTCACACAAAAGAAATTAGGCTAGTCGACGATGGTGGGGATGCTTGGGTATTGGATGTGGATGATACAACCTAGTCTAATCTAGAATATTATATGGGGAGAAAGTTTGGGTGATTGGATTGGAATTTTCCAGGTAGAGGGATATGGCAGTAAGTGTTGCTATGAGCATTATCTGAAATAGATAAAATTGCAGAAGTTACTGCCACCAGAATTTCAGAGTTCAATGAGTAGAATGTCGCCAGTATCAGAGGTGCACTTGCTTTGCATCATGGTTATCAGAGGACGGAGTGGAACACCGCTAACTGAAATGCTCGAATTGTCACTATAACCATCCACCCTAATTTGCAGAGATTGTGCTCAATCCAGTGGAGAATTAAGTCATTTGATTTCCAAAACAGATTTAGACGTAGGCTAGCTAGATTCTATGGATTAGGAAAGATCTATTGTTAAATTTATGGATACACATGGTAGATTCGGTTGGCAGCAAAACGGTAAGTCGTTTTCTTCATTGAACTGAAATAACTGGCATGAAGGTGTGAGTTATTAAATTTAGCTAAAAATAGTAGTTGTTAGCCACGATATTCTTCTCACCATGCTATGCGCAAGGTTTGGTATGGTTTGTGGGTTATTTGTTGTATTGGAACAAACACTAACAAATTCCTTAAACCATGGTGTTGAGGTATTTATGATAGCGAGTGTGCTCATATTCCTCTATCAGGCTAAGGACTCAAGCATAAGCATATATCCTACAAGGCGCTATCATCCTGAATCGTTTCGGATTAGCTCAATGTAAAATTTCATTTCTAGTTTTGATTTTTAATTTTAATCGATTTTGCAGGTATGGGATTGGGCTAGAAGAAAATACATGTGCGCCAGATGACAAACCATCAACTTGCGTCCATATATAAAGATGCGCACATAGGTAGGGTTCTAGAATTCTTTATTTTATTTTGTTTTGTTTTATTTAATTTTTTAATCTATTTGTTTATCTAATTCTTTATTTTATTTTGTTTTGTTTTATTTAATTTTTAATCTATTTGTTTATCTAATTCTTTATTTTATTTTGTTTTGTTTTATTTAATTTTTAATCTATTTGTTTATCTAAATTTTTTGCAGGTTTCAGCCTGTGCAGATCAAAAAGAGACGCTTAAAGACGGATCGAAAAATCAGATCTAAAGATGGTCTGAAGAATGGGTTGTTCAATCTGCTATTTCATTTCTTATTATATATGTTATTTTATTAAAATTTGTAGGTTTTGCATGGAGGGATGAACATTTTGTTTTATTTATTTAATAATTTAAGTATTTTCTTTTTAATATTAATACTAAAGTTTAAGTATTTGCATATACAATGTTTATTATTATCTTTTATTTTTTAAAGCTTCATTATATATATACTAACTAATGTTTAATTTCTACAATTGCAGGTTTTATTAATAATAATATATATTACTTAATTTATTAAAATAAAAACTAGAAAACAAAGAAAAATTAATTTATATATATTCTTTTTAAATTATGTTTTTAATTTTATGTTAGAGTATTCTTAGGTGCTAATTAGATTTTTTTTTTAAAACAAATCAAACAAAGAAACAAACTAAAACTAAACAAAAAGAACTATATAAATTTTATTATTTTTTATTGTTTTATTATTTTATTTTCTAATTGTTCATAAATTTAAAATAAACTAACTCTTAACGCATTTTTATTCCTAGAATGACTTAGAAAATTTATTAAATGAAAAAGTAAAATAAAAAAATTCATAAAAATTTAGATATAAAAGATAAAAATTAAAATTCTTAATTCTTAACAAACATAAAAAATAATAGTAACTAAGGCTATTTAGAAATAAAATTTTAAAGAATAAAACCATTAAAGTAAATTAAAACAAATCTAATCTAAAAAAACTAAAACCTACCTACTCTAATTGTAAATTAAAGATTATTTACAAAAAGTGAAATTTTCAATGTAACCATCTATCTAACAAAAGTAAACAAATACTACGATTTAAATTTAAAAAACTAAATCCATAATATGTTGTAATATAGAAAATTAATAAAATAAAAGTGAAAACAAAACCAATTTAACCTAGTACTTACTTGAAAACATTGTTCAATGTAGCATTTGTTTGCATGATGATCACCCGAGATCCCTTCTTCATCCTCTACAATCTCCAGTTCGAGTAGGTGCTCTCCTTCTGATATGCATGATTCTTCAAATGTTGATTCCTCATTGTTCGCTTCAAGATGAGTGATTTCATCCTTGAGTGCTATCAAGATATCCTCTTCATGAGAACAGGAGATCTCGACTTTTTCTAGGATTTAAGTAAGCCTCTCTAATATTATGCTCATCGTAAAACTAAAATCAAATCAAATGGAAAAAAGAAGAAAAGCAATGAAAAAAATGAATACATGACAAATGCAAAAACAGTATGAAATGAGTTAGTATAAAAGTGCACAAAAAATATGTATAAAACAAAACTGAACATATACAAAATTAAAACAAGTTAATATGAAATAAAGGCACCCAAAAACGAAATCATTCCAAACTTTACACTACAAAACTGTAAATGAAAAATGAAAACTTGCATAAAACAACTTACATTTGCAGAAAAAGAAAACACTTGCAGAAAAAGTAAATACTTTGCAGAAAAATAAACACACTTGCAGAAACAACAATCAAGGCTTTGGGCCAACCCACTAAAGTGGATGCATCTGGTTGTTACACCACGGACCAGAAATTTCGTAGCGAGGTCATCCTTGCGTCTTACCATTTTCCCTCCCCCTTTCTATATAATAAAAACGAACTATCTACCTATCTAAACTCTGGTGCCTTTTAGCAACTCCCCGGCAATGGCGCCAAAACGTTGGGTAAAAGCATTAAACAATTTATAATAGAATTCCAACGATTTAATTATCAACCCAGAGAGAGTGTAAACTTGTGAGGCACAAAGAAAATATATGCAGGTGAGGAGTGTCGCTAAACTTAATCTATAACTAAAATTAAAAATACATGACTGAAATTGAATTAAACTTGCAAAAGAAAAAATAACATGAAAAACAAGAAATAACATGAACATAAATCTAATCTAGAACAATAAGAAATTTCAGAATATAAATCTAATCTATGAAAGCATAAAATTGCATAAACATAAACTGGTATAAAGCAGATCAACATTAAATGGTGAGTTCACATAAAAATGATATTGAAAATGCATAATAAAGAAATAACTGAACATCTACATTAACAATTCATAAGAAAAACATAACGGAAAATCTATATGAACAACTCATAAGAAAGAAACTACTGAAAATATATATTAATAGAAGAGAATCAAAGGAGGTTCATTAAGCATCATCTCCATTACATACCACTCAGCACCTATTCTATGACTAACTCTGAACTATTCTCTACTTCAAACCACTAGAGAGGCCTCTAACCAAAATGACGAGAGAGACCTCTTATTTATACATGAATTCAAGATAGCCGATCATAATTATAGATCCACAATTCTCTCAACCTATCCCTTAAAATTATCAACAAATAAACAACCCATCCCCCCAAATCCTCAACAAATCTACAACTCATCCATTTAAATCCTCAACCAAATATTGGATGAGATATTCTCTCCACATGTCCATGATCTTCTCCTTGAAGTTAGCTCATATCTAGAAGATGAAATTCGAATCTGAGGCTAGGTGGCCACTTTTGATCTTGCTAAAGTCTTCAAATACACTTTTACACATCACCAAACTCACCCAAATTTAAAGTATAATGAAAATATGTTATTTTTCTCAATAATTAACCATAAATTCGCTCAAAATACTCAAAAAAATAAATGATTTGGAAAATGGTAATATAAACCCATATTTATTATGAAAGTGGTGAATGTTAATGGTTTTATGGAATGATATAATGGAATAAGGTGATAAATAGCATATGAAATGATGAATAAAATGTGGTCTTTTTGCAGCTCAACACAAACTACTCCATTCATCTTTTTTTTCATGTGTCTTCATGGTGACTACACCATCACAATCCATTTCTTCATCCTCTTGCTTTTCCATGCTCACTTTATTTCTCATTTTTCCGTGCTCCTTTTGTACCTACATCCAACCTTCTCATTAATGACCATATAAAGGAGAATCCATATACCATATTGCATGGGTCCTCAATTGTTGTAACCGTCAGTTCTCTAGGAATTATCTTCACATACATGGTTCATCAATATTGGTCCCACAGTTGAGATTCAACCATCTCACATTCCCTCCCATAATCGAAGACCCAATGTCTCTGATCCACATCAAGCTAGGATACGAGTACACGTGTCACCTTCGTACCTACCCAGTGTTTTAGTCCACACTTGATGCAATATTCCTTCTCTACACATAAGAGGGATACATTGTGCTTCTAGCACCCAAGGAAATTACATTCTGACTAGAAACCTAAAAATACTGATAGGTTGTTGGGTACCACCGAACATGCTCCCCAAAATTAATTGAAAAAACTAGGTACAACACAACGAGTACAACTATAATCCAAACCATGGATCAATTATATTCCAAACAATGGTGTTGATACCAGTTCTTATTAGGATTTCAATGAGCATACATATAATAAATTGCAAGAATTAAAATAGATAAGCAACCATTAAATATAGACACACAATGTTTATGTGGAAAACCCAAAACCAAGAAAAACCACCATAATAGATCTATTAATGCCCTTAACCTAAAACGACCAAGCCATACCAAGTAATCTAGCCACCACTCACCTCCATGACACTTTACAATGGAGCCTCCTCAAACCTTATAAATGATTATCTACATGCAATACCATGGTACAATTCCATGGGCCACCAAATAACATGGGCCCAAAAAAATGCATTAGGCCTAAACCACCTTTGACTCATTCCCGAGTCAAGGTTCACCCTAATAGGAATCTTTGCAGTCATTGAATACAAGGACAAATTCACCCTTGCTGAAGGTGTGTGGGCGAATGTGGTAGTCATATTGGGATTTGGATCGAAGCTTAATGGATTCATTTTGATGTAGAAAATCATTTAATTCTTTGTCAAGGTGTTCCAAGGTAAACATCTGTTGTTTGAATGTTGGAGTATAAGGGAATAATTTGACCATTGATTGGAGTGTAGGGATTTGACATTCGATGGGCATGCATGCTTCAACACTGTAGACCAAATGGAATGGTGTGAATACAATATCATTGTTTAATGATGTTATATATTCCCAAAGGGAAGGAAAAATCATATTGTGCCAACTAGACTTGTTCTTTTCGACTGTGCATTGGAGCATGGTTTTTAGAACTTTGTTGAATTCCTTTACTTAATCATTGGCTTGAGGGTAATATGGGGTAAAGACGTCATTTTTGAAACATGATATACAGGATAAATCTCCAAAGAGTTTGTCCTTGACGTGTTTTCCATTGTTAGAGACTAATTTATTTGGGACGCCAAACTGTGTTGTGACGTGCCATAAAGAAAAACTAAGCATTCTTGATGGATTTACAGTCAAATGTAGCCATGGATTTGACCCAAGTTTACTGAAGTAATCGACTATAACAATTATGTACTTGTGGCCTTGGGAGTAGGTTTGGAAACATTCCATGTAGTCAATGGCCCATTTGCAGAAGGGGCCTACAGTAATGATTCAATGTAAGGGGGGTAGGGGAGCTCTAGTTTTGCAAGTGAAAACTTGACAATTAGCACATATTTTTACTGTGTAGATAGAATATTTGAAGATGGAAGGCTATAATTAACATACATGGAGGATTTTTTGGGTGGTGGTTAAACGAGAGAGGTGGAAAATGGATGCTCCACTGTGGCAATTATTGAGCACTTGTTCAGCCTCACTATGGGATAAACATCGTCATAAAATAGTGTCAACATGCCATTGATAGAGAACCTCTCCTAAGATGAGGTATCATGGAGCTTGGTGGAGAATGTGAAATCTATCATCATGAGACATATGGGGGACACAAATTTGAGTATTGACGTACGTTAGTATATTGCCATACCATGGGTCATCGATGGTGATGTTAAAGATATGCTCATTAGGTAGGTGATCATTCATTGGTTCTTTTGGGTTATCAAAGGGAATATATGTGATGAGATCCACATGAGATAAATCTTTGTTACTCTTAGGGGTGGAAAACCCGAGGTCAAACTATTGAAGGGTTACAATCCAATGTTCAAATTTATTGTTGATGAGCTAACAACTTATTATATATTGAATAGGATTAGAGTCAGCAATGACTGTAGTCTTGCATAGAAAAATGTAATGGTGTAGCTTCTGTATCGAAATAATGACCTCTAAGGAAAGTTTTTCGTCATGGATATACATAAGGGTGGGGGAAACAATGGTTTTTCTTATGTAATAGATGACATTTTCATTATTATCATCAGTGAGTTGGACAAGGACACTCACAACTATGAAAACTAACACTGATATGTAAATAATAAAATATTTATTGAAATCGAGTGGGGAAATCAAAGGATTATATGATAATGCTTGTTTGAGTGCCTCAAAAGAGTTATGGGAATGTTCATCCCACTGAAAAGTGATATATTTGCAAAGTAGTTGAAGGAATCCATGTGCCTTTGTGGTGTAATCAAGAAAAAAAGTGATGAAGCAAGTTAGCTTTTCCTTGGATGCTTTGTAGTTAGTGCCATATTCGGGGAGGTTGTAAGTCCATGATTGTTGGAACTTTGGAGGGATCCACGGTGATTCCTACATGTGAGACAATGAATCTTAAGGTGCATCTTGTTGTAAAGCAAAAGACACATTTGAGGGGGTTTAGGAAAATGTTGTGTTTTTGAAAGCATGTAAATATGGCACGTACATATTTGAGGTGTTCTACGTTTTTCTTAGAACTGGTAGTGTATTCATATAAGAAGGATAGAATTATTTTGGTGAGGTCGTTAAATACATATGCCATTTTCCGCTGGAAGGTGGAACCTACATTATTTAGGCCAAAGGGCATGACTTTGTAGGTGAAGGTGCCCCATGGGGTGGTAAATGAAATTTTGTAGTGATTATGGGGGTGGATCTGTATTTGGTTGTACCCATAAAATCCATCCATGAAGGATAGGATCTCACCGTCGAAGTAGGAATCAATATTTTGGTCGATAATTTTGTCTTTAGGGTACAAAAGGTTGAGGTTATGAAAGTATTTGCATACCTGAATGGTAACTTGTTTTGGGTTGATGGGAACTGGTTAGACATGCATGAGGTGTAGGAAATAGGATAAATAAATCTTGTATTCAAGAGTTTCTCTATCTCAACCTTAATGGAAGGGAGTTTTGAAGGATGCATAGGTCATTGCTTTTGTAGGACTAGGATGGCATTCAACCATGTGTTAATGTGGTTTTCAACAATATTCAGATCAAGGTCAGGAATTTTAGCATAGGACCATGTGAATACGTCTCAAAACTCTTTCAAGAGGGAAGTGAAGTCATTGAACTCTTGTGGGGAGCATGAGGCACCAATCAAAATGTTCAATATGAATGGTGGGTGAGATGTTAGAAAGGTTTCCTTCTTCGAAAGCATAGGGAGATGGAATATGATTTCTAAACCAATCGACATGTTTTTGTGTTAAGAAGTCTTTTGGTTCAAGAGTATACTGGCATGGTATCTCCGGGGAGGTAAAGGATGACTGATGATGAAGACTATGCCAAGGGGGGTGTTGATATTCATGGCCTCCATGATAGCCTCATTTTTGGGGAAGATAAATTATTCAATCATGTTCTCAT
This sequence comes from Pseudotsuga menziesii, assembly GCA_001517045.1. NCBI lineage: Eukaryota > Viridiplantae > Streptophyta > Pinopsida > Pinales > Pinaceae > Pseudotsuga > Pseudotsuga menziesii. The sequence continues at coordinate 119,118 of LPNX010869592.1, read as the reverse complement.
CATATTAAAAGGAATATGAGGAGGTTAGATCAATACTCGTACTAGCATAGATTTGAGATATACTAGATGCTAGTGTAGGTGATTCAGGGGCTTGCGCTAGGGTAATACTGTCGATAATAAAATTTCTTCATGGTGAGCATGAGGGGGAAGGAGGATATTTTCTAGAAGTAATGTGGGTTTCTCTATTGGGGGGTTGAGACCTTGTGAAAGGAATGCCATAGGGAGGTGTTCCTCATCACTACTCTCGGTGGAGGTATCCTCTTCCTCCACTTCAGTGGAGAGAATTAATCCTGTGGGAATGAGGTTGTCTATAAGGCATCTTTGCTCAGCTTTAAGGGTGCATAAGGTAGCTCTTAATGGACATTGAGATGCATGGTGGGAAACTAACTTACATTATTGACATAGGTGATTATCCTAACCCTTTTTTAATGCATGAGGCAGACTTTTGACAGGTGATGGAGAGGTGCTTCTAATACTACTATGGGTAGTAGTCATATTCATGAGGTTTTGTGCCTCATTATCCAATGGTTGAGTAAGGATAATGGAGAATGGTTTCTAATGCTTTCCGAAATTGAGGGATATAAGAGAAGTGTTGTGTATAATTCCCATATTGACAACAAATCGAACACACTATGTTGGTGCATAGTGATTTGGGCTTACGAGTTGATGGATTTGATGTCCTCTCAGTCTCATTTTGAGGGGAAAATTTGGTGCTAATAGGTGTATTTAGAAAATATCTGAGATCAAGGTGAGGCATAGATTTTTTGCATGACCTTATTGTCCACACAAATCATTTGGGGGTGTCACCCGCATGGTACAAGTATATTTCATGATGGGTTCTTTGATCATTTGTTGAGTGGCACCCTCCATGTTGGTTTTTGATGTTCCTGAAGATGATTCAGGAGCATGGTTTTCTATGATGGGGGATTTCAACTTGGCTTGAGAAGTTCCTTCATTGGTGGGCGTAGTTGTCTTGGGTTGAATAATTCCCTAATTTTGTGGTTTGGTGACGGCTAGCGATGGCTAAGCTACATAGGTAATGGATTTGGTAGTTTGAGTTTAATCAGTAAATCACTGCACCGGGACCATATCATAATAAGATATAGGTGGTGAAGCCATATCTGGGAAAGGTGGTCTAAGGTACTACATAGGTAGTCCTAGCATGAGTCCTGGTAGTGTTAACTAGGTCATTACCGATGTTCCTTGTATGCCCTTGCGGGGGGGTATAGAAATGTTATATGGAACATAGGTAGTACAAATGGGTTAAGGATTTTCTCAATTTCATGACTTGATGGGGTAGATGATGATTATTACCCAAGTGTGGATGCATTTTTTTCCATGGTGGAAAGGGTGCAAATAATACCTTCTATTAGGGGGAGATGACAGGTGGAGGTCCTAAATATTTCCCTATGATATTTGAGTATTTATAGACCTCTAGACTAATATCAACATATGGTGGTGTGTGTGTGTCCTGCTTTTTGTGGGTAAGAAATTTTTGAGATTCGATGATGCATGGGGGTTTTAGTATATAATTTGGTTAAGGGTGACCACCTTCCCATTGAATGGTAACATCATGGTGTCCTGAGAAGGTGGAACCACCATCCTATGTAAGAGAAAATATTAACATTTCTGTCAAGTTCAAGGCAAAATATGGCCCTCCCAACAGAGGGAAAACATACCCAAAAATGTAAAAAGAATATTCTTTTATACATCATCAAAACACTATAAGAATTACTGGATATATAGTCACTATAAGAATTACAGGATAGAATCCTATATGAAACAAAAACCAAAAAAAATGAAAGACACAGTAGTTTTCCACAGCAAAATTACTTCTTCTAGATAGAGTGTGCACCATGAGAGGAGTTGTCTTGTTCGTAGATAATAGGGTAGGATTTGTATTATGAGAGCAGGGATTCAACTACTTCAATATTCATCGACAATGGCTCCCTCTTTCTTGGCATGACCAAGTCCTCCAGTTCAATGTGACATATCTTTCTAGTTGATTTATCAATAGGTTCATCACATGACGAGGAATGCACACATCCATCAGCGTCAAAACCTAGGGGATTACTGTTGTGACCTATATTCTCAATCTACTCTATTTAAACACTATGATCAAATCCTTCAGTGATATTTTCCCCTATGGGGCTAGACCTTTTTGCACCAATCGCCTCAAAACACTTATCAAACAGAGCTTGTCATCAGACGAAATTATCCTCAATATTGTTCAAACCATCAATGATTTTCTCCATAGTAAGTCTCATTTCCAAGGTAATGGCCTTGAAATTTCTCCATTAATCATGAACATCCTCTATCAAGAGACAAAACATATTATTAACAACCCAATAATGGTTGATTTTACCTGCAGAATGCATAGAGGCTAGTTGATGGGAAACTATTCCAACCTCCCAATCATCTATCAAACCATGAAATGACGTCAAGATTGAATTTATATACCTATCGCTTCCATAACCACTATACCCCCTACAGCCTAACGTCCCACAACCACTACTCCATCTTATCGGATTACCTCTCTGGGGCGTAGAACTTGTTTTATAAACACCACACACACAAAAATTGCAAAATAATAATACCTTGAAATGCAAACAAAGAGCAAAAAATTACAAATATGGTTCCATACGCAATTCACCCTACGTATAAATTTGCTAAGGAATCAATTTGCCACACCACATGTGGGAGTGGTCTATCCAACCTCCAAACATGAATGCACCCTGTCATGCATCCCATCCTTGATCATATAAACTCTGACTCGAGCTCCCATCCATGTGTTGGTCTGTGGGATAATTACTTGCATTATCTTCGTGTGCCAACACATAGAGTCCACCCGCATCCGAGGCGAGAAAACTTCTTTCATTCTGAGAATTATTTGAATGTTATTTTTTATATCTGCGAATTCACAAAGGATTTTAAAATAGGAATTCCAATCCTACAGAGAAATCTTATTATCTTATTTTGTTTTGCACGTTAGAATTTTCCTCTAGACTTTCTTAGGAGCCACCTTGGGGAGGTGTAAAATATTTTCCTTCCTTTTACTTAGACACTAACTTATTTTTATTCTAATTAGGGATTTCTATTGATTTATCTTGTCTACTTTTATTGATTCTACTGTAGCTTACTTAATTTATTTTATGGTATCTTTACACTCTTCGTCATACCAAGGGTTGGTTCTATTATCTCTCTTGTTACTCGAGACTTCAATAGAGTACTTGTTAATGGATGACGAGAGGGATGTAGTAAAATTATGGTAGAGCATTTATATATTGGTCATACTAGAGAAAGGAAAAATAGTGCTGTTTGAATCATGAAGAAAAATGTCAGATTTATTTTTATCAAAAATTTGGTGTTTTTTTCCATGGCAGTTTTCCTCTTTGGGATCGTTATTCATGACAAGATTGAGAGTTATAATTAATTGCCAATGATAATAGTCAGGCTCATGGTCATTGAGGATGTCAAAATATCTTATTTCAATGTATAAATGGATATCATATATAACACAATCCACCACACTACTACCAAGCCCATGAATACAAGTCATCCAGTTAGTGTTTGGCCAATTCCCTGGACCATTAAAAATTATAATATATTGAGCATTACAAATATTGATCAACTCATAACCAAATAAATTGTCATGTACCCTTCCTAGAATCTTATGGAGCCCCTCCACTTACCCATTATGTTCCCATTGGTTTAAGTGGAAATTAATTATATCTGGTAATTAATTAAAAATTACAATCAAAATTGCCTAGTATGAAAAATTGTCAAAATTCATTCAAAGGAAAGTTTGTCCACTTAAGGATTGGGGTAAAAAGTTGGTTTGAAATGGTTCCCAAGGGATTTTATTATTGTTAGTGGTCAAAATTTTAAGGAAGTACTCTGTTAGGATTAATTAATCCTCCTTTTTCCAATATAGTATATTTGGTAATTTTTCCTAACTTAGGAAGTTATTATCACTATACTAGAGTACGGGGGATGCACCGAGAGGTTATTTGTCACTTACTACATGTGCATGTATGATTTTATGTGCCTCTAAGACCAATCCCTTCATTATAGGAGCCCACTTTGAGTTCCACCAACAACCTCCTTCAACTGGTTGTGGTAGGTAAGTAGTTATGCTAAGTTATCCTCCAGTTACAATCTGTTAGATCACTATTAGTAAGCCTAGAACCATTTTTGCATGCTTGAAGGGAGTGTGGCACCTTTTTTCCACCTAATTCTTTAGTTAACTGATTGTATACTTATTTATACATCCAGAGTTAAACTAGTGATCTACAGCTGTGATTTTTCCACACTGAGTCAGATAAACAGTCAGTTAAAGTTGGTAGATTTAAATCCTATCCATACTTGCCAAATTACATTTATTGTACTACCATTGTATTACTGATTAATGAATGAATATTAATGTTGTGATTGTCTGAGCAATTCTTGTCCGATTAATCTAAAATTTGTGTCATGAATTATTTGGTCAATGTATATTGATCTTAATTATTCCACTGCATAATTCCTTTCCAATATCTCTAATATTGGCATGTATATCTACGGTTCTCAAATTTAAAATGGTATCAGAGCCTTGTTCAGGCTAGCAACAAACCTCACAAATCTCCATTGTCCACCAGAAACAGCCGAATTTCCACATAATTCTTGGAATCATATCATTGCTCCATGTGGATTCTGTCCAGATAAGTCTATCCAAGTGTGACAGACTTTGAAAAATTTCACATGTCGAGGTGGAAGGGGTTGAATTGACATATGATTGTGAATTGATTTTTTTCTCATCGTTTGTACAGGTACAACTTCAAAATGGATTTAAGATCAGTTCCTCCTCTATCACCATTCAATTCTGTTGAGTGGAAATTGAATATGGTTGAATATATTGAGAGCCATGATCTCCTTGATCTATCTTTTGGAGCTAGTAAAGAATCTTATGAAGAGGAAGAATATTGGATAAATGATTTTGATAGAGCATATGGAAGTACGGGTATGGTAATGTCTCATAATATGCATTGTCTCACAAAATCTATTGAGTATCCATTCATGCTCTAGAGAAATATACATAGAGCCTTTGGTGTGAAGAAAGAAGTAGATGATAGCCTGAGAAAATCCAAAACATACTCATGTATTCTACCTTCAAAAATCTCGGCCTCTATTCTCTCAGATGAAGTTGTTCAAGATGAAAAAGAAGTGGAATCTTCAACTCAATCAATTCGAATTGTTGAAAGTGTCCTAGCAGTGACTCCTTCTTCTGTTGCTCCAGAAGTTTATGATATCTATGATATCTTATATTCACATATAGCTGATCTATAATAAGACATTCAAATCTCCGTTGTTGAAGAAAATTTCTCCTTCCATTCTACTCAGTCATTCTCTAGTGATTCTTCTAATCTAAATTATGTGCAATTTTTTCCAATGAAATCTCAAGAAGCTCAAGAGAGATTTGATTCCTCTCTCTATGATCATACTTCTTGGGTGAAAAAAGTGATACTTTGTATTTTTTGGAATAAATAACATATTTTAGGAGTGATCCATTCACCCTCATTGACCTAGAGCTTCCAACAAATTCCTACATGATTGCATGCACCAATAGTTAGATTTTTGTTGAAGAAGGAGAAAATTATGCATCTACCATCTTAGTGGAGAACTTGAAACCTTTTTTCCACACTCTTGGATATGATATGACCTTATTTGGTTCAAATTTTTAGTTTCAGGAGCCTTCAGTCATGCTTGTAGTTTTTCTTATCATTTTTGGTGTGAAAAATTAAGCACCTCAAGTCTCTTTCAAATTTGTTGTTGGCGATTCGATGTTAGTTTTCTCTCATGAGTTTTCTGATATTAAATTTTGTGAATCACTGGATATTTTATAAGCTATATCATATTATGGAGCTCAATAATTCACTCTCCATGGTCCCAATACTTCTATTCCTTCCTACTTGATCACATTCTCATCTCCTCACAATACTAGTAAAGATGGAGACATTGTGCATTCGCCTAGACACTTGCTCCTAAAACCTAGATCTTATTTTACCTCACATGGTTCAATGTTCAAGGATGAAACATATAAGTTGCTTGGATTTACCTCACATGGTTTGAATTCTCAAGTAATTTTTCTCTCTTATCAGTTGATCTTAGTTTCTCTATATGGGTCCAATTTTCATCTTGTAGTTGTCTATGTTCCTCATTTAATTAAGCATATTCCTCTTCTTCCAAAGAGGAATATTCATCCATACATCATTATTTGGTTTGGATGGGTTCACATGTACAATACCAGGATGCTGATGCACATAAGAACCAAGATTCCACATTACTTATCCACAATGTTGCAAATTGCAGCTATATGTTTACAAGATTTTACTCAAAGAGAAAACAATTATCTCAAGTATGGAAGCTTGTTTCTTGATTACCTGCTTATTTTGAGGGGGGGGGGTCCCATGAGGTTTTCCCCATTTTCCTTATTTTATTAAGAAATATTTTATTCATTTTTATTGTATGGGTTACTTTTGGCCTAGTTTCCAGGGCCAAGTTGTCCAAAGTTAATGAGTAATGGGGGGTGTTAGGATTAATTAATACTCCTTTGTCCAATATAGTCTATTTGGTAATATTTCCTAAATTAAGAAATTATTATCATTGTATTAAAGTATGGGGGAAACACCTATATTTTATCTTCCACTTATTGCATGTGCATGCATGATTTTATGTGCCTCTGGGACCAATCCCTACATTATAGGATCGCACTCTAAGTGGCACCAATAGCCTCCTTCAATTGGTTGTGGTAGGTAAGAAATTATTTTTAGTTGTCCTTAGTTACAATCAGTTATATCACTATCAATTATCCTAGAACCATTTTTTCATGCAGCAGGGAGTGTGGTGCCTTTTGTCCACCTACCTCATTAATTAATTGATTGTAGACTGATTTAGACATCTAGAGTTAAACTAATGAACTCCAACTCTGATTTTTCAACACTAACTTATCCAAACAATCAGTTAGAGCCTTTATGTTCAAATCCTATCCACAGTATTTGAATTCTATTTATTGTACTACCATTGTATTGTTGATTAATGAATGAAGATTAATGTTGTGATTATCTGACAATTCTTGTCTGATTAATTTGAAATTTGTGTCATGAATTCTTTTCTCAGTGTATATTGATCTTAAACATTTCATTGCATAATTAATTTCCAATAGCTCTCATATTGTCCAGTAGATATATTGTTCTCAAATTTAACACACTCAAATTTAACACACTCAGGTTCCGATTGGGCCAAATTTGGACCATTTCATAAAATAGGGAAATTCCATGAATTAAGGGAAGAGGCTGGAAACCATCATTGGGAAAGGGACCTAACCTACCTTGAGATATTTGAAAATATTAATGACAAATATGGGGTCAAACAGGGTAGTGTAACCCTTGTGTATTTGTAGGTTTCCAAGGGGGACGCACCTATGGATTTCATTGATGACTTTACCAAATCAAGTGTTTCTTTAGCTATATCTCTTCCAAGGAATTAATTGGTGGTTGGGGGACTTGGGAGATTATGGATTACTTATCCCATGGTATTTTAATTTTGTTTTAATTTTATATGAATCTATATAATAGCATATATCTACCTCCATCAAGCTAGGCTGAAATTTTATTTCAATTAGATTGAGACTTTGCTTGAGCAAATTATGGTGCTTGGGAGATGTGCCCCTTGTAAGTAGTAGGGATATGTTCCCCTTTGTTCATTTATTGAGGAGTGAATCACCCATATTCATTCACTATTTTTTTTCAATTATTTATAGTATTATTTATCATATATTTGTGGTGGTAGCAAAGCATCTACTACAATTTTTCCAGTATTGCCTCTTTTGGGTGTTTTGGTGGGTATTATGAAGCATTTTGTGTTGTGGAAGAGCCATTGGGAAAATTGGGATATGAAAATACATTTACACTTTAATTGGACACTCTACAACACTCCTATAATATATCTTCAATTATGGATCTGTATTTTTTGGTCACATGTTCATAATTTAATTTAATCATGCTCAATGTGGCTTTAATTTTAACTAGTTTTGGGGAAAATGTTATATCTTGACCTATGTGTGTCCAAATAAAATTTTGTAAGTTTATTTAGTTATATAATACAAAATTTTACCTCTTTATACCTTAATATATTGAATTTGAGATCCTTTAACATTGTTTGATTCAAGTTGGAAACTAGGTAATTACGTAGTCCCATATTAGGAAATCTAGTTTCCAGAGGCCCCATTCACCAAATAGACCCCGAAAGTATTTTGTATATATTTATAATGCAAACCCTGTAGTATAATATACCATATACCTATCCCATAACCCTTCACAAATTTCCATATCCTCCAATATTTTTGTAAGACAATCCCTTGTGTCTTTCTCTTTTACTAGTAAGGGGATCTAGTTTCATATGTTGGTGTACCCAGGAAGTATCGTCCTAGATTTAGACTTCAAAAATAGATAATTTAGAAACATAAATGGTCCCAGTACATTCTGCATAGGATTCTTAAGCTATAGTAGTCAATCTTCCATCCTGACATCAGTGTCTCTCTTGTTCCTTTGGGTTAGTGTGCCTATTCCCTTGTTATTCTTTGATTTGGTAGACTACATTGGTATTAGAGAATGGTCCTTTGAAACTAATTGGGAAATACTTAATTATTTGAAATAATAATACAACTCCAAAAAATAAATAACAAGAAGAGCTCATAATAGACAAGGAAGAAGAAGGAGACTTTGACTCCATTGAAGGAAAGATCTAGGAAGACCAAGAAACATCCAACATGGATGAGAGGAAGGAGATTAGATCTATTTTTGAGGTATTGAATAGGGTTTGAATGAGACATACTAAAATTTCGTTATATTTGGGAAATATATCAGAGAAACTAAATCCAAAATTACAAATGGAGGAGGGAGCAGTAGTGTCTCTCATCATGAGGAAAGAAGGGTCTATTGTGAGACCATATTTTCAAAGATTGTGCCACAAAATTGGACTGTTGAGTTCACAAGATAGTATTGGACTACTGTTCCCAAGTTCATTGAAGAATCTGGAGAAGGGATAGAAGTTCCCTTAGTTCCCTTGGCTACACTTGAGGAGCGTTGTGCAACATATTATACATTAAGTCCAAAATTGTGAAGTGTATACCCTTTCAAGGACTTTTGTGAAGCATGTTTCAAGGATTATCCAAGAGGAGGAAATAGCATGCCTAATTATAATAAATAGCTAAGGAATATCATGGGAAATATATCTCTCCCATATTTTGATGGATCAAACAAGTGTAATGCTAGTTCATGGATCCAACAGTTGGACACAAATTTTTAGTTGAACACCATGGCTAAAAAGGATGCCATCAAAATGGCTACCTTACATCTTGATGGAGAATCAAACGACTAGTGGTTCCATGGCATGAATATCTTGGGACATGATAGAGTGACCTCCTACGAGGATTTCACCAATAATTTTATGGATATATTTGAGAGAAAGGATCCCAAGATTCCTTTCAAGGAGCTAGAACTCTTGAGATATATAGGAGCCCCAGATGCATACATTTCGGAGTTACAAAGGATAGTTGTAATTGTCACTGACATATTTGAAGCTCACCTAATCCTATTATTCATAGAATGATTAGATAAGCATTTTAAAGGGCTGGTTAAATCCTATCATCCAACTACTTTTTAATATGCAATGAACAAAAGAATATATTTTCAAGATTCTCTACCAAGGATGAGGTACCCTCACAAGGCTGATATTCCTTCCAAGTTCCATAGTTACAAACCTCCCTTGAAGAATCCTATTGGAACCTTCAAGAAGGAGAGAACTTACAAATATAGAGACAATTTGAGAAGAAGGAAGCTATGCTTCACATGCCAAAATCCATGGGTTCTAGGATGTAAGTGTGCCAAGAGGAAGGCATGTTGCATTGAGATTTTCTCTGAGAGTGAACCTAAAGAGGAGGATAATGATGAAGAGAAATTTGAGGAGGGTGGAGGCTATGAGAAAATAGATGAAGGGAAGCCACTACCTAAGGGTGGAAATATTGTGGTCTTCATAGGGGGAGTCCCATACTACCAAACTCTCAAATTTAGGGGGGTGGTATAGGGGAAAAGAGTCACATTTTTAGTGGATGGAGGATCCACTCACAAATTCATTAATTTGGAATTGGTGGAAAGAAGGAATATACATACATAAACCTTTTATGGTTTCATTGTCATCATTCCAGGTAATAAATTCATGGATTGCACTAGATGGATTCCAAAATTGCAAGTCACCATACAAGATTTAACTTTGACCAATAGCTTATACGTGTTCAATGTGGATGATACTAACATGGTGTTGGGAGTCCAACATTTATATTGTATTGGTGAACATTCTATGAACTACAAGGTTCCATAAATGAAGTTTCAAGATTCCAATGGGAAGTGAGTTGTGTTTAAAATAATCAACACCTATCCTAATCAAGTGGTGTCTTCACATAGTATGATATATATCAAGAGGCATGGATACATTGAGTGGGTTGTTGAATGCATTATTACTTCCCAATGCACAGCCATTGATATTTCTCACCATCATGAGGACATCAATAATATTTTGTGCAAACATGAAAAGGTGTTTGGGGATCTCCCACATGGGAGACCACCTGACAAGGAAGTTATGCATAGAATTGAGTTGGAGGTGGGAACCCAACCCATAAATATTCATACTTACAAGCACCCTAATAGATTAAAGTATGAGATAGAGAAATCCATCAAAGAGCTTCTTGACTTGCGATACATTAGACCAAGCTCAAGTCCATTTGCATCTTCAGTGGTCCTAGTGAAGAGGAAGGATGAAACCTTGTTATGTGCATTGAATAAAAAATAGATATCCTATTCTAATGATTTATGAGTTGATGGATGAAATCCATGGGGAAAATTTCTTCTCCAAGATATATCTACGTTTTGGTTACCATCAAATCAGAATGCATGACGAAGATATACACAAGACAACTTTTTGATGTCATTATGGACACTTTGAGTTCTTAGTCATGCCTTTTGGCTTGACTAATGCACCAACCACATTCCAATATTGCAAGAACAGGGTGTTTGGTAATAAATTACGTAAGTTTCTTTCTTGTGTTATTTGATGACATCTTGATTTATAACAAGTCATGGGATGAGCAATATGAGCCATTTGGATATTATGCTAACCATTTTGGAAGATCAATATTTTTATGCAAAGTTGTCCAAATGTGAGTTTGGGATGACTGAGATTCTCTATATTGGACATGTGATTGGACAAGAGGTGGTTAAAGTACATATAGATAATATCAATTCCATCATTTATTGGCCTAATCCAAGGAACCTTATAGAGTTGTGGGGTTTCGTTGGCATTCACACTTATTAGAGAAAGTTTGTTAAAGGCTTCTCCAATTTCACTGCTCCATTGATAGATCTCACTAACAAGGGTGAATTTTGTTGGTACAAATAATTTTAACAAGACTTCAAGTGAATGAAGTATTTCATGACTATTTTCATGTTTCTATCCCTTATCAATTTCACTCAACCATTTGTGTTAGAGTGTGATGCTTCAGGAGATGGTATTGGGGAAGTCTTGATGCAAAATGAGAATCCTATTGATTATGAGAACATAAAATTACATCCACATGAAAGGAAATATTCCATATATGATAAAGAGATGTTATCCATCATGCATGCTTTGTCTAAGTTTAGACAATATCTGGTTGGTGGAAAATTCCTTGTGAAGACCGGTCACAATAGAATGAGGCACTTTTTGACACAAAGGGGGTTGAATGATAGGAAACAAAAATGGGTAAGAAAAATCTAATCCTATGATTTTGACAATGAATATAAGAGAGGAAAAATGAATGTGGTCATTAATGCACTCTCTAGGAATCCTACTATCTCTTTAATACATGTTCCTAATGATTAGAAATCTCAACTAGCCATTGAATATTCTAAATATAAGTTTGCACGTGAAGTGTTGTATGGGTTAGCACACGATGATGACTTCAAGTTTCTCATTGATATCATATAATACAAGGATAGGATATTTTTAGTTCCCAATTAAAATCTAAAAAAAGAATATCATAGAGGTTTTCCATGACTCTCCTTCAGCAAGTCATCCGGGTTACATCTAGACATATAGGAGGGTGAGAGGGAGGTTCTAATGGAAGGGAATCAAGAGTGATATGTTGGAGCATGTTAGGGGATACATGGAATGAAAAAAAAAATGTGGAGCACACACATCCATATGCTTTATTGCATCTCCTTCCCATTCTGGAACAAAAATGGGAAAGGATATCCATGGACTTCATCACCGGTTTCCAAAAGTTCAAGGTAATGATTGCATATTTGTCGTGGTTGATAGCTCGACTAAGTATACCCATTTATTTGTTGCACCATCCAATTTTTCATAAATCCAAGTGGATTCCCTCTTCTTTCATGAATTTTTCAAGTTTCATGGTTTTCCCAAGTCCATTGTTAGTGACCAAGATAGTAAATTCACAAGCAGTTTTTGGCAAGAATTATTCAAGTTGGTGGGAACTAGTTTGGATATTAATTAGATCTTAGTACAATATATCATCCCCAAAGTGATGGGAAAACTAAAATGGTGAATTAATGTCTGGAAGGTTACCTTAAAATCTATGTTACAGGGCAACAAAGAGCTTGGATCACTTAGCTACACTTGTAGGATTTTTTCTACAACACTACATTCCATGTTTCCATTGGCATGTCTCCTTTCAAGGCCTTATATGGATATGATTCTTTTATTTTTGCAGATCTGATTTTTTATGATTGTAGGGACAAAAAATAAAAGTATTGGGTCCAATATATACATTGCATCCTTATAGTGGTCAAGGAAAACTAGCAAGTTTCCCAAAATCGGTACAATTTGTATGTGGACAAGGATAGGGTGGAGCGTTCCTTCCAAGTGGGAGACATGGTGTTTTTGAGGTTGCAGCCTTATAGGAAATATTAATTGAAGGTGAAGGGGGATGAGAATTTCCACCCAAGTTTCTATGGACCCTATAGGGTCACAATAAAGGTTCGTTAGGTGGCTTATCAGTGGCTTAATGAAGCAAGATACCTAATGTGTTCTATGTGTCTAGTCATAAGAAGGAAAATGGGAAACAAATTGTGGCATCAAGAGATATTACTCCCCTTGATGATGAGTTACATTTGGAGATGATACAAAAGAAAATATTGGAGGTTATAGAAAATAATCTAAGGAAAAGGACCATCAAATAATATCTTGTGCAATGTAAGGGCCTTCCTAGTGAGGATGCAACTTGGGAAGGATAAGGCATTTTGAAACATCACAGTTTGATGATGCTTTAGGAAAACCATTCTTGGGAGGAGAGGATTTTCATGTACCCTTCATATAATATTATTGATTCACTCCAATTACCCATTAGGTTCCCATGGGATCAAATGGAAATTAATTCTATATGTGAATTAATTAAAAATAACAATAAAAATTGTCTAGTAAAAAATATTGACAAAAGTCATTCAAAGGAAAGTTTGTCCACATATGGATTGGGATAAAAAATTGGTGTGAAATGGATCAAAAGGGAAGTTATTATTGGTATTAAGTGTTCAAAATTTTAAGGAATCACTTAGGTCTATATTGGGAAAATTTTGGACCATTTCAATAAAACAGGAAAATTTCATGATTTAAGGGGAGAGGTTGGAAACCATTATTGAGCAAGGGACCTAACCTCCCTTGAGGAGGTTGAAGAGTTTTTTGGAAAATATGGGGTAAAAGAGGGTTATGGATCCCTTGTGGATATGTATGTTTCCAATGGGGACACATATATTGATTTCATTCATGACTTTACCAAATCAAGTGTTTCTTTGACTAGATCTCTTACAAGGAATTAATCGGTAGTTGGTGGAATTGGGAGAGCATAGATTACTTGTCCCATGCTATTTTCCAATGGTTTTTATTTTTCCATGAATATATATAACTTCATATATTTACCTCCATCAAGGTTGGATGAAATTTTATTTGAACTCTACTGAGACTTTGCTTGAGCAAATTCTAGTGCTTGGGAGATGTGCCCCTTTCAAGAAGTAGGGAGATGTGCCCCTCTGTTCATTAATTGGGTAGTGAAGAACCCAGATTCATTCACTAATTTTTCTTCAATTATTTAAGTATTTTTTATCATATCTATGTGATGGTAACGAATAATCTTCTATAATTTTGATAATATTGCTTCTTATGGGTGGTTTGGTGGGTATTATGATTCATTTGGTATTGTGGAAGATCCATTGGGAAACTTGGGATGTGAAAATCCATTTATATTGTATTTGGAATCTATGAAATATTGTTATAATAAATATTCAGTTATGGTTCTTCATTTTTTGGTCTCATGTTCAAAATTTAATTTACCCATGCTCAATGTGCCTTTAATTTTTACTAGTTTTGGTAAAAATGTTATAACTTGACCTCTGTGTGTCCAAATTGAATTCTACAAGATTCTGCAATCAGATAATACTAACTTGGAACCATCTACACCTTCATATATGGAGTTTTGGATTCTTTACTTGTTGGTTGTGGATCCTAATCTTCTTTATTTAAAGATGTTATTTCAACCGTTTTTGGATCCCAACACCTGACGGGGGGTGTGGGGGGTATTCATCCCCCACTATAGTTGTCATGGGGGTTGAGAGGGGGTGACAACTTATTTTGGATCCCACCCTTGCAAGGGTTCGGGGATAGCACCCCCATAGAGAAAATTTAGGAAACAATGCCCTGTAAAATGTTGTGATTTCAAAGTCATGACTTGGTCAATAATGGATGATTTACGTGCCCATGGTTTTTGGCATCCCACGGATTTTCCCATGGTATTCACTTTATAAAAGGAAGGAATTCTAATACATATGCGTATTATATTGTAGCATTGTAAAAGCGATATCTGTGATTGTGAGAGAGAGACTGTGAGAGAGTGAAGAGGAATTTCTATAGGGTTGTTGCAGGTTGTATCCCTTCATTTTGCAAGACGGTATAATAATAAAGGACTGAAAATTTATGTGTGGACATATCCCATCTTGGGTGAACCATGTTATACTTGTGTCTCTACTGTAATTTGTTTTAATATTTTCATTTTGTTTATTGTTTATTGTTATTTCTCTGTGATCCTATTTTTCTAACATTACCCTTGTTTGATTCGAGTTGGAAACTAGGTAACTGCGCAGTCCTGTATTGAGAAATATACCTCCCAAAGCTCCTATTCACCAAATCGACCTCTATATCTTTTTGCAGACATTTCTAATGTATACCCTTAAATAATGGATACCATATACCTATCCCATAACCCTTCCCAAAGTTCCATATCATCCAATATTTTCGGAAGACAATCCCTTGTGCCTTTCTCTTTTACTAGTAAGAGAATATAGTTTTCATATGCTGGTGTACAAAGGAAGCCTTGGAGAAGAATTCATAAATATTTTATTTAGAAACATAAATGGTCTCATTACATTAGAGTATTTGGTCTGTCATCCTTACATATGTGCATCTCTTGTGCCTTTGGGTTAGCGTGCCTATTCCCTTGTTGTTCCTGGCTTTGGTACACTGCATAAATTTTCACTTAGATCTTCAGAACTTATTTTGTACCTACTAACTACCACGGGGTATTCATCCAAACAAAGAGGATGAAAACACTCATGATAGCTAGTAATTATTTTAATTATGTAACTAAAGTTTTATTTTGTTGACTTAATTTTTTTAAATATTTTGAATAAAGTTAAATATTAAAATATTAATTTTTCTAAAGAAAATATATATTTTATATTTTAGGTGAACAAAAATACATTTTTTTGCTTGTTACAAATTCCCATCACTCAGGGCCAGTGCATTTTAACCAAGGGATTCAAATCCATCAAATTGCTTAGGGATGGCACCTGGCCTGGGCCATGGCAACCCTTAACATGGATGAAATTTTTTTTTTTTACTCCCAACTAAATATCTCGTAAGGATATTGAACTTGGTTCATCTTGCAAATGAAACCCACAGCTTAACCGAGTGGTCAAGCTGGAATTGAGATGAACGAAAATATAGTTAGAGATGCTATCATTAAAGAATTTATTTATAAATAACATATCAAATGGAAATCATCATAAAGCATCACAACATAAGATTTCCACATACATGTTGATGTAACTTAATAAAATCACACTAAGAGAAAATTTTATGAATGTCATATTACTAGTTCAAACAACTTTAAAATTATTCTATTTAACTTTATAAAATATTATTGTTATGTAAAGTTGATTATTTTGAAAAACGTATAGTTTGTAATTGTTTTTATTATTTATAACATTTTGAAAATGATAAGAAACAATTTGAAAACATTAAAATTATATTTTTAAATTAATCAATTTAATTTATTTGTAATATTTTAGATAAGTGGCTTTTAGAAATTTTTCTAACCTCTTAATTAGCTAAAACTATAGTGAGCTCGGAAAGATTCTTGTCAATCTTTTACACAAGAACAAAATTTTAAAGCCAGCCAATTAATAGCCTTCTTAATGTTTGATAAACCAAAATTGGTCTCAGTGGACATTAATCATCATCATCATCAAAAAGAGATACTCATTATTAATATATTAAAAATTACAATTTATTTTTAATATTTTAAATAAGTGGCTTTCAAAAAAGGATACTCAATATTAATATTAAAAAATTACATTGGAAAACAATTATCTATCTTTTTTTATTGTTTCTTAAAGATATATTGTATTTTTTCTTTAAGAAGATATTTTATCATTATTCTTAATTATTGACGTTTTATTTCATGTAATTTTTTAAAATATTAATGTTTTATAGAGTTGAATTCGTTGAGAAACTTATAGTTTTTAAGTTTTTATTATTTATAAAAATTGTAAATCAATTTATGAAATTATTTGGAAAACATTAAAATTTTATTTTATCCAAATGAGACATAACTACTAAGAAATGTTACAATCCAACAAAATCCCTAATGGTCAACCAAAATTAACCATGGTCACTACATGTAACATAAATATTGTAATAAACATAACCATTCAAGATTTTATAGCAATTTGACATAAGTAGTGCCCTAATGCAACATAACCCATGGATAATTAAATTCAACCATGTTGAATCAATTATAATATTGTTACACTAAAGTCAACTATAGTTAACCAAAGTCAACCATAGTCACCAATCTCTAATTAAATTGAACCATGGTTAACTAAATTATACCATAGTTAAACAATAGGAACCCATGGTTAACATGGTCAAACTTTGTCAACAATAATTTGGCACACATCATCAACTATTGCCAACAATGGTAAAAAATAGTTAACCATAGATAACCAATGTCAACCATGATTCACTAAAGTTAACCATGGTTAAATAATGTCAACTATGGTTCACTGAATTTAACCATGATCAAACAATAGTCAACCATGTTAATTATGGTTAATCTTAGTCAACTGTAGTAAGCATAGTCAACCTTGGTCACCCAATGTCAAAACAAAGTCAATTATGGTTCACTAGAGTCTAACTTTGTCAACCATAGAAATATTTTGTCAACCATAATCAAACATGGTTAATGACATTCAAAAATGGTCACACATGATGGTTAAACATGGTTCACAAAAGTAAACAATCGATAAATAAAGTCAAGCATGAGTAACTATAGTCGGCCATAGTTATCTAAATTCAACCATGTTTCATCAAATCCAACCATGGTAAAACAATAATCAACCATGGTAAACTATTGTCAAACTCATTCAACCATCATTTTTCATCGCTCATCAACCAAGGTAAATGATGTTCAAACATGGTCAACCTTAGCTAACTATAATCAACTATTGATTACTAAAGTCAACCATGGTTGACCAATATCTATTGTAGTCACCCATGGCTAATTAAAAGCAAACCATGGTTAACTAAATTCGACCATTGTTACACTAAATTAAGCCATGGTTAACTAAAGTTAACCATGGTCACCCATGTCTAATTAAATTCAACCAAGGTTAACTAAGTTCTACCATTGGTACATTAAATTCATCCATGGTTAATCAAAGTCAACCATACTCACCCATGACTAATTGTTGGAGGAGCCTTATAGTCAACTGGCCAACTAGGTCCTCCAACCGACTATGGCCGAGTCGGTTCAGTCAGTCAGTTGGCGGACTAACTCATCAGTTGTAACTAATTAAATATTTGCAACAAGTATAAATAGGATGGTGAGCCATATCCATAGACATGAATGACATTGATCATTGATCATTGATATTATGTACAATATTATTGCACTTATTATATAAAGTCGAGTTGTTGTTGTCCCACTTACTCTTGTTATTATGTGGATTATGAATATATGATCGCTATTGTGTAATAATTATGTATTGTTGGTAACCTTACTAACCCTTAGACTACAACATTGTTTTTTTTGTTGGTAGCAAATAATGAGAATGAGGTGATGAGCACGACTTGATTATAACCAAAAGATAAATTCAAGAGTGGTGGGACAAGAAATTAACTAATTACAGTCAAAACTATGAAAGATGCAATAAATTAACAATTGCACAAGCAAGGGAGAAATTCTTCACCGAAGCACATGAAGAAATTGTCCAATTCGTTCCCTGCGAAGTAAAGAAGTACCTAGACACTGTTCATGCCCAAGTTGGAAAAATAAATGAAATATTGTTGATGCGCAAGCTCTGTAAAGACGAAAGAACAAATTTGTATGAGTGGCTCAAGAGAGTATGCAAAAACTTTTATGAATAACAAGCTATAGAAGAAAGATCGACTCTAGAATAATTCGAGCAAAAAATTTATACCTACCTTCATGAAGGATTCATATGCACTATACCACAATTGTTATATAAATTCTTGATCGAGAATAACATTGGTCATATAGTCAATCCATGACCACCGTTGAGCACACCCACCTCAACAGTGGGAATACTTTCTAAGCAAATGATGATCATTGTTAGACCACCTCCATCTAGAAGTAAGAGTCAGGTCAAAAATGAGGGGGTTGTCGACCATGTGTTATGAATAAAAGGGTATAAAGGCTAGTCAATGAAAGAAGAAAAAGAATGAAGCCCTGTAAAAATTCAATTCTACTCAAACGAAGCAAATATCCGAAAATTATTAAAAAAATATTAGATATACAAAATATAGAAAGAGAAAAGAGGTGTAAATGGTTTAAACAACTAAGGATATTGTTAGNTAAATCAGATATAAACAGGTTCAAAACAGATCCAAAACTGTGAAATGGAATCAAATCCCCAGCAGTAGTTTTGTAGGAGACTTGCGGTACTTGTTTCTTCACAACGTTGA
>LPNX010869592.1:85862-98240 GCA_001517045.1 Pseudotsuga menziesii | reverse complement strand
ATAATAATTACAATGATGTAAAATGGCTTTAATAGCCACAAGCAATTTGAATCCACATGAGGAAGTTCAAATTGATGACTCTACTTGATTGTAGGTAACCAAGATTTGTCTAAATCACAATTGGAGTTCTAAAACACAACCAACTGTTACATTCAGTATTAAATAATGGTTAACTGACTGTGGTAGGTGAGAAAAGTGCCCCACATGTGTGCAATTAATTAAACCATTATTTAACTAAATTTAACTGACTCCTAACTTGGCTTGACTAGTCATCAACTGAAGTTAAGGACCCAGTAGTTAACTGTCCTTGTCTAAATCATAACCGAAGTTCTAAAACACAACCAAGTGTTACATTTAGTATTAAATAATGCTTAACTGACTGTGGTAGGTGAGAAAAACGACCCAGATGTGTGCAATTAATTAAACCATTATTTAACTGAATGTAGAGAGCTAGAACTCAATGTAACTGACTCCTAACTTGGCTTGACTAGTCATTAACTGAAGTGAATTGACCTTGGTTGGTTTCGGCACTCCCAGTTGCTTCCTAAATTGTAGGGATTGATCTAGGAGACTCCTAAACTTATGCAATCAAGTGCAATAAGTGGCAGTGAGCCTTAATTAGTGTTCCCCACACTTTGGTAACTAAAACATGTGCCCCAATTAGGTCAAGTTTAACCAATGGTGCTAATGACTATAAATAGACTGGATGGACTCCCGATTTAGACATGACTCCCGATTTAGACATATGACCAAATTTGGACAAGGGAGGATTAATAATCGTAACAGTTAGTCCAATACATGTAAAAAAAGTTTAAGGAAAATGGGTTACATGGTCAAGAAACCAAAAGTCCTACATCAGTCGATGGAAAGTCAACAAGAGGAGAAATAAGGTGATGTGCCGACCCACAAATAATGGTCGCACATAATGGTGTTGAGCCCGCAAAACCTGTGTATTACAATACTATAAGGTTTGACCCCGATCGATGCAGTTCCTATGATAATGACAGTTGGACCGACCATTAGAAAAATATTCAAGAGTGATATGGGAATAATTCTAGCTAACTCTAGTGTATGGATCCAACTAGACCAAAGTGGATGAATTACCGATCGATTGATGATCCAACACCCATACCAAGGCAGCTAGATTACTTTCACCCCAGAATTCAGAGGACACTCATTTAACTTATTTTATTCAAAATACTTGGAGGCACCCCCCTTGACAACAAAATTATTGATCAAGCCTCCCAAACTGTCAGAAATTCATCTTAGCTATGAACAGTCTGTAGAATAAGTTCGTTTGCCATGGTATGATTGAAAGTCGTAAGAGATCAGAAGTAGTCATAAAATATTAAGTGTATGTTTTAGTCCATTTTTTGTGGTAAGTACAAAAAATTTCTAACACAATGGCTTATGAACTTCCTGTTAATACCCTTATTTTTTATGGGGATGGTGATCCTAAAAAGAATTGGTTTTTTTATGAATCCTTGTGGAAAGCTAAATTAATTGATTATGAAAATCAGCAAGTTAACTAGTTTGTAGGATGACTTCAAAATAGAGCACTAACATGGCATATGAACTTTCTAGAAGAATACCCTAAGTCAAAGAATATGTAAAATAATTTTTTCTAGAATTATTGAAGACCGACGATAACCCACACACATGGCGGGACACAAGATAAATCAAATCAAACAAAGAATATGATAGATTATTTAAAGAAATTCTGAGTTTGATTCCATATAAATTGGATCATGCGTTGGTAATACAATTTTTTGTTGATGAACTGCAACAAATAATCAAGACACCAATATTAATGAATGAGTATATAGTATATCAATATGTCTTGAAGAATGAATTACGGTTCGAATCAAATACATACTATACAACCAAACCAGTCAACTATCAACTAGAATTAAAAGTCTAAAACACACAAAGATCACTACAACATCTAACAATGTGGCACACTGATTTATGTTTCTCTACAGGCTCACAAGAAGGACATACCAAAGATAATTTTATTTTTGATGAAATAATAATATATTACAACAATCCATACCAGCAAGAATTAAACCAAATTTAAGGAAATCCATGTATATTCCCTGAAGAAAGAAAACCAAATAACTTTGAAAAGATGTAGACAAATTAATTATGTGATATATATGATATATTTGAACCTCATTTGACTAGAGAATTCCCATACAATGCTGACAACATCAATCCAAAGTGGTGCAGAATTTTCCAAACAACACAACACTCCACAACAGAATGCTTCAAGAATCTAAAGGCTAGAGCTGGATACCAGACGTAAATAGTGAAGAACAAAGGTCAGTATGGTCATAACATAATCGATGAAATAATAAAAATGACCAATGAGGTGGATACAACAGTCAATGGATAAATAACAACTGAGGATATCGAGCATTTAAATGCAACAAATCATGATTCTTTGTATATTTTAGAGATGACCATTTAATCCTTGATTATCCATGGAAAGACATAACATACTTAAAATTATGTACACAATGCATTGTTGGCGAACATAGTTTAGAAGAATTCCCCATAATGCTTAATGCACTTAATAAAAGAAGTGTTAATTTATTGTCATGTGTTCCCAAAAATGATGCAGCTATTACTTAACATATGCAAATTATTACTAGACAAGGCACAAAAATCGTAGGAGATAATGCTCATATTGAAAAAATACCAAGAAATCAAGAAGTTCATCCTAATCCATGGAAGGAGAGGAAAATATTTAATAATGCATCTGAAAGGTTCACACAACTTACCTCTAAAGATATTAATGAAGAAAATAGAAATAAAACACTTAATGAGTTGTTGCACTTATTAACTAAAGAAGAATTTATTGCACAGTTAATCGACTTAATGCAATCTATTAGAAATAATTCTGGAAGAAATAGCCACGAACCCT
Source organism: Pseudotsuga menziesii (assembly GCA_001517045.1). Classification (NCBI taxonomy): domain Eukaryota; kingdom Viridiplantae; phylum Streptophyta; class Pinopsida; order Pinales; family Pinaceae; genus Pseudotsuga; species Pseudotsuga menziesii. Next base: position 95,314 of record LPNX010869592.1, on the reverse strand, counting down.
GTACATTTCTCAGAAAACTGTGTGGCATTGCATGACTTCTGTTGAGTTTAAAGATTATGGTAAGCCGAATCTCCGACCAAGGTTTAGCTCAATCCATTTGTCATTTTTTATATTCAGACCAGTAAAGCTTTGTCTCTGTCAAGTTTTTGTGCTCTGAGCACAAACAACATTTTCATTACTTCACTTGCTAGTTATGGGTTCTTCTTGTCAATTTATTATCCCACTACGTTGCAAGTCAATATCAGCTTCCCATCTTAACGTTTATCTGCATAACGCAATGAAATTTTTAAGGATTATGCTTTTGTGAATCTCCTATAGAGAATGCATTTCTTCGTTTTTTGGGCATGCATGATTTTGGAGTTTCATGCTCTTAATTCATCAGTAACTTCGAAACAATCTTGGACACAACGGTCGCACTATATGTGACAAGATGAAAATTACACGTTTATAATGGAAGCAAGTGTCCTTGGAAAATATTCAAGTTGAAATAATGTGATCTTGAACAGACTATTTGCCACTAATTATGATTGTCGTTCTTTGAGATCTTTTGCAATTATTCTTGTTGGTCATTTTGAGTAAATGCAGAATTTGTTCCATATCCTTATATTTAGTTTTTTTTTTTTTTTGGACTGGAAAAATCATGATGTATTTGAGTTTGAATTCCATTTTCATATTAGAGATCTGATTGGTCTACTATTATTGTCAATCCAGGTGTTAGTACAATCGCTGGTGGCACTGCTGGCAAAACTGGCCATGCAGATGGGCCAAGTCAAAGAACAATGTTTTCTACTGATTATGATCTTACATTTATACCTAGTATATGTTCCTTGTTAGTTTCTGACACGGGAAACCTGGTGATTCGTCAAATTAAATTGCCATCTGGTGACTGTGTTTGACACTCTGGATCAGGAATACAAATACATTGGGTAACACCAGTCATAGCATCTCTGGTTTTGTTGTTGCTTGGGTTGCTCGTCATGGTCTTTTTACAACCCTACATTGTAGCTCATACAGGAAGGTTGTGGTCTTCAAGTTCAAATGCGGGCTTGGAATCAATCCCTAATAATCATGGTGAAACAAGTGATGATGAGCTGCTTTGTTGTGTTAAACGCAATTGCTAAAACATGGCCATCTGGATTTTTAAGATCAATAATGGTGAAAGTCCATCTTTTATTTGGTGATTGTTTTGGAGGAAGGAGGAATGAAAATCCTATCCCAAGGCAAAGTTTTTATCAATCGGCATCTCTATTGGATGCTGATATTGCGCCTCAGAACACACCAAGGGAGAAATAATTGTATGGTAATCCTGTGCAATAGTTGATTGGTTTTGACTCATTATTGGATGCATTTATTTCTGGGAGTCTTGGTCCCTTGGAACAGAAACAAGCAATAGAAAATGAGTTTCGAAAACCACAAAATACATTTTCTGTATCCAAAAACCTAGAAGAGCTCAGTCTAGGCATTTTGGGAATTCACCTGGCAATTTCATTCGATAAAATTGATAATAGCGAATTTTTGGTTAATTCGAGGATTATGGAGATGAGGATCATGTGGAGCACTTGTGGCTGGAATGGAGGAAGCAGTTGTGACTTATATGATGAGGAAATATTCGATGTTCATATTTTGAGTGAATTTTTGAAAGTCAAATTCATAGGTGTCTTTTTAAGAGATATTTACTCCTAAAGTATTTCGGTCCCTTGATTTTTTGCAAAATATTTCTATTTTCAGCATGATTTGTTAATAACTCATCTCTTCCCAAGAAAGACAATTTAAAAATTCTTTGGGAAGAGTAAAATGGGGTCAATGATTCGTGAAAAGGACAGGGCAGGATCAGGCCAATTTGACATTTCTCTGTAGCTAAGACAATTTCTTGTTAGTAGTTACAGCATCCTTTGACTGAAGATATTTATAAGCATATTTGCAGTATTTTTACTATGGAGATGTACTTATAGTATCGTATTCATGATCTTGTTATTTCTTTTCTTAGTATTTATGTTTTGTTGCTTTTCTTTGAAGAAATGTGCAAACACATCATGTTAAATTGTCGATCTATGCTGGTTTAACTTGCAAATTCATGTCATATATTAAATTTTGATGTTATCATTTAAATATATGTGATATACTATTTATGTGTGTTGTCTTGTTCTTTCTCATAATTTCTTCTGAAGTTTTGCAAGATTGTCTGCACAGTATCATTAATCGCAAGTTGATTCCGGGATTAATATTATCATGCTCCTGATCAGGATAGGGTATATAGGATATGTGTGTGTTAGTTTTTCATTTCATTCATAGAAACTAGATTGAATTTGATCTTCGTATTTGCACTCTGTCAAATTATCGTTCAGCCTCATTATGGATGTATATGTGTCTATATTGTAACTTATATGATTGGTTTAGTTTTGTTAACATTTTTCTTATCATTTATTCCTGTAGACATATGTTAATCATTTTAACTAGTTATCAATTGTGTATTATATGAACTAACTTAGTAATCATTTTTAACATTTTCCTTTGTATATTCATAGATGTAGTATACATTCAGCTAACAAACATTTACTCTATTTCTTTCCTCTGAGTCTGCTCCTGTAATTGGGAGTGATTTAAGAGAAGGAAACGGGGCCTTAATCCCGTCAGAGACAACTATCTAACGACTGAGAGCAGCCTTTGAAAGCTTTTGGATCGGGTTGTCTCTTAGTTGACTATTGTCCTGATTCGGCTTGTCAACAATGGTGCTAGAAGGAGGGCCTGATCAGCAAGAAGGCCATTTTGAGTTGTTTGATTTTTTATTTCATTTACATTTATTTTTTATTATGAAATGGCTGATATCACTGTTTTAGATCATGCTTTCATCTTTCGTACATCTGGTGAAATCTTTTCTACAGGGATATCTAATTTCTTGCAACGATTGAGCTTCGATTGAGAAGGTAAGATTTCTGCTTCTCATCAACTTTCAGAATTTAATTCTTTTTGTGATTTCATAGATCTATCTGATGAGGTTGAAAAATGTAGACTTTTTGCAGCTACTTTCACAGGAATAATTCTGAGTTGGTTTAAGTTCTTTCCAGCAAAATCCATTCATTCATGGAAACATTTTACGACGCTATTTCTTAATGCTCATGAGGATTATAGCTACAAGAAACTTGGACTTGAGTTAGAAAATCTTCATAGACATAAAGATGAATCTCTTGATGATTTCCTTTCTAGATTTATGTTAATATGTTGCAGGTTTCATGAGAGACACCAGCTTTCTGAAAAGGACACATTGGATTGGTTTCTCTATCTTACCTCTCTTTCTAATTTACATGATTTGGAAAAGAATGAAAAATCTGCAATATATAGCATGCATGTTAGTTCATCAGTTGAAAATGATTTAGAATCTATTATTTCTAATTCCACTAATAAAAATGGAATTGTTAAAAAAGGACGAATCACAGAATCTTATGATATGAAATTTCAAGAACAAGAGAATAAAGATGATGATTCAACTTTTACATTAAGTGATAATTTTGAAACTCTTGTTGTTCACAATACGATGGAAGACGAATCGCAAATTCTAAATTCTTCAACTGAATGTGCTAGTGATGATATAATTTCATTATCTTCTTCTCATGATGAGTTAGCTCCTTTCATTCCTTCACAAAATTCATTAGTTCAGAGTTTTACTAATGATGCTTCTATTAAAACGGTCAAACAAACAAATTATATCAATAGAGAAGCATTTAATTTTTGTATACTCTGAATCTTACTATTCTTTGTATCCTGATGTTTTTGCTGATCATAGATTACATTTACATGTTAATGCTTTTCTAAGAAATACTCCATTATGGTCAGATTTTGATAGGACAAAAAGAAATACATTTTTTGAGGATGAAGGACATTTTGATATCCATTCGGATTTATTTCAAATTTGTCATGAAGAAGATCATAATTTTTCTATTATCATCACTCATCAGACTCATGCATATTCATCTATTTCATCTTTTGTCAGTAAGGATTATGATTCAATTTGTAATATTGAAAGGGGTGCACAATTTATTCATGATGTATTGAACATTAATTTTCTTCATTGCAACATGATAATCATATCTGAAGCCAATGTCATCAATTTTAATCTTCACATTAAGAGACACAATGACTTATTTGATTTCAAAATTATACCCAAATGTCGTTTTGTTCTTTTTAAATTTAGTCATGATGATATTGTATTAAAAGATACATTTTTTACTAAATCCTTTTCATGAATTTTGAATCATACTCCTGATAAGATTCTTCTTAGTCATGATTCTCGTGAGAAATCTATTTTCCTCCAACTCGATTTTTATGATCCGATTTATACATGGTTGGAGGAATCATTTATCAAAAGGTTTCCATGTCATCTTTCATGCTTTGTACATACAAAATTTGATTTAATTTCTTTACTTCAATTTAAAGTATTCCGATTTCCAATACTCATACACGACTTGTTTTCTTTGGCAGGTTTCAAGCTACGTGAATGGCTCCATTGGAAATTTTCATTTACTTAATTTGTAAATATTTAATTAGTTTGACATAGGTTTAGAGTTAGATTAATTTATGTTTTTTTTTCTTTCAATAAATGCAGCTATGAAGATAACATAAGTATCGAAGCTGAAAATGAGACGACCACGAACATATGCAGGGATGTATTCCTTACCCTCTCTCATTTTTTGCTTTTCTTTACATTCCTCTTCAGAAACATTCATGTTTAAGTATATTCTTAATTGCAAAATTATAAAACTTTGTCATGAAATGTTTGAATGGAATTAAAAGGGGTTTTTGATCTCATAACTGCAAAACTTTAGTTAAACTTTTAGAAGTCTTCTTTCTTACTTTTCAAATAAAGACCTTGTTAAATTAAACTCCTCATGATTTACTAAGAAAACAAGCACTGTCATCACTAACTTTTCTTTAAGTTAGTTGTATAGTTGAGAGACTTTGATTTACATTTGGTCTTAGTTATTTTTAATAAGCAAACACTGGGAGGTGATTTTGAACTTATCCAGTGAATGATCAAATTTTGAAAACTTACTTTCAGTAGCTTGCTGAAAGTGAACTCTTGTAAATCCTGTACATACTGTACATTTGTAAATATTTGATTGATTTTCTTTTCTTTTATTTTCTATTGTATTTTTTTTGCTTTTGTTTTAGTCAAAACCAAAAAATATTATAATATTAGGAAGATGTCTGTGTCACAAGCTCACAATCTGATTGCAGAAAATAGTCAAGCTGTTAGAAAAATGTCTTCATTTCATATTTGAAAAATCTGCACAAGAAAATGAAACTATTGTAAAGAAAAGAAGAACACTAGGCAAAGGCTGGGATTGTGTTTTATTTATTTTATTATTATCCTTATATTTTGCTGAAATTGATAGATCACGAATTCATCCTTACTAGGAATATCATTACTCAGTCAGAAATCAGCCTTGGGAAAACAATTGAAAGTCAGATATGAAACCAGTAATATTTAAGTCCTTTACGCTATCCTACTCGTAAAGAGTTTCCGGATATGTTCCCCCATTATAAGATGCAGATCTTTAAATAGATTAGCACTCAAGATTTTGGGTATGAAACCTTCTTCAATTTATTTGTCGAGGGATATAAGAGATTGGGTAAAAGGGTTAAAAGATGGTCCCTTTCGAGGCTATGGACGCCTGCTGGCTGGAGTGGCTCCATCTGTGACCAATTTGGATTCCAAAACATAAGTACCATATTGGTACAAAACTATAAGAATCCATAAATCATCCCATACTCGTAAAGAGTTTCCAATGCTACTTGCCCTTAATAAATTCAGAAGTCCTAAATGCTCATATGTTGAAATTTTATCTTGGGATAAGAATGTTGGGATTAACGGTTAAAAGTTAACCCTTTCGAGGCTATGGACGCCTGTTGGCTGAAGGGATAGAACTATAGTATTGGGACCAAATCTATAAATGCTAGTTAGTTATCAGAAGTTCTTCGAATTCCCAGAGCTAATTTTTTTCCAAGTTTTGATTTTTCCAAAAAATAAAATAAAATTTGTGCTATTCCTGAAAGTAATCTTGGGATAATCATAAAAGACTTGAAATCAAAGCATAGTCTGAAATCATAAAAGGACACAGTTTTCTAATTTCTGTATTAAAAAGTTTTAATCTGATTTGAAGGTAGTATTTTATTCTTGCTTCAAGATATTTGATCAGATGGTGTGTTTGTACAGAGATAACTGCTTTGTCCCGTGAGTTGTCATTTGATGGCCTCCCAACAAGATCCCTTTCCAAGCTGCAAAGGAAAGGGAACCCCCCAGAGATAAGTTTTGATTTTTTTTTATTTTATGTAGCTTTTAGCTACAAAATTACCATACATGACTTTTTCCTTGGTATTTTTCATTATTCTTTTGGTTTTGACTTTGCAATTATTTTCTTTTGACTTCTGTAAATAAATTTTTTTTTCTTAAAAGATAAAAATTTCAAAAAACAAATTGTTCAAAGCGTGTCTTAACCAAGGGATGATCAGTTCTTCACTAAAGACTGGTAGAACCTGGAACCTGCACAGCACAATCACAAGCTTGATCAAAGATTTGAATAATGAAGCCTAACAGAGAATGGAAGTCAAATCATAGATGTATATCTATCAATTATGTTGAAGTTAGAATTCTATCGAAGACTGAGATGATGATTATAATATCATCAATGCTTTAACACTCTATGTTTACCCTATCTTTGGACTTTCTATTCATTTTTGCTATCATATGGTTCTTTGACATTATGGATGTTTCATTTAATTTTGATTTGTTTTAATTACTTGACAAATGGGATTTCACTTTAATAAGTTATCTACTTATTCGACATGAGATGAACATTAGGAGATATGATACATTATGAGATGATTTACATTGCTATTCGACAAATGAGGTTTTCATTCTACGTGATGTTAAATATCTCCTTGCAATTATCATTCTATATGACTAAGCTCTAAGAAGTAGAATTCATCTAAATCATCATGATGATACGAATATCAGTGCTGTCACATTATGAATTGATTAGCTGCCACTTTCCATTTAACATGAAGTTTACTTAATAGAGAAGTTGTACTCACCTGTACTCGCATCATAACTTCTGTGACAGGAAGAGATGGTTCTCGATAAGCCCATTTCATGTCAATTCATTGCTTTTAGTATGGCTTAGTCCTCGTCATTTCGAGTATTGCTGAGTACAAAGTTTTGTTTGCCCCTGATTTATGTTTCAAATAAGGGTTAGGGTTTTACTCGTCTGTTCCTGATGCCACGAATCGTGTACATTTCTCAGAAAACTGTGTGACATTGCATGACTTCTGTTGAGTTTAAAGATTATGGTAAGCCGAATCTCTGACCAGGGTTTGGCTTAGTCCATTTCTCATTTTTTGTATTTAGACCAATAAAGCTTTGTCTCTGTCAAGTTTTTGTGCTCTAAGCACAAACAACGTTTTCATTACTTCACTTGCTGGTTATGGGTTTTGATTGTCAATTTATTATCGCACTGCATTGCAAGTCAATATCAGCTTCCTAGCTTAACGTTTATCTGCATAACGCAATGAAATTTTTAAGGCTTATGCTTTTGTGAATCTCCTCTAGAGAATGCACTTCTTCGTTTTTTGGGCATGCATGATTTTGGAGTTTCATGGTCTTAATTCAGCAGTAACTTCGAAACAATCTTGGACACAACGGTCGCACTATATGTGACAAGATGAAAATTACACGTTTATAATGGAAGCAAGTGTCCTTGGAAAATATTCAAGTTGAAATATTGTGATCTTGAACAGACTATTTGCTACTAATTATGATTGTCATTCTTTGAGAGCTTTTGCAATTATTCTTGTTGGTCATTCTAAGTAAATGCAGAATTTGTTCCATATCCTTATATTTAGTTTTTTTTTTGGACTGGAAAAATCATGATGTATTTGAGTTTGAATTCCATTTTCATATTAGAGATCTGATTGGTCTACTGTTCTTGTCAATCCAAGTGTTAGTACAATCGTTGGTGGCACTGCTGGCCAAACTAGCCATGTAGATGGGCCAAGTCAAAGAGAAATGTTTTCTACTGATTATGATCTTACATTTATACCTAGTATACGTGCCTTGTTAGTTTCTGATAGGGGAAACGGGATGATTCTTCAAATTAAATTTCCATCTGGTGACTGTGTTTGACACTCTGGATCAGGAATACAAATACATTGGGTAACACCAGTGATAGCATCTCTGGTTTCGTTCTTGCTTGGGCTGCTCGTCATGGTCTTTTTGCAACCCTACATTGCAGCTCATACATGAAGGTTGTGGTATTCAAGTTCAAATGCGGGCTTGGAATCAATCCCTAATAATCACGGTGAAACAAGTGATGATGAGCTGCTTTGTCGTGTTAAACGCAATTGCTAAAACATGGCCATCTAGATTTTTAAGATCAATAATGGTGAAAGTCCGTCTTTTATTTGGTGTTCATTTTAGAGGAAGGAGGAATGAAAATCCTATCCCAAGGCAAAGTTTTTATCAATCGGCATCTCTATTGGATGTTGATATTGCACCTCAGAACACACCAAGGGAGAAACAATTGTATGGTAATCATGTGCAAGAGTTGATTGGTTTTGACTCATTATTGGATGCATTTATTTCTGGGAGTCTTGGTCCCTTGGAACAGAAACAAGCAATAGAAAATGAGTTTCAGAAACCACAAAATACATTTTCTGTATCCGAAAAACTAGAAGAGCTCAGTCTGGGCATTCTGGGAATTCACCTGGCGATTTGGTTCGGTAAAATTGATAACAACGAATTTCTGGTTAATTCGAGGATTATGGAGATGAGGATCATGTGGAGCACTCGTGGCTGGAATGGAGGAAGCAGTTGTGACTTGTATGATGAGGAAATATTTGATGTTCATATTTTGAGTGACTTTTTAAAGTCAAATTCATAGGTGTCCTTTTAAGAGATATGTACTCCTAAAGTATTTCAGTCCCTTGATTTTTTGCAAAATATTTCTATTTTCAGCATGATTTGTTAATAACTCATCTCTTCGCAAGAAAGACTATTTAAACAATTATTTGGGAAGAGTAAAATGGGGTCGATGATTCATGAAAAGGACGGGGCAGGATCAGGCCAATTTGACATTTCTCTGTAGCTAAGACAATTTCTTGTTAGTAGTTACAACATCCTTTGACTGAAGATATTTATAAGCATATTTGCAGTATTTTTACTATGGAGATGTACTTATAGTATCGTATGATCTTGTTATTTCTTTTCTCAGTCTTTATGTTTTGTTGCTCATTAGAGGAAATTTGGGGTCTAAAATGGGCCTTATAAGAAAACGTGCCAAAATAAGTTTTTGTGAGTTGGAATTCAAGAACCAATAGAATTTCAATAAAATAAGTCAACCATAATGGTTGAATTGACATATTTGTCATTAAAAAAAACTACTTTTTTTGTTCGTATTTCA
>LPNX010869592.1:71085-85779 GCA_001517045.1 Pseudotsuga menziesii | reverse complement strand
TTTTACTCAAATTTCGATCGGGAGAGCTCGTTGGATGCAGAATTTGATTCCACATCCAACGAGTACCCACACTGCATACTTTTGACAGACCCCGCTACCTCAAAAACACGAAATACCTGAAAAAATGTGATGATGACATCATCATCACGTTTTTTCAAGTATTTCTTATTTTTGGGGTAGTGGGGTCCATCAAAAGTATGAAGTGTGGGTACTCGTTGGATGTGGAATCAAATTCTGCATCCAATGAGCTCTCCCGATCGAAATTTGAGTAAAAACACAGGGAGATATGTCAAAAATACGAACACAAAAAGTAGTTTTTTTCTTTCTTCCTAAAAAATTAATCAATATTATTTTATTATTTTAACTATTATTTTATTATTTTAACTATTATTTTATTATTTTCCTTAGGAGGCCCATTTTAGACCCCAAAATTCCTCTAATGTTTCTTTGAAGAAATGTGCAAACGCATCATGTTAAATTGTCGATATATGCTGGTTTAACTTGCAAATTCATGTCATATATTAAATTTTGATGTTATCATTTAAATATATGTGATATACTATTTCTGTGCGTTGTCTTGTTCTTTCTCATAATTTCTTCTGAATTTTTTCAAGATTGTCTGCACAGTATCGTTAATCGCAAGTTGATTCCGAGATTAATATTATCATGCTCCTGATCAGGATAGGGTATATAGGATATGTGTGTGTTAGTTTTTCATTTCATTCATAGAAACTAGATTGAATCTGATCTTCATATTTGCACTCTGTCAAATTATCGTTCAGCCTCATTATGGATGTATATGTGTCTATATTGTAACTTATATGATTGGTTTAGTTTTGTTAACATTTTTATTATCATTTATTCCTGTAGACATATGTTAATCATTTTAACTAGTTATCAGTTGTGTATTATATGAACTAACTTAGTAATCATTTTTAACATTTTCCTTTGTATATGCATAGGTGTAGTATACATTCAGCTAACAAACATTTACTCTATTTCTTTCCTCTGAGTCTACTCCTCTAATTGGGAGTGATTTAAGAGAAGGCAATGGGGCCTTAATCCCATCAGAGACAGCTATATAACGACTGAGAGAAGCCTTTGAAATATTTTGGATCGGGTTGTCTCTTAGTTGACTGTTGTGCCGATTCGGCCTATCAACAAGGACATATTATTTTGGAGTTTTCCTTGATGTGGATCCAGCTCAATTGTCTGTTGGCCTTCCATATTCCTTGAGATCGCTCAAATTCGAACTTTCATTACCCCATTGAAGAGCTATATAAGGAACCCTTTGGATACATTGAAGGCATATGAGAAATTGAGAGCAAAGAAAATATAGTCCATTGTTTTCAGAGCTTATACTTGAGTCTGCATCCCTTTATCCCTTTGAGCACTTTTGTGTTCTTCCCAATCTTGCCATTTGCTTGTGAGCTTGCTATCGAGAGATGGAGGATTGAAGTGGTGGAGGCCCAAGTGGGGGACTCAGTTTCTCCAATTCATAGACGTGCCGATAGAGGTTGTATCTATTGTAATCTCTATTTTATATTAATATAAATATCTTTTCTTGTCCAATAATGTGTATTTGAATGAATATTTGATCCATGGATGATTTCAAATGCTTATATGTTATTGATTATATATGCTAGAGTAGAGCTAACACAATTATATATAGTATGCTTATCTTGTTTATTGAATGTTGAGGAAGCAATTTATCAATTCAAGCTAGATTTGGAAAGATCAATAGGGATCTACATCAACCGTCTGGAATAAGGTACGAATCGAGATCCTTTAGTGTTAGTTATTTGGTTTCTCTTGCATATAGGAAATGATTGATTTATGGAGTCAAGTTGTCTGTTGTGGTACCCTAAGCCATAGGAATTTCTATCTGTAACAAGGTTGATGTGTTTGATCACATGCCAATCACATACTATCATACATGATAGAATCTAGTGGAAACCTTGCAACCATAGAAACCACTATACACAATTATGCATTTAGTCTATCATGGGTATATAGAAAGAGTGCATAGAAGTAAAATAACATCAAGTGGAATCCATACATGGACCAAATTACATATAAACAAAGATCTGCTAAATAGACATTGGATTCCAAAAAATATCACGTTACAACAAATAATTACATATCTAACAAAATCATTTCCTATACTGAGATTTTATTCATCAATAACACATTATGGTGCCTCTTCTAGGCTCTAGCCGTCTCCTCTACCCATAATCTAGGAGCTGGTCCTACAAGGGAATTAGTCAACACATCACAATTTCGATGAAACTTCATAATCCAAGCCTTAAAATAAGCTAGAGGAGGTTCCCAATCAAAATATGCACATAGGACATTTCATGTACACATGCATATGGAAATTGGAATTAATACTTGAATTTAGGAGAGAAATTTAAAATTTAAAATGATAAATGTTTATTCTTTACTGTAAAATTCAAGATCAATTTTAAAATTTAAATAATAGATTTTGTTTATGTTGTTATTTGTCGTACATTAGATTTACGCTTTTCATTCCTTAGAGAATTCATTATATCATGTGTTTATTTTTCTAATGATATTTTATTTGTATTTATGATTGCGGTGGCTACTATGGACCACACTACCAAGATATTGACAGTTATTGGTCATCTTAGAGATATTGGTTTTGCTTGGAGGGGTGGATATGAGCTCCGCCACTCCTTGTCATCCTCATTGCTGACAATAGTTGATACGATCTCCAGATCGACCGATGATTTGTATAGCATCGCATCCTACAGGGAAAGAAAAATAAAAGAATATGTTGATGGTTTGAGCTACAATGAGATAAAGAAGCTAAAAATAACCAAAGAGCACATATATACATTGTTTAGAGTTCCTGGGACGAATGACATTCCAGAGAGCACCAGGCCACATATTCCAATTGAATGGTGCATCTTTCCACCCATTAGAGACCACTAGATGGATAGATGGTACATGGTTTTTGACATTCCCCTGCACAACAATAGGGAAGTACCATTGCACTTCCCCCTGACGTTGTATGCATTTTTTTATGGGGAAACATGTCAACTATTTTGACATGTTGGGGTTCTAGGGTGTTGGTAGGGGGATTCCCTAAAAATGACCCAATGCTAGCCATAGATATTTCAATCGACAGATACCTACACCCCATTCCCACATACCGAGGGAAAACATCTCTCCTGCACATGATATGGTTACCTATAAACAGGAGGCATTTCTTACTCTAGCTGAGACGGTTTCTCGACACACAACAACTATTGACCAGGAAGGGCCCTCTTCCTCTGCTGGGGTACAAACACCCACTTCTGGTGGTAGAGGACCATTTATTGGTGTGGATAGACCAACATCCCATGTGCCTCAAAGCGAGCCACACGTGTGCAAAATGTGTGGTCAGTCCTATTTTTTCCTGCACCAACACATGGTACCTCTACGATGACTAGTGGCCAGGTAAGGACATTGTTAAAACTCTATTGTTGTTCAATTTTTAATTTTTCCATATTGTACACATATTAAAAGATTCATAATATATGCAATTTTTACTCTTGTAGGAGATTGATGCCTCTCAGGGGGTGGTAGTGCACCTGGTGTGGTTGTATCTGAGGCCCAAACAACCAACACCGAGGTAATATTTCAACATGTGTCATTTTGTTGATGCATGTGTTAGTCTTGATTAATTTTTTAAATTGTCTAATATTTACAATTTTTGAAGTTGTAGGAACCCCATTTAGAACCGGATGTTGGAGACATTTATCCGAGCGAATTAATCCCAGGTGGAATTTATGATTAATGACTGAATCTTGTTTGAATTATTAAAATTTATTACTTTACACTCCTTTATATAGATTTCTAATATTTATAATTGTTAAAATTGTAGATGCTATCTAGATCTGAAGAGGGGCAAGAAATTGCTGGAAGCGGTCCCTCCCATGGGGGCTATATGTCCCGGGAAGGGGTAAGTATATTACAACATGCTAGTTTTTCAGTACATATTTTTAAATCCATTCAAGTCCATGTCTAAATATGGTAATCATCGCAAATCCCTGCACCACCTTCTTGGTTTGGATCTCCCCATAGTCCAAATGTAGATAAGCGGGTTGTTTACACCAGATGACCCTCTTCCTTGAAAATAGAGGGTGTCCATGATGATCAAACTACTCATCCCACGATAATGTACACACTTCCAATAACAGTTTCTAGTTAGCTTTGAATTCACTTCACAACTAGTTTTTCTTAATGTTATTTTCACATGTTTATAGCATCAAGATGTAGATTCATCCGTGCCAAACCTACATGGGGTTGTTGATGCTATAATCAATGTTGCATCTGCAATAGGGATAAGTCACACAAAGGTACATCTACTTGAATATTTGTAATTGTACAATTCATTTGTATTGTCTATGGACACGCACGATGTCTAACTATTTTATCATTTGGTGAATGTATCCACACCCTAGTCCATTAGTACATGCAATCGAGGTTGATGTTCAACTTACGAATCCCCTTGGTACTGAAGAAACCCAGCCTCATTCCCAAGAACAAATTTTTTTGGTGAGATGTTCATTTTTTACATAATTTATTAGTACTTTCTCATTCATGTACATGTTGATAATTGTTGAGATAACTGACATTTTTTTTTTATTATTGTAGAGAGACTCTCTGCAAGGAGGAGGAAACCATAGGCATCTATACCCCGGATGGATGCAGTGAGTGTTTGTTTTATGTACAATTGAGTCGTATTTTAATTTTTTCAAACTTTGTTATTAATGGACTGTACTAGTTTAGTTACCCGATAAAGAAATATTGTCATTGATTTGCAGTTTCCAAATATGCACAATGGTCGTGGACAGAGGAAACAAGCATCAGGGTCAGGAAAAAACAAGAGAAAGTTAGAGTTTTGATGTGTTAGTCTAAGACAAATATGTATTTTTCTATACAATAGGAAGTTAGAGTATAAGGGCATGGTCTAGGACAGATGTGCTTTTGTTTGCATGTACATCAAATATTTTTTTGATACATGTACATTGACAGGACATAGAAGGGCCTACTCTTTTTGTTTTATAGCTTTCATGATATAAAAAATATTTCATATCAAGGCTCTTGATATATTCATGGTTCAATATTTTAAGTGTGATTATACATGTGTGGCCAATAATGTTTCTATCTGTAATGTTCCCAATTTTTTATAGATTTTACGATTGCATGGAGATATCAATCATAAATATGAGAACAATGCGCATTTACAATATTACATAATGACAAAAATGTACATTTAAATTGTTTTTTACCATAATCCAATTGTATATACAATGTTAAATTGTATTCACAAATATGGAACATACCTAACACACACAAGCACCCAGTATAACTAAGTAACTGATCCAATTAAGTGGAATAAAAAAGCACCTTACCCACATAACAACCTAACTAACTTTTAAAGGATACACGAAGTTGACACACCTAAGTGATGCATCGATGTGGTCTACATAAAAGAAATTAAATTTTGGCATGATGTCTTTCATCTAATGAATATATGAGATACACATCAAACCTATAAGTATCCGAGTATAAGGTTGATTCAAAATAATGGCTATGATTATATCCTACACATTATTTTATCATTTTGTTAATGTTCATGGCATTTGATGAATCGCTTCGAGGAACAACTTTGGAAGAGAGTAAAATTATGTGTGATTTTATTATAGTTTAAATTGATTGGAGAAGTACTATTTTGAATCTTGTTTTATAAATTTATGTTTATGAAGCATTATTCGAAACATTCGTAATGTGAAGATATATATTTTGTAATAATGGCGTAATAAATTGGCCACTTGTTTCTAAACATAAACATGTTACATTACATGGTCACTGACGTAATGCCATTGTCTCCTGTTGCATTTCATCATACAAATGCTCACATATCTTCGATGACCAAGCTAAATTAATATGGAAATGACCTTCTTTTGAATTTCCAGTCTCACGAATGATATGAGATCCTAATATCAATTCACCTCCACGTGGAGATTGAAAACTCCTTTCTCCTTGATGGAAATACAAACAAAGAATATTTCTTGCTTGACAATAATGTGGAAATAATTCAAGTTGAACACCTCACAACATGTAACAACATTCTCAAAATCTACACATGGAATAATAGTTTGCAAGAAGTATTTTTTCAAGAGGGGAATATCTACACTCACCTTCAAATAGATATCAATTAATACTTATTTCTAATTTTGTGTCACACCCTATTGTGGGTATCCTTTCTTCTCTGTGATGTTTATCAAACAAAAACCACCAGCATATATGTTTAAGCCCTCCTCCTACAGATTTTCAGGGACACCTGTTGAATCCCTACCTGGGGCATAGAATGGAAACCATGTATCAAAACGAGGTTCTAGTGGGTCATGCAAGCATTTTTAGGCAGGTTCCATGTGGGAATTCTAGCCACACATTCATGGTCAAGGAATTTGCAAAGTTGACCCCTATGTGAAAAAATTTCACATTCCCTTACTAAGCAAAATCCTAGTTTCCAAAATTGACCTAAAATAGGATCCCTTGTCCATGGACCTAGAGTAGAGAGCCACCCTTAGCACTTTCTTGATGTCTTGAATCCAACGGAGTTGACATTTCATATATCCGAGCGATGGTCATCATTCTATGGCACGTTGAATCCCACCTCCTACAAGATTTCAGGGACACCTGCTAAATCCCTACCTAGGGTATAGAATGGAAACCATGCAGCAAAATGAGGTTTCAGTGGGTCATGCAAGTGTGTTTTGATAGGTTCCATGTGGGAATGCTAGCCATGTGTTCATGGTCAAGGAATATGCAAAGTTGACCCCTATGTGCAAAAATTTGACATTCCTTTACTAAGCAAAACCCTAGATTCCAAAATTGACCTAAAATAGGATCCCTTGTCCATAGACCTAGATTAGATGACCACCCCTAGCACTAACTCGATGTCATGAATCCAAAGGAGTTGACAGTTCATCGATCCAAGAAATGGCCTTCATTCTATGGCACATTGAAGCCGACCTCCTGTAGGCTTTTAGGGACACCTATTGAATCCCTACAAGGGGCATAGAATGGATAACATGCATCAAAACGGGGTTCTGATAGGTCACGAAAGTGTGTTTAGGTAGGATCCATTGGGGAACTCTACAAACACATTCATGGTTGAGGAATATGCAAAGCTGACCCCTATGTGCAAAAATTTAACATTCCCTTACTAAGCAAAACCCTAGTTTCCAAAATTGACCTAAAATAGTATCCCTTGTCCAGGGACCCAGAGTAGAGGTCCACCCCTAGAACTATCCCAATTTCCTAAATCCAACAGATTTGACGGTTTTTGAATCCAAGCCACGACCATCATTCAATGGCACATTCAATCCCACCTCCTATAGGCTTTCAGGGACACCTGTTGAATCCCTACCCAGCGCATAGAATGGAAAATGTGCATCAAAAGAAGGTTTTGGTGGGTCATGAAAGCGTGTTTAGGAAGTTTACATGTGGTAACAATAGACACACATTCAGGGTCGAGGAATATGAAAAGCTGGCCTCTATATGCAAAAATTTGGCATTCCCTTATTGAGAAAAACCCTAGTTTCCAAAATTGACCTAAAACAGGATCCCTTGTCCATGGACCTAGATTAAATGGCCACCCATAGCACTATCCTAATGTCTTGAATCCAATGGAGTTTATGGTTCATCGATCCAAGAGACAACCATCATTCTATGGCATGTTGAAGCCCACCTCCTACAAGATTTCAGGGACATTTATTGAATCCCTACCCGGGGCATAGAATGAAAATCGTGCACCAAAAAGGAGTTTCAGTGGGTCATGGAAGTGTGTTTAGGAAGGTTCCATGTGGTAACTCTAGACACATGTTTGCAGCTAAGGAATATGCAAATATGACCCCT
Organism: Pseudotsuga menziesii; assembly: GCA_001517045.1. Classification (NCBI taxonomy): domain Eukaryota; kingdom Viridiplantae; phylum Streptophyta; class Pinopsida; order Pinales; family Pinaceae; genus Pseudotsuga; species Pseudotsuga menziesii. The sequence goes on along the minus strand of LPNX010869592.1, from coordinate 77,844 downwards.
ATGTGCAAACATTTCACATTCCCTTACTGAGCAAAACCCTAGTTTCCAAAATTGACTTAAAACATGATCCCTTCTCCATAGAACTAGAATATATGGCCACCCCTAGCACTATCCCAATGTCCTAAATCCAATGGAGTTGACAGTTCATCGATATGATCCATGACCATCATTCTATGGAACATTGAATCCCACCTACTATAAGATTTCAAGGACACCTGTTGAATCCCTACCCGGGGCATAGAATGGACACCATGCATAAAAACAAGGTTCTAGTTGGTCATACAAGCATGTTTAGGCAGTTTCCATGTGGGAATGCTAGCCACACATTCATGGTCGAGGAATTTACAAAGATGACCCCTATGTGAAAACATTTTGCATTCCCTTAGTGAGAAAAACCTTATTTTCTAAAATTGACCTAAAACAAGATCCCTTGTCCATGGACCCAGAGTAGAGGGCCACCCCTAGCACTATTTCGATTTCCTAAATCCAACGGAGTTGATGGTTTGTCAATCCAAGTGACAACCATCATTCTATGGCACATTGAAGCCCACCTCCTAAATGCTTTCAGGGATAGCTATTGAATTCCTACTCGAGGCATAGAATGGAAATAATGCATTAAAATGGGGTTTCAGTGGGTGATGCAAGAGTGTTTAGGAAGGTTCCATGTGGTAATGCTAGCCACACATTCACGATCAAGGAATTTGCAAATCTGACCCCTATGTGCAAAAATTTGACATTCCCTTACTGAGCAAAACCCTAGTTTCCAAAATTTACCTAAAACATGATACCTTGTTCATGGACCCAGAGTAGAGGGACATGCGTAGCACTATACCGATGCCTTGAATCCAATGGAGTTGACAATTTGTCTATCTGAGTCACTATCAATATTCTATATCATGTTGAAGACCACTTCCTACACGCTTTTAGGGACACCTATTGAATCCCTACCCGGGGCATAGAATGACAACCGTGCATCAAAACGGGGTTTCGGTGGGTCATGGAAGTGTTTTTAGGTAGGTTCCATGTGAAAACTCTAGTCACACATTCAAAGTCGAGGAATATGCAAAGATGACCCCTATGTGAAAAAATTTGACATTCCCTTATTGAGCAAAACCCTAGTTTCCAAAATTGACCTAAAAAATGACCCCTTGTCCATGGATTTAGAGCAGAGGGACACACCTAGCACTCTCCCGATGTCCTGAATCCAACAGAGTTGACTTTTCATCCATCCTAGACATGACCATCATTCTATGGAATGTTGAATCCCACCTCCTACAGGCTTTCATGGACACGTGTTGAATCCCTACCTAGGGCATAGAATGGAAACCATTCATCAAAATGAGGTTCTAGTGAGTCATGAAAGTGTGTTTAGGGAGGTTTCATGTGGGAATGCTAGCCACATGTTCACGGTCAAGGAATTTGAAAATTTGACCCCTATGTGCAAAAAATTCACATTCCCTTACTGAGCAAAACCCTAGTTTCCAAAATTGACCTAAACATGATCCCTTGTCCATGAACCCATAGTAGAGGGTCACCCCTAGCACTATATTGATGTCCTGAATCCAATGGATTCAATGGTTCATTAATCCATGCCATGACCATCATTCTATGGCAAGTTGAATCCCACCTCCTACAAGCTTTCAGGGACACCTTTTGAATCCCTACCCGGGGCATAGAATTCCTACCTCTAGGATCCAAACCAGGGATTCTATTGTTTAGAATGAAAACTATGGTTTACGGTGCAAACTAGAGTTACTAGGATTGGATATATGGTTTGTAAGATAGGATTGGAAATGGTTATTAGGCTAGGATTACCACTCCTGAACTACATGGCTCCCATGGAGAAACAAATTATTGGATTCAAGGAGATGTCCTTATAGGATCAACTTCAATATTCAAGGCAAATGCAATATAAATATACCAGATAGAGTGGTAGATAACGGGCTTGGGCTATACAACATGAGTCATGTAAGTATGAATATAATACAACAACTCCATGATGAAGCTCAAGTGCAATTTATCAAGTTGTAGAAATCTATTCAATTTATCAATTTATCAATATATCAAGTGCTCAATCTATCAAGCTGTAATTAATCAATGAGACCATGAATCCAAAATATCTTACTACCTACATGTGGTCATTTTACTAGATGATCAGGATCACCTCTAATGGCAATGGTATCCTTTAGCTTCTCGTGCTCGAAGTAAGGAAACAAGTATCATGACTTTGATGAGTTCTTGCTTAGCATTGTTTGCAACTAGAGGTTTGTGCCAATAACTAATTTTGTATAATGGTATACAATTTGACCTGGTCTATAATCTTCAAATACATAACCTTTATTCTTTTGTGCATGGGAAACCTATGTCAAATATTCTTCTTTGATAACCATCGACCCAAATGGAAAATCATTGCCATTAGATTCGCTTAATGAGACAATGAGAGTCTGCTTCTCATCTAAGGAGTGTGCCAGCCAGTAGTCAGTGTGCCATTCATTGCCTTTCAGGGAAACCACTGCGTATATGTGCCCTGCATAAAATAAAGTGCAGACCTAGGAGTCATCTAACTAAACACAACTAGTCATCAAACATTGCAAAGTTATCAACATAATAGTCGAACCTAGTTGTATGAGATCTGAAATGTGGTCATAGTCATGTGAAATACTCGACTGGCCCTCCTCCAACTAAGATAATGCTACAGTTAGTTGTCAACCAATGGGGAGTGATACACAATCCCAGCTGTCAACTCAATATTTGGATTCATAGTTGTCCCATTCACCATTGTTACATGGATAACAAAAACAATAGAGTTTCCTTGTCCACATTTCAACTATAGCATTGTTTGAATTTCTAACTAAATGGAATGCACGAGTTCCTTGGACAATATTGCACTCATATAGGTGTGATCGATCTACATCGACCATCTTGGAAAAATATCTATGTACATGTGCTTTCTGAGATGATTGGTCTTCTTTCCTTCTAGCTCCCTAGCCCATCACTGAAGAACACCATGCAACAATGGTATTTGCTTCTTGGATGAGAGAAATAGTTGTGAATTTCATCTCTTTCCTATGTAATGCAGTCTTGATGCATGCACCTACTCCATCATGTTCCCCTTTTCCATGTCCAGTCTCAAAATAGTTCCAAATATGTGGCACCTTGTGGTTCTTGTGGAGAATACACAACCATTGGTAGACACGAGAATTTTTTAACTGCCCCACACAACCATCATACCAAATTTGATGTTGTTCCATCTGTATATTGTTATCCTCCAGGTGATTGTAGAACAATTGAAAGTTGTGTTGTACAAAATCCAAGTCATGTCTCTTGTCATCACTTATGTAAAAGTGATACTCCTTCAATATAAAAATTTTCTCTTCAGTACTATCTGCCCCATGTCTATAGGTGATATGGACCATTATGACGACTTGGTATGAGTGATAATATTGACTCTAAATCTCGTTATGTTATTGAAGAGTGTATTTTTCCAAAGAAACAACCACTGATAATATAGTTCCAATAGGAAATGTATCCTTGCACATTCTAAACTTCTCATATTTCCAACGAGCCATATGTACATGCTTTACATACTGTTGTTTCTTTTCAAAGAATTCCTCCATGAAGTTGCAAACGAGTACTTGGTAGATCAACAATAAATATGTATAGATCAATAGGTTGTTACATATATGAAGTAGCAATACATGAAGAAAAAAATACTATTCTGGAACTCATTACTAACATGAGAGGTGACCAATTGTATTTTTTTATTTCATTCCCTCCACCGATATCATATGTGACATATTTGAATGACTGCAAGCTCACTTCATGTCTCCGAAGTTCATGCTCAACGGTGACATGTATGAATTTGTCCAAAAATTCCATTCCACCACACCTTGGGCATGTCCCATCTATGCAAGGCCTTTGATAAAATGTGCAACCTTTTGTCCTTCTACAGAAAATGCTATGGATAAAGTCTCTATATGATGTTAGTGGCAATGTAGTTGACCATTCATGCACAAGAGTGTTATGAAATACACACAATATATGTATATATGTGTCATAATAATAACCATACTCAATGTGATATCAACAACAACATGTGTTACGTGTTGTGTTTATTTTAACATGCCATGATTTTCATTTCTTGAAACATCTTTGGCCCAAGTTAAGTTCATTATGTTCATGCCTAAATCTCTCATATAATTATGTTTGTGTCATCTTAATAAAATATTTAATGTGGGGCTCACAATCCCTTGAACCCCTTCTCAATTTTAGTACATATTTTTGGTTGGATGAAGTTCTAGTATTGTCATGCCAGAAATCTTGCAGCAGTCCCTTTACCGCATTAATGAGCTTCATATCCGAGCGTGGCAACCTGCCAATGAAAGAACAGACATCTGTTTGACCAGATTCAAGTTGTTGTCTTCTAGAACAATACCTACAGAGTTCTTTGATATCCAATCCTACAAGTTTAGATGTAGGATTAAGAAGTCGATGGATTGTGACAACACACAACGAGTTGCATTGCAATCCTTTGAATGTGATTTCTTTTCGATAGTACTAAATGCATCTACTAAACTTTTGAAAACATGAGAACTTGGTTCAAAACTATTTATCATATTTATCCTTAAGTTTTTCCTAACAACAGTCATCAACCTATATTTTAACAACGATATAAATAATCTACATTTATCTCCATCACCTTTAGAATCAAAATAGTTCACAAGTATATGTTGAGATTGATATGCAATACTGCTTTTAGACAGTGTACCTTTAAGTGAACCAATGATAATTTCATCGATTTGTATACATTTTGGAGTTCTTTAGTGTGTAGTTTCTAATGGAGGCAGGGAGGTTGGAATTGCACCCTGTACCATATCACCTGATTTCTCTGTAGTTTAAACATGAGCTTCATGTCCTTCTATCTCTTCCTATCGGTCAGATAGTGGCAATTGGAAATCCTCCTAGGTGGTCTAAACAACATTGTCTTCTTCGAGCATACGTTCGGTATTCAACGTCTCTCTAACTTTGTCACTTGTATATCCACATCCAATTAAAAGATGCAAAGGTTTTAGGGGGCCTTGATGTGCACCTACGTTTTACTCCTTGATGAGTGCCATGCAGTTCTCGTTTTTTACTCAAGCAAATGATTTTGTCTTTCTTGATGTGTATTGATAGGAAGAAATGTGCATCCTCAACTACTAGAATTGGTTGAGTGTCCATAGAGTGTCTTCGATTGGTCATGTAATTTCTTTTCTTTTCTCTAATTTCTTCAAGGATTTCATTGGGTATCCTATTCCTTGTTCATTTTCTTGCTCAATTGCATGAGTTTCCCATCACCACAATGATAAATGATATATGGTGCTTCTCAATCGGAGATTACCCAAGCTTGGTTTGTTTCTTGCTCAATTGTGTTGAAATACTCAAATTAAGGGGAATATTGGGAGGAAGGTTTCCTTTTATAACTCCTCTATGGTACTCTTCAATGGGAGACTCCCCAAGCTTGGTTTCTTTCTTTCTCAATTGTTTTTTAGATACTCAAGTTAGGGGGAATATTGGGAAGAATGTTTCCTTTGCTATCTCCTCAATCGCAAGAAAAGCAATGATAGAGATGCTCTATGGTGCTCCTCAATGGGAAATTTCCCAAGCTTGGTTTCTTTCTTGCTCAATTGTGTCTACATACTACACCACAATGACCAAGTTAATGTTTCCTTTGCTAGCTCCTCAATTGCAAGAAAAAAAATGGTGGAGATGCTCTATGGTGCTCCTCAATGGGGAATTCCCCAAGCTTGGTTTCTTTCTTGCTCAATTGTGTCTACATACTGCATCACAATGACCAAGTTAATGTTTCCTTGGCTAACTCCTCAATTTCAAGAAAAATAATGGTGGAGATGCTCTATGGTGCTCCTCAATGGGAGATTCCCCAAGCTTGGTTTCTCTCTTACTCAATTAATTATTTATTTATTGCTCCTCAATGTATACCATGCTCCAAGAAATACTTAGACACTTGTGACAGAGATGCTTGATGTAAAAAACAAAATTTTGTGTGATAATATCGTGAAGAAGAGAATGAATGCACTGTCTACAACCTGAAATTGCGCGTGGACTGTGAAAACTACATGAAATATTATAGAGTGTTTCTTGGACAAGGACTGTTGTTGTTTATACTAAGACAAAACACGCACACTTGATTGTTAATCAAATTGGGGGCGCATTTGAACCACATAAAACAAGTGCGAGTTTTCCTCGAATAGTGTTTAGGATCATTTAAGAAGGTAGTTCTAATACTAAGGGATCATTCAATGATTCAAGGGAATTAACAAGAACTCCCTTAGTCTTAGCACCTTAACACCCCCCCCCCCCCCCCCTCTCTTCAACCTAACTTTATTGTTTTAAAAATCAAGGGATGTGTGTGTGTGTCAGAGAGAGAGAGAAAGATAGAGTGGGGGGGGGTTCTTTAGTGGTATGGGGTGACTAGGAGTTTAGGAGTGGGGAGGGGTTTAGATTAATGTGGGTGTGTCTAGGTGTTGTAGAGGGGATGTAATAGGGGATGGGGGTTAGAGGTAGTTGGATTAGTTGGGGAGTGATATAAGGGAGGGGGGCGTCAATGGTAAGGGGAGACCTGTGGATGTGTGTGTCGGTCTCTAGGTGTTGTAGGTTATAGTTTAGGGAGTGTTAGTGGTAAGAGGAGACATAGGGATGTGTGTGAGAGAGCGAGAGAGACAAACATAGAGTGGAGGGGAAGGGGTCCTTAGTGGGATG
>LPNX010869592.1:3896-56722 GCA_001517045.1 Pseudotsuga menziesii | reverse complement strand
GGGGATCCCAACACTGATCACAAATGCTGGGAGAGGCCAGAAGACATGGACATGGTCAATACTATCTATAAAGTCGACAGCCAACATCCTGGTTTAGATGTTGCTGCTGAAACGGCGGCAGCACTTGCAGCTGCATCACTTGTATTTCGCAAATCTGATCCTTCATATTCAAAACGACTTATTCATACTGCTGCTATGAGGGTAAATACTTAAAATGGTTATCTCTTATAAGCTTACCTGTAACCATTATATGTAATGCCCACACCTGACCTTGTTGTCATGGGGTTTTCAGGTATTTGGCTTTGCTGATAAACACAGAGGATCTTATAGTGACTACCTCAAGTCTTCAGTCTGTCCATATTATTGTTCATATTCTGGATATCAGGTACTTAAATATAATGTTCATATAATGTTCAATTTTGAGTAGATTCTCACCTTGTCAGATCAGGTTAGAAGATTTACAGCCAACTTATTTTGGGTCATCTCAGGATGAACTACTCTGGGAAGAAGCATGGTTGCACAAGGCAACTAGCAGTCCAACTTATCTAAATTACATTCAATCAAAAGGCCAGTCATTAGGAGCTGATGGATCTGACAATATATTTGGATGGGACAATAAGCATGCAGGAGCTAGATTTCTCCTATCAAAGGTATTAATTGGTTGTTAGTGATGGTTAGCACATTCTTATATACCAATCATCACATTTCTAGTTGAACACCCACCTGTTTTGAACTTGGGCTATTGTATGATGATATGTGTAGGAGTTCTCGCTAAGAAATGTGAAGTCTCTTCAAGACTACAAAGAACATGCCGACAATTATATCTGCTCTCTTCTCCCTTCACAGGCTAAATACACTCCAGGTCCCTGCTATTTTACTGGCATTGAAGGATATACATTCTCTGTCCTAAACATTTTGTTTTGATTTTAACATTGTATATATTATTGTGTAAGCAGGAGGTCTTCTTTACACATTGCAGGATAGTAACTTGCAATACGTTACATCTTCTTCCTTCTTGCTCTTCACTTATGCTAAATACCTGAGCTCCTCCAAACAAGTAGTATCTTGTGGGGGAAAGACTTATAGTCCTCAGAGGCTAAGAGCTATAGCAAAACACCAGGTATAGATTCATAATATTGAAGTTATTGATATGTGGTATGAATAGGGATGAAGCTATGGGGGTTCTGATTCAATCCTTATTTTTTTTTATGAAAGGTTGATTACATACTAGGAGATAATCCTCTAAAGATGTCGTACATGGTTGGATATGGTTCTCACTATCCTAAACAAATTCATCACAGAGGCTCTTCTCTTCCTTGCAAAGCAAATCATCCTCAGCACATTCCATGCAGCGCAGGCTTCCAACCTCTGTACAGCAGTGCACCCAATCCCAACATATTGGCGGGAGCTATCATGGGAGGCTCGGATAGCATGGATCGATTCCCTGATGACCGCAATGATTATGAGCAATCCAAACCTTCCACATACATCAATGCACCTTTTGTGGGATCACTTGCTTATTTGGCCCACTCTACCATGCCCTGAAGTATCTAGCTATCCTCTAGTTCTCCTTATCTAAACCAGAGAAGAAAGATGTATGGAGGAACTATCTTCATGTTTAGTTGGTGTCAATTATGTTGTATTGTAGTGAAGAAACTGTATATCTGTAGTGCTATGGAAGAAGCGTTCTATAAGTAGATAGTATGCTATTGTCATTATTTCTAATGGATGAATGAATGGAATTATGAAGTCAAGACTTTGCTTTGCTCTTTGAGAATTCTCACTAGTTAGTGCCAAAAATTCTGACATATCCACTGGAGGACAACTTACATTGTGAACTCAATTTATAATAGTTCACATATCCCTGTGTATTTTTGTATTCACTTTTTAACAGTGTACCCATAAACTCAAATTCCTCCAATATTGTTCTTTCTAGTTCATGTTTTGGTTGCAACATGTTTATGTAAAACCCTATTTGATTTCTAAAGAAGTCAAACCTTTTATTATTATAGATTACATTAGTTATAACTTATGAACCATTAAGTAAGCTTTAACATTTGATGATGTTCAATTAGTGAGATCGAAATATTTCTTATGCAGAATAATAATTTTGAAGTGTTTTAAGCTAGCAGCATGTAAAACTCAGTTGGATTATGCATGTGCCAATTCTCTTTATGCATTGCAAATGTGATATACATATGTAACTCCTTTGGTTTCTGCTTTGTTATGTTTTCTACAGATTGTCATTGCTTATGAGTCCCATTATATGAAGAATCCCCAAGCTAAAAGGACAAATTCTTCTATTCCTCTTTTCCAGGTAATTATTGTGGTTAACCTTTTATCATTGAAGGTTTGATTCTGGAAGTGACAATATGTTATTTGAGTATCCTTGTATTAGCCAGATGAAGTGTTACTTTTTTAAATTTAAAGTTTTCATGGAAGGTCAACAAAGACCATATAGAACACTAGATGCTACCTTGTAACGTATAGAATCTCAAGTTTTCATGGAAGGTCAACAAAGTGATCAAGGCGACCTTTATTATGAAATCACCTGCTTGAAGTTCTCATTGAACATCTTTCATTAAGTTGTCTACATGGAAAATTCTAAAGCCAAATCCATCAGATGCTTTTTACCGGTTTTTGAATGTTAAACATGCTTATAATTAATCTATATCATTTTTTCATTTAGATTGCCTACAATTATTTCTGTCCCTGCTAATTAATTGCAGATGTTAGTTACAGCTTTGATCTAATTGGGCCTGATGTTCCTACAGGTTTGTGGAACCCTTGATCTCACGTGTTCCCATCATGGTTCTGGAGGGAAATCATGAAATCGAATAGCAAGTTGGAAATAAGTCATTTGCGGCTTACAGTGCAATATTTGCATTTCCAAGTCAAGAGAGTGGATCCAGTAGCACCTTCTATTACTCCTTCAACGCTGGAGGCATCCATTTCGTCATGCTTGGAGGATACATAGATTACAATAAAACAGGTCTAACAATTTCTTCTGGCTTAGAGTATATACTATTTGATGAGCACAGTAGGAAGTTTTACAGGTGTTTTCAAATGGTAACAGCATGAGAAAGAATCCTAACATTGGTTTTAGTGTAGGTCAGAAACATAATTACTTTGTTGTAGATATTACAGCATGCTTTTGGGCATAAAATCTAGGCTCAGTTTTGATATTAATGATAATTTGTCTCCTTGTTCACAGGGAAACAATATAGATGGCTGGAGCATGATTTAGCAGATGTTGACAGGAGCATGACTCCTTGGCTTGTTGCTACTTGGCACCCACCTTGGTACAACAGTTATAAAGCCCATTATCGTGAGGCTGAATGCATGAAACAGGAAATGGAGGAGCTACTGTACAGATATGGTGTTGATGTTGTATTCAATGACCATGTGAGTAACTAACTAAAGAAATATCCAATATATCTGCTTAATGGTGTTTCATGATTTTGACCTTATTTCTTCTGCTTTGATTAGGTCTGTAGCAGAACTACATGAAACAATATCTACGGGGTGTATAAGTAATTGTGGTAAGAGGAAGAATGACAAATAATCTAGGTTATGCCTGTTGCTTGCAGGTTCATGCATATGAGAGATCGAACCGAATATTTAACTACACATTGGATCCATGTACTCCTGTTTACATTACAGTGGGAGATGGTGGTAACAGAGAAAAGATGGCAATACCTCATGCTGATGATTCTGGTAACTGCCCTGATCCGGCTTCCACGCCAGACAGCTATACGGGTGGGTTTTGTGCCTACAATTTTACGTCTGGTCCAGCAGCTGGAAAGTTTTGTTGGGACAGGCAGCCTAAATTTAGTGCATATAGAGAGAGCAGCTTTGGTCATGGAATTTTTGAGGTAAGCCATTATTATTATCAAGAACTATTCACTGAATCTTAACTTTCCTCAATATTGATAGGGAAAGTTTGGTTACTAAATTGGGTTCAAATGGTAGATTACAATGTGTATTTAAAAGATAGGCCTTATTCGATTGGTTCATACATTAATATTTTGTATACAACTATTTTAAAATTGAACGATGGAACCTTGATGATATCCAGGTAAAGAATGAAACATATGCTCTATGGACTTGGCATCGAAATCAGGATACTTACAACAATAAAGGGGATGAGATCTATATTGTGAGGCAGCCAGGAGTTTTCCCAAATCAGCCAAAGTTCATTCAAACATCTGAGAGTCCAAAAATTCAAAAGTTGTGAACTAGTAACCGCATTCATCTGGGGAAATTAAAACCCTGAATGGAGTACTTTGAGGTCAAGGGAAAGAAGCACCAGTTTTGGCTTCCTGTTAATTCCCATTTAAGGAATTGAGTTTTCCACTGAGGACATGTATAGTGTATAGTATTATGTATTTTAGAAAATATGCTCCTTGTTCATTGCTTGAAAATTTTCACAAGGCACATTGCCATTAATACATTAATATGTATTAATATGCATAAGTTTTGCTCTTTATATTAAAATCCGATGGCATTTCAATCCCAGGCACTCTGGTCGTTGTGGATGTCCCAAACCATGGTAATGCATAATCATGGAATTGTGTTTAAGCCTCTGGTGCAAAAGATAATATTCTCAAGCCAGTGTAAGAATGTGAGAAAAAAATCACCAAATTCATCCTCTAAAGGAGGTATAAAATAATGATTAAATCAAATGTTCTGGTTAAGAACTCCACTGGAAAGAATATGCAGGTTCATTTTGGAATCTCACCTTTATCCCCTATATTGGATTCCCAAGATTTGTTTGCAGGGGTACATGGGAAGATAAATAAAGATTAAATCAAAATTTATTGTTGTCAACTCCCCTAGTCTTCACATCGTAGGTATAGCATCCCCGTCGCTATTCTTGGGGTTTGCATTTTTTTTTTTTTTAACTTATACAAAGCATGGATATAGTGATGGCCAGGCGTGGATACAGCGATGGCCAGGTGTGGATATAGCGACGTCTTATTCCTGGGTTTGCATTTTTTTTTAAATACCTTATACAGAGTGTGGATACAACGACGGCTAGGCGTGGATACAGAGACGGCCAGGCGTGGATACAGAGACGGCCAAGCATGGATATAGTGACGGCTTAGACATCTAACGAAATATAGAACATTGTCTCTCTTGCAACGCAAATTAGGGGTCGTCTCTATTGCGACGAAATTGTTTCCACGAGAAAAAAAACACTTAGACGTGGCAATATCCACGCTTTTCTATGGATATTTCCACGTTTTGCCGTGGCAAAATTGATCACTTGTACTAGTGGTATGATATGATCTTATTTAGATCTGATATGATATTACTTGATTCAATATTTCAGGTTCATGAGTTTTTAGTACTGCTTGTAGCTGGTTTCATCAATTTTGGTGTGACAAATCAAGTACTGCACAAGTCTCCTTCAAAATTGTTGTTGGGGATTTGATTTCACTTCATAGTTTTGGATCTGATATGAACATTTTTGGATCTGATTTATTTTCTAATCTGATAATATGTGTTTTAGGTTTTAATATTCAAGAGCTTTCAATATTACTTGTAACTGGTTGCATCAATTTTGGTGTGACAAATCAAGCACCGCAAGTCTCCTTCAATTTTGATGTTGAGGATTCAATGTTGGTTTTATCTTATGAGATTGCTGATATTAGATGTTGTGAATTATTGGATATTTCTGAAGCTATATCAAATTATGGATCTCGAGCATTCTCTCTCCATAGTCTCGGAGCTTCTCTACCTTTGGTCACATGCTCATCTCCTCATAGAACTAGTAAAGAGGAATACATCCTGCATCCACCTGGACACTTGCTCCTAACACTTGGGAATGATTATACCACTCATGGTTTGTTGTTCAAGGCTGACATATATCATATTCTTGGGTTTTCCTCACATGGTTCGAATTCTCAAGAACATTTTCTCTCTCTTCAGATAATTTTAGTTGCTCTACATTGGTCCAGTTTTCACCGTGCAACTATTTATATTTATGATTCAATTGAGTGCATTGTTCTTATTCCAAAGAGGAATATTCCTCCAGACATAAGAACTTTGTTTGGATTCATGGGTTCACCTGCACAGAACCAAGATACTATTTTTTGCATAGTGCTGCAAATAGTAGCAAAAAATTTCACAATTTTTTTCCAAATTTATATTCCTGCTTATTTTGAGGGGGGCGGGGGGGGTGTTCCCATGAGGTTTTCCCCTATTTCCTCGGTTCTATTAAGTATCATTCTTTATTTTATATTGTATTTGGGTGACCTATGGTCTTATTACCATGTACCACAGTTGTCCAAGTTACGATTCAGGGGGGGTCTTGGGATTATCAATCCTTCCTTGACCATAGTATCTATTAGATTATTTAGCCTAACATAGGAACCTTAATTAATTAATTGGGTCCACTAGTACCATTGGGTACACTTGGCCTAATGGGGCCACATGTACTAGTCACTGGAGTGTCAAGAACACTGCTAGAGGTTATCTGCCACTTACTGCATGTGCATGCATCAGTTTGGGTGCATCCTAGACCAATCACTACATTTTAGAAGCCACTGGGAGTCCCGACACCAACCTACTTCAGTTAGTTGGAGCTATTACTAGTTAGTCTTAGTTATCCCCCAGTTAATTTCAGTTAGTTCACAATTAGTTAGCTAGCGCAAGCTTTGCATGGATAATGCATGGCTGCATGTGGAGTAGACACCTTTGCCCACCTACCACACTCAGTTGCATTGCGTTAACTAGCTGTCACTGGCTGTTTGAGTTGTTGGACATCTGGGAGTTGATCTGTTGGACTCTGACATTGATTGAGATACCATGAGTTAGATGGTTAGTTAGCTACATTCATATCCAATGGATAGGTTCGAATTGCATGTCATGCATTCGAATTATTTTCCTATGTAAACTATTGTAACACCCGATTTTATTATTGTGAATGATACCACAAATTCCTGAGCAATACTTGTCTGTTTCCTGTGTGGTTTGTTTTGTTCATTTTGTATATTTTTTCTCCATTTTCTGCAAACATTATTAGAACTATCTGCTTGAATATCTAAATGGCATTCAAATTCTAATAGAAACAACCCCACAACTCAAGTGGATTAATTACCTGTAACAATTTCAGTTGGTAATTAAGTATTGGAAATGTAAATCCAATGCTGCAACCGATTGTATGATTCGACCACCCATTACTCTAATTTTTACAGTGATGAGTATGCAAGGATATTCCACCACTACTTGTCCGCAAATGTATTTTTTATACTGCGACTTTTCTGCAATTTATCAACAACTTCAATATGACCCACCATCCACTACCAACTATTTCCTAAATGTTACCTTCCTATATAATCTTGGACAACTTTGTGTATTGACAAGTGAGCACCGACAAAAGCTCATTTGGGACTCATACTACAGTAAGGCTACAAGACACTTTGGAGTAGCAAAGACCCTTGCTATCCTCCAAAAGTATTTTTATTGGAATTCACTTAAATATGACGTCAACAGGTACATTTCATCATGTGTGGTTTGTGTCATTGCTAAACTGCCGAATCAATGACAAATATTTTACATGCCTTTGCTAGTTCCTATTCGAACATGGGAATCTATTTATATGGATTACCTGACGGGATATCCTACTACCAAACATCAGCATGACACGATCTTAGTAGTTTCTAGTCGAGAAATTTTCCAATATGGCTATTATCATTCCATGCAAGAAGACTACAACATCACATTAGACTGCTCAACTATTCTTCGAACATGTTTGGAAACATTATGGCTTATCGAAGACCATAATTTCTGACTGAGGTTCCAAATTTGTCAGAATATTTTGGAAGACTCTCTGGCAACATCTCAACAAGATACTCTCCTTATTAACAACTTTCCATCCTCAAACAAACGGACAGACAAAAGTTGTGAATCTCTTGGTACTGCTCTGCATGTACAAACACAACCATCGTCGAACATGGGATGAAAGTCTCTTATATATACAATACAGTTACAATCATGCACAGCACAACTCTACGGGCAAGAGTTCATTCCAGATCTGTTATGGATTTCAACCCTCAATGCCCATCAACTTGATTAATTCATTGACATACTTTAATGACATAGACTCTGACTGATGAGAAGTTGAAAAAGCATTGATGTTTCGAGATCAAATCTACAACATCCAGAAAAAAGCACAGGAAACATTGCAACGATCTAATGCAAAATCTAAGGCCTGACATGATAAGCATCATACTCCTCATTCATTTCAAATTTGGGATTAGGTTGGTTGCATCTAAAGAATGAATGCTTCACTTTTCCATACAGGAATCTTGCGATATGGTCAGTACAGTATCCTTAAGCAAATTTGAGAAAATGATTTCTATCTCGACATTCCTTCATGCTTGGGTCCACATCCAGTATTTAATGTGGATCTACTTATACCATACCACACACAACTGTTGGAACATAATGACTTCTAGACAACAAAACCCAAATACATCCATCTAGATGTTCAATATCCTCTTCCTTGCGATACCATTGTGGGACAACACATATGCCATACAAGGATGAACACAATTCCCTTGTTTCAGGTGGCTAAAGTTGGATAAATCCTAGCACAAGGAAAGTGGCACTCTGCTACTTAAATCACCAACACGTTTCCTCACATGTACAAGAAAATAATGGGGAACATTGTTTCCTAAGGAGGGCGGTATGATCCGCCCAACAGTTGGCATTGTTTGTTGACTTCGACAGGTTGAATATCGACTTCGACAAGTCCAAAACTTGACACAAACTCGGCAGGCTCAGCACTTTGACATGCATCGTCAGCACCAACGATCAACATGACTACGACAAATTGTCTCTCTATCTTCCAGTCATTTGTAACGGTCAAACTTCTAAACCATTCCAACTTCTCTTGTAACTAAATATAACGGGTAGAAAACCCAAGCGTTCTCAACACTCTATTTAAGCATGTACATTATTGTAATATACAAGCTGAGTAATGAGAATAATATAGCAGCAATGAAGTAACAAAGATCGGTTTGAATTCTTGCATTTTGTCTGTGTGTATGTTTTCTCTGTATAGTGTATTCTCTGCTTTGATTATTCTTAATATTCTTCCACCATAACAATACTCGATTCATTTAATCGAACTGTTGTCCCTGTCGTGCGCCTCGGCACCCAGATCACCTTTTGAATTCCAATAAAGCAACTCAAATTAAATTTCCTAGAGGAGTTACAATTTCCCCATGCAATGGCTAAATATTGCCAGCAGGGGTGCCTTTGTGAAAGTGGGCACCTTTGTTACAAAATCAAGTGTAACCTCTAACCAAGACTAAGGTATCAAAAATAAATCCAAGGGCCAAAACAATCACAAGTTTCAAAAGTGCTTATGTCCATATTCCCCCTCATAGTGTAAGTCAAAGCCTCCCATACTCTTTTGTGGTTTACAATGTACGAGTTGTTTTAATTAATTAATTAATTAATTGTAAATACAATAATAATGTCTCTAAGTCCTTAAAAACCCTTTCCTTGACACGAGTGCTACAATAATAAATAGTCTACAACATATTACATATGTATGTTGTATTACATATGTCCAATGACTACTGGACTTAACATCGAGGGTATTATGTTGGGTTCACCCAAGGGATTGACATATATTGATCCTAGGAGCAATTGTTTAAGCGGGGGAATCGCGGGATGGTTTAAGCGGCAATATCGTATTGAACCTTGCAGAGATTCCATCTTTGAATACATTGTATATGAATGGAACTGAACTAATTTGTGAGGCCCGGTGGTAGTTTTATAGGAGTTTGGGAACGAACCTAGCCCTGTGGAATAATATCCCGGGACTTTGTCATGAAGGCTCTGATTTATTAACTCCCCATGGCATCAGTCCTTATAGCTCTAGATCATCAAAGGAAACAAGACACCATTTATCTTTTACAGCATGTAGGCATTTTAAAGCCTCAGTTGCCATATAATAAAGCCAAACACGGTAAATGATTTTGTGTGTATATACTACATCAGGATTCCTACTTTCCCTTTTGTTATCATTCAATATATTACAAAATTATAAAAGAACTGTTCATGGATTTGAAATATGTTTCAATATATTTTCATGTTTTACCCATATCTTTTATGTTGTTGGTTTGGTAATTGACAAAGAAATGGTTTTGTAATGCATTCGGTTCTTCTATACAATTTGGTAATTGCAATGAAATCTGGAAATCGATTTAGTGGTAATTTAAATGTTATTGTTTTGAATTATGAAATGTAGTTGTATTTGTGGTTGCAGTCGGTATGGTGGTTGTTTTGGTGCATGTGTTCTGCCTCTTTGGATACTCTGATATATTACTTAGGACTTCAATAGTAAATTTAAATTGTTATTTGTATGTGTGGTTGTAAACTTGATAACAAGTTAATCATTGTATAATTCATTGGAAAAAATGAATCTAAAATTGAAAACAAGTTCAGTTTCATATTTGTCTCTTAGATAACAAACAAAATAACATGCATATAAACCTGAAAACAAACCAGGATGGACCTCTGTGCATCCTGGTCAACTGGGATATATAGGTTTCAAAACCCTTATGGCATGGTTCTGATTACAACAAAATGTTCCATATTTAACAAAACATTTCCCAATTAACAAAATCCACTTGGAAGTGGTCGGGAATAAGCAGAAAGCATATTCACTTCTTTGTAGGTAGACTATTTTGATTTCTCATAATGGATGGGTTCCCCACATCTGTGTTGGCCAAGTATGTTGGCATGCCTACATTTGCATGATCATGATGGGATGGGTTTCTTGCACTTGCATGAACCGAAAATGATGAGATGTCTGCATTCTCCTGAGGCCAATTTGGTCCTTGTAACCATTGAGGGATTGAAAATGCAAAGTTATGTCTTGACCCCATCATCCCTATATTAACTAGAGGAGTAGGGAAAGCATACGTATATATGTCCCATTCAAATCAATTGATGGGAATAATCATAGTCTTTGTCTTAAAGATGAGGTACCTTGGTCAAAGTAAATCAAAACCCTATCCTCACAAATGGAAGAAATTGCATCCAATTTGGCGTCAGAGGGAAGCACGAATTTCTTGAAATACTTGGCATATTTTCGCTCCATATGAAATGTATTCTGTATCCTCATCATTTTCATTTCTCTTTCACTTCCCCCAAATCATTTTCACATTAACATCCTCAAACTAAACCTGAAAATACACACACAGGAAGTCAAGCAAGTCCTCATATTCGATTTGGGGTCGAATGAAAATGTCACTATAGGAAAAAAGAAAGAAAATATCAAGATCCAGAACCAACGTTGGTGTCAAAATTCTTGACGTCGGGAATGTCAGTGATTAAGGAGTAGGCCTTCGATTTCTCCTTGATGTCCACAACCATGTCAATGATGGAATTCTAGTCACAGACGTAGCTCCTAGCAGGGATTCTAGAGTCTCTCTTGAATTACCAAACCATGATTTCATATCTCATGGGTTTTCTCATTTCCAAGGCTTCTCTTCTCGACGAATTAAGAAATGTAGAATATAGTTAACTCATGAAATTTAATACCTTCATCATGATGCTAGTAGTGATTTTCTCCACACTCAGTTATCACATCAGTCAGTCTGAGTTGGTGAATTCAAATCCTATCCACAATATTCAAATTTTTTCTATTGTATGACTATTGTATTACAGAGACACTAATGATAATCAATGTAATGTTATTCTGCTGATTTTTTGTCTCTCATATGTGAAATTTATGTCATGGATTCATTGATCAGTTTGCATCGAACTGTTAATTCTTTTGAAGCCTTCTTTTCAGATAGCTTCCATTCATGCCATACCCAATCATGAATATCTGTACTTTCTATAAAAAATTCACATTAAATCCACAACAATAATGAAAATGGAATAATATATATGGACATTGGAGAGATATACCAGTACATTCAACCAAATTGTAATCGGTGTAAGTTGATCCAAGGCTTATGGTGGAACCATTGTATAGGAATTTTCAAATGTACTAGGGCGGGGTTGGAATGATTGAATTGATGATTGAATTTTCAAATATCACACTACATATTTTATGTTTATTGTAATATAAGAAGGTGTTGCAGCTGCAACCTTTTCCCAAAAAAAATTTAAAATTTTGGACCCTTCTTTTATTTTTATCTAGCTTGGGATTGTTTGGTTTCCTGAACTATGCCATTCCTCTGCTATAAATTTTGATCTTTTGAATTCAGAAGTAGGGTCAAATGTTTTTTCCTTCATTTCGGGATTTGAATGATCTAAAACTGTCGTTTGTCTAGCCAAGGCAACAAATGACTATGGAGTTTTGTTTTATTTCTTAGAGCTTAATTTTTTTTTATTTTTCGATGTTTTCATTTTTCATTGTTGGAAATTTGTTGAATATTGAGTCAGGGAATTAGTTCTCTATGCCACTGACATTATGGAAGGGAAAAGATGAACAATTCTTTTTCTCACCAATCTGTGGCCTTTATCACCTTGTGGTTTTATTGTTTAAACCTTTGATTGTCGATAATTTGATTTTGCTTTATCGCTATTGGAACGATTGTTCACAGTGGTCAGAGGTGTAGTTCTCTACGAAGCCAACATTTCGGAGGGTTTGTCCTTTATGTCACCGACACTATGGAGATGTTGAGGTTTGGAGTTCTAGCCTTTAGCCTTAAGAGCCTCTGATCGCCAACGAGTTTTAATTTTGTCACAAAACCATAGTAGTTTTTTGTCTGTCATTGCGGCTGTCGATCAAACTATCTTCTCGATGTATAGTGTTTTCAACTGCTGACGCCTTAGTGGTTAGTGGTTTAGATCTCCGATGCATAACCATCGTGATGTTAGTGCTCAAAATCATCGACACCACGGTAGTGTTTAGCTTTGAACAGTCGACACTGCGGAGATGTTGAGGTGTGAATCGTCGACCCGTAGCGTGTAGAGGTTCCGATCGTCGATGGTTTTATGATCCATGGAACCCGCAGTTGGTTTGTTGCCTGCCATTGAGGCTTCCTAGTGAGCTGTTATCTCGACGTCTAGTGCTTTCGACCGCCATTAGGGTTTTTTCCCACCGATTCTTTTACCAATAGTTACATAAAAGAGGTGAGCCATTTTTTTATTATTATCTTTGATTGAAAATCGTGTCTGCTCCAGTCCTCGTTGATCGAGCTCTACTACCATTTGCTCAGCTGTTCGAATTTCATTCGACTGGCATGCTGCCATGGAGGTTTCAAGTCATCCTGCCGACTACACAGCGTTTTTCCAGGTAGGCCAACCACAGTTTCTTCTTTTTTATTTTATTGGTTATTTTGAGAACCATGGTCTTCCCTAGTTAGGTTTTCCCATAGATTATGTCGTTGTCCATTAGAAAAATATTTATCCTTGCAGTATGCTTATTGTCATAAGGAAAAATAGCTAGTTTGATATTTTTCTTTGGCGGTGGGGGTTTTTGAAGGTGTGTTTTGAGCCGTTATGGTTGTTTTATCCTTGTATGAAAGATTAGGTGTTCGGTGCAGACAAGTGTTACGCTGTCTGCACCACCTATTTTGGGGTTGTTTATGGCCATCTAGGGGGGTTTCATTTTTCATATGCATTTACCCTATTTTTGTGGACGACAGAGGTTTTTGATTTTTGATCGAGTTGGGCATTTCCGTGATGAGAACACAATATAGGGTCTCACATTTGAGGATTAGCCTTACTGATAGTGTGGTTCATGTTTTATTGAAAAGTTAGAGTATTTTGAATGCAATCTGGGTTAATGATGATTTTTTCTATCAGGGTTGTGTTTTTAGTTACAGACGGTGGACTTAGAGGATTTTAGGACACAACTTGTAGGAGTTTATTTTTCCTTGTCATTTTCTTTTATGCATTAATACTCTGTATAGTTTATTTTTAAGAATGCATATGGAAGAGGTAAATGGGTTGATACAGTTTTTCTTCATTACTAAAACACTTACTAAAATCTCAAATGGTCTAAGAACATACTGTGTTTATCACAGCATGAGTGTTGCAGAGGAGATGTCTAAAAGACAAAAGAAGAAGGCTCCAGTTGTGGAAGTAGAACCAGAGGTTGAAATCATCACCAAGGTTGAATACATATATGAAGATACCAAAGCTACCACTAGGGTAGAGCCAGATTATAAATGGGGTGAAATATACAGGATGATTGTAAATTAGAATGTGCCTGATGCAGGATTTGAAGAGCTGACTATTTATGCAAATATCGAGAAATCGGCTCTTATGAAAGTAGCCACAAGACCGGAGTTGTTCCCATGCTCAGAAGTGATCAGTTGGATTCTGCCTAGGGTAGATGTAACTAAGATGATCCTGGAAAATACTGCTAAATAGGGCTACATTGCATACAGCCCTGCTTATGTCTCCATGGCATATCACCTACCTCCTACTCAGATTTACCTAACAGAAAGCTGGTTGAAAGAGACAGATTTGGACCTGGTAGAAACAGTAAAAAGAATGATGATACCAGGGAAGAAATTTTGAACCAGGCCATCAGGAGCGTATGATACATCCACTCTCTAGACCCCTTATAGATTTATAGCACTGATGCTCAATAGAATTTTTGGGAGAGCTCACGGAAAAAGCTTCAAATTGGGATGGATACCAATTATTTTCTATGTGGCCACTCAAGGAACCATATTCAATTGGTCAAACATAGTGTCCAATAGCCTCTCAGCATGCATATCTTCAGCTTTGGGAGGGGTATCATAGAAGAAGTCATAGTTCTACATGAGCTCTATCCTAGTTGACTATATACTATGCACCCAATCTTTTCCAGCCTTGAGGTGTAATTGGGATAGGGACAGGACTCCGATATACACTGCATATAAATTATTTTGGGCACACAAATATCATGGCTACTACAGAGAAATCTGTGAGCACTTCATTAGGCCATTGCACACTCTAATTTTCCTAACTAAATGCAACTGCATGTACGAAGAGGCATTCAAGGTCATTGAGGAATATGGAGACTATTATTTAACTGGGGAGGGGATGTATATCAGAATCTATGGTGGCTCCAAGGCACCCTCTCTACTCCCTAAATATGCCATTGATTATGTGCTGCATAAAGAGGCAGTTAGGGAGGTATATATTGATTGAGTGGGGAGTTTCTTTTTTGAGCATAAAAAGGCAGCATTTCCTGCCATACCTTTCTAGCTAGGGAGTTATAGGTTTTCAAAAGTAAAACAGACTGCAGAATTTGTGTAGGAGCTAGAGCACTTCCATTTTGGTGAAATGAACTTTAACGGGAATGACTCCCATAATAAGGTAGTAGAACACTGCAAGGAGGTAAGCGTTCATTTTGAGTATACCAATTTCTGGGATAAGGACGAGGAAACCTTCAGGAGTGCAAAGAATATGACTTCCTTAAATAAGAGATTTAAATAGAAAATCACTACTATGGGAAGAAAAGGAAAAGCTCCACATAAGACTAAGACAACTGAAGAAGAAGAGGCCCAGGCATGGAAAAAGTTCATAAATGACCAAGCGGGCCCCTCTTCATAAAGTGTTCTATAAAATTTTGATTTAAAATGTAATATATTGTATAAATTATGAGCACTTACTACAAGACAAAATTTTGGGATTGAGAGGTTGGGGAAGCCCAAAAGTCATTGAGGGGCAGCCCAAAGGTTTTGCTTTCTTGTATAAATATATGTGAGTTTAGATATACCAAGGGACTTCTTTCCCAAGCAATTTTTGAGAGTATGTTGTAAGAAGACCTACTTCCTTTTGCAATAAATAATTACAAGTTTCTGTTGGAGAAAGTTTGGTGGAATGTTTCAAATGCTTTGCTATGGATCAGTTGAATGTGAACTATTTTGTTTTTAGCTTATGTCCATTAACTGTGAGATCGTTCTAACTCATTGCATTTCTATTTATGTTATGAATGTCTTATAGTTTATTCTGTGAAATTTCCACTATGAGTATCGGAAGGTTGTCATAAACAATAAGCTATCTTGTTTTTCATATTTCTATTAATGTTCAGGTGTTCTGAAATAAGTAACAACTATCTGTATTTTTTCTTAATACATGCACAGAGATACATTAATCAGTGATAACTGATAATTTTTTCTCCTTAGGGATAGGTTAGTTAGTTATAGTTATTTTTCTGGTTGTTTGTGATTTAGATGCGAGAGAGGTAAGATGAGAGGTAAGAACCTACGCATCACATTGTGACACTCCTCATTATCTCTATCAAAATTGCATTTTTAGATAGGAACTTGCACAGCATAACTTAAACACAAAAACTAAAAATATATACGATGGACCGGGCCATAACCAATAAAACATTTTAATTTGTTACTTGACCTACGGTAACTGGACTGTAAACCGGACGGATTCCCCATACCAAATAGTAATGGGCTAGTTGGGAACGTTTATTGGGGAGAATCCCTAACTGTTGTTACCTACGATTTTCTAGGCCTCAATAGTTTTTGGTGCTAGAAGGAGGGACACCAGTGCATGGCTGGCCGAGGAAGCTCACTTCCTTGAAATCGCTCCACCGGTGACAGTTCTGAAAGTAGTTTGTTTCACAAATCCACTCCTGAAGATAAAGAGAAAGGGTATCCGTATCCTGTAGATAACGAACTGGTTGATGATTTAAGAAGAATCACTAGGGAATATGCGAAAAAGATTGGAGGATTACCTATCATTTCTGTCTTTCCTAGAAGAGAGTATCAGAAGAAATATCTCCCTCAATTAGAAGACTCAGTGTTGGTATAAGATCTTGAATATCTGGTAGAAGCAGCCTTACCAAAAGTGGATCAACCTTTGAATCAATTGGATCTAGATTCACCTTACTATTCACCTTGTCAGACCTCTGTTCAGTCACCACCTCATTCTCCACTTAGAATCATGGCTAATGTAAATGCAAACCAGCCACCTCCACCACCTACTTGGAAAGCTAGGTCGCCTTTAAATTTGACACCTCCCTTGCATTATTTTCCTCAAGCTTTCAACAAGATGCTACCCAAGTTTGAACCAGGTGAAGGAATTTTGGTGGATGATCATTTACAGAGTTTTTACTTGGCTATAGAAGGATTACGAGCAGGGGAGCATGAAGATGTAGTGTGTAGATTGTTTCCCCACAATCTGAAAGGAAAAGCAGCCTCTTGGTATTTTTCACTTCCTACAAATTCAATCATGGATTGGAAAACATTTGAGAGAATGTTTAGAAGTAAATATGCAGTTCAGAAAACTCATGCAGCCTTAATGAAGGGGTTATGTGCTCTAAAGAAAGAAAGAAAATAAAAAGTACATGATTTCACTCAAAGATTTGTTGCTTACCTAAACAATTTTACTGCAGTAAATAAGCCATCTGAAAATGATATGATAGAATACTATACCTCAACCCTTGGGCCTGATCTATCCATGTTTGCCAAGAGATTAGCGAGACCTACATTAGCAAAAACTTATGAAGAAGCTGAGGAGGTGGGGGATGAGTTGGAAAGCATAGAAAATTATCCTGTGCAGTTGGAAGAAAAGACTTTTGGAAGCAAGAAACCTTTATTACTGACTAAGCCTAAGGATGAGAGGTCACAGGATTTTGAAGGGATGTTGAAGATGATGCAAAAGTTATCCAACAGAGTGATAGATTTAGAAAAGGAAAAAGAGGCTCACAAATCATATAAGCCTTATTATAAGAAAAGGGAAGACAACAGTCAACCTAAACCTCCTCCACACAGTCCTTCAGCAATGAATTTAACTGATGTAGGCATGGATAATTTTTGTACTTTTCATCAATAGCGTCATTTTGAGAAGAATTTCCCCCAATGGATAAATTCTATGACACTGGTAATGAATCAATTATTGGATTCCAAATTGACAGAAATTGGTAAGGAAGAAGAAAAAGAGAATCAATCTCCAGAAAAACAAGAGGAGGATACTCTGGTTTTATGGGACTGTGTCTCAATGTTTGATACAGAAGAAGATTCTCTGAAACAAGAGGAAACATTAGAAACCAATGTGATGACAAGAAGTCAAAGCTTGTTAAAATAAGACAGGTCAATACTCCCTAAGATCAAGAAAGTTCAAGAAAATATGAAGAAGATACAAAAGAACACTACAACTGTTAAAATACCTGAATTTACCATTTCAAGTCAAAATCCAAAGAAAATTAACATGCCTATTAAGCCTGTTGAAGACAAGGTTGATAATGTCAAGAAGAATCTCAAAGAACCTGAGATGGGGTATGATATTGTGGAAGACATTAAAAAGGATAATGAAAATATCTCATTGTTTGAAATGTGTAATGTACCTCAGCAGAAAGAGAAATTGTTAAAAGCACTTGAAGTACCAGAAGAAGAGCTTCCCACTGACAACCAACCTAAAGAAGAAATTGGTGAAGCAAGTGTGGGAGGTAATTCTAAGTATAAAACCCCAACATTTCTCCTAACTTTTGATATTTTAAATTATAATGTGCACAACTGTTTAGTAGACTCGGGAGCATCAATCAACGTTATGCCATGGTCAGTCTGCAAGAAAATTAATGGACAACCTAAACCATCTACTTGGTAGGTTATTCAATTAGATAGGACAGCTGTGAAAGTAATAGGAGAAATGGAAGATGTTCTAATTCACTTATCTGCAGATGAGAGGGAATGTCAATACATCGACATTGTAGTAGCTGACATACCTAATTCTTATGGACTTATTTTCAGTCGAGACTGGTCGACAAGGCTAGATGGATACTTCGTATCAGATTGGTCACATTTATGGTTGCGTCATAAGGGAATTCCCAATCAGATAAAAGTAGTGAGATAACCTCAAATGAAATACAATGTTACTCAGTTAGATGGAAAGGATGAGCCAGTAAATTTTGTGTTGGGAAATTACTTCATTGAATTGGAACCGGGAAATTACCAAGCTGAAGAAGCCAGCAGTACACCTGACACCCAGCCCGATCTCCTTCGATTTTCACGGGCTGATGAGATTGAATGTAAAATAGTAGATTTAGTTTCAAATGTAGTTTTTAATTCAAGTTCAGTAGAAGCAGATAGTTTTTGGGCCCTGTATTTTGATGGATCTAAAACATTGGAAGGATCAGGAGCTGGCTGTGTCCTGATTGATCCAAGAAAAAATAAACATTTTCTTTCTTGTAGATTAGAGTTCGAATGTACAAATAATACAGCCGAGTATGAAGCACTAGTTCAGGGACTGAAAAAGGAAATAGACCTGAAAGTGAAAAATCTAAAAGTATATGGAGACTCTAAAATTGTTGTTAAGCAAATTCGAAATAAGATACATTGTATTTCACCACATTTAAAAGCCTATCCAAATGAATTTTGGTATTTTCTTATAAATTTTTATGCATTCAATATTGTGTCCATTCCTAGATTAAAGAATGCAGCAGCTGATTTACTAGCTACCTTAGCTGCAACGCTAGTACCTTCTAATAATAGATGCTCTATTGAATTACTTTTTAGGCCTTCTGTTTCGGATATGATCACCAATCTACGGGTTTTTGATGATGATCAACAAATTTTGGAATGCTTGATGAATGATTAGACTTTTAAAGGAGCAATAATATATGGTGAAGAACATCAAGCAGAAATAAAATTTGGGAATTTTATTCCTAAGGGATTCAGGACCCTAGAACGAATGTTTGACTTAAACAACAAGTTCAGAAAGCCAGTGAATGTCAAGACTCGTAGCTCATCCTTGCAATCTGAGCTAATAAATTTGGGGACTGAAGCTGAACCTAGATATGTAAACTTGGTAAAGTGTTATTCTCTGGGTGAAAGGAGTAAGTTCATTAGTTTGTTCAAATAGTACAAAGATGTGTTTGCATGGACATATGAAGAGCTTAAAACGTATGACACAAAGATCATACAACATGTCATCCTGATTAAAGCTAGAGTCAAGCCTTACTAACAGCCTTTGAGGAAGATGCATCCAAAGATGGAACCTTTAATTCAGAGTAAAGTGAAAAAATTGTTGGATGCTAAAATTATATTCAAATTCAGACATTCAGAATGGGTTTCGAATTTGGTGCGAGTAAGGAAAAAATACGGGGAAATCGGGCTCTGTGTAGATATCAAAAACCTCAATCGTGCGTCAGATAAAGATAACTATCCAGTCCCACCCATGGAGCAAATATTGCAGATGGTTTTAGGTTCTGAATTATTTTCATTATTAGATGGATTCTCTGGCTACAATCAAGTATTAGTAGCTGAAGAGGACAAGCTTAAAACCACATTCAGAACCAAGTGGGGAACTTTGGCTTACAGAAGAATGCCCTTTGGACTCATAAATGTTGGAGCTACTTTCCAGAGGGCCATGGATATAGCTTTCCACAATATGATTGGCTGTAGTGTTGTGGTATATCTCGATGATGTCACAATATTTTCAAAAAAGAGAGAGGAGCATGCATTCCATCTTAAACAAATTTTCGAGCGTTGTTGAAAATATGGTATTTCACTGAATCCTAAGAAATGAGTGTTTGCGGTCATAGAAGGAAAGCTATTGGGTCATGTTGTTTCTAAGAAAGGGATCTCCATAGACCCAAAAAGGATTAAAGCCATAGAACAGATCCCTTTACCCCATAACAAAAAAGGTATGTAATCATTCATGGGGACAATTAATTTTGTGCGAAGGTTTGTACCAGATTTTGCTCAAATTGTCAAACCTTTGCAACAGATGGTTAAACAAAGTGTACAATTTGAATGGACTGATGTGGAAAATAATGCATTCAGTAATATAAAAACATCTATTTCTCATGCACCATCACTCAAAATTCTAAATTTCAAAAAATATTTTATTCTGTACACTTTTGCATCTAATGATTCATTGGAAACAGTGCTTATGCAGAAGGAGGATGGGGGGGAGGAGTACCCCATATCATTTATGAGCACTGGTCTACAGGGAGCTGAATTGAATTATCCAACTGTTGATAAACAAGCTTATGCAGTTTTCAAAGCGGTAAAGCAATTCAAGCCGTACATACTTAAGAACCGTATTAAGGTAATAGTTCCACACCCAACTGTAAGATCTCTTTTTGTGCAGAAGGAATTAGGTGAAAGAAGAGGCAACTGGGTAACAACCTTACAAGAATATGATCTTGAGTTCAAACTAGCATCCATAGTAAAAGGGCATGGATTGTGTAAACTAATGGCCGAAGGTAAATACAATGAAGAAAACAGTTGGGACAATGAAGCTGAGTTACATATGGTGGATGTATGTCCCCTATTCACAACTCCAGACTCCTGGTACCGAGACCTAGTTCATTACCTTCAAGAAGGATATTTGCCGGAACATTGGAATTCCAAACAACGAAGAGAATTACATCTAAAATCAGCTTCATATCAGATAATTGATGGATTATTATTCAGAAAGAATTATGATGGAGTTTTTCTTAGATGCTTAGAGCAAGAATATGCAAAGAAGGTCATAACAAAATTACATGATGGGCCTGTTGGAGGTCATTTTTCCAGACATACAACAGCCGATAATATTCTTAGAGCTGGGCATTACTAGCCTACACTGTTTAAGGATGCTCATGCTCATGTCAGAAAGTGTGATGTTTGTCAAAGAGAAGGTGGAAGACAAGCTAAAGCAACAGGGCCTTTAAAACCAGTGATGATAACAAAACCATTCGAACAATGGCGGATTGATATCATTGGAGAGATAAACCCAAATTCTTCCTTGCAGTACAAATACATTTTGAGGGCAACTGACTACTTCACTAGATGGGTCGAGGCCATTCCGTTACGCAAAGTGAATGAAGATGCAGTCATGGATTTCTTACAAGATTCACATTATAACCAGGTTTGGGGTTCCAATTTCCCTAGTTTTTTATAATGCCACTTACTTTTCTTCTATTATATTAACTGCATTTGTGAATGAAAGAGGAATCAAGTTGCATTATTCTACAAACTATTACCCATAAGGAAATGGTTTGGTAGAATCTACAAATAAGAATTTGATTAGAATTCTAAAGAAAATCGTGATAGAAAATCATAGAAGTTGGCACTTAGCATTACCTAATTCTCTTTGGGATGATAGAGTCACTGAAGAATTCCTTAGGTGTGTCACCATACACTCTTGTTTACGGAAAATAAGCTATTATTCCTCCCAACATTCTATTACCATCTTCCATAATAGACCAAGAATCTAGAGGTACTGATAACGAAATCCTACAAATTAGAATCTATAATATTTTGAAGTCAGAAGAGTCTAGGTCCAAATCCAAAGAGTGATTTAAGCATCAACAAGAAGTAGTGAAGTGTTGGTTTGATAAGCATAAGGCCGGGAACAAGGAATTTGAAGTAGGAGATCTAGTTCTTAAGTGGAATCATCTGCATGATGAAAAGGGGAAGCACACAAAGTTTCAATAGCTATGGGTAGGCCCTTTTCAAATTGCAGCAAAGCTTGGCCCCCCAACTTACAAGTTGCAAGATTTACAGGGATGGGAAGAGAACTTACCAATTAATGGTTTAGTTCTCAAACCTTATTTTTCTTGATTTTTATTTCTTGGTGATCTTGTACATAAATAAACTGATTGGTTTGTTTTATTTTTGTTTTATTTTGTTTTGTTTGTTTAGTTGGGGTTTATTTGATTTTAATAAAAGGCACAACTTTTGGTTACATGGAGTTCATCAGAATTCTGGATTAACTAAAATACTTGATTATAAAATTGTGTACTACTGATTTATTTAAAAGAACTTCTTCTAGTTTAGTAGTTTTCCTAAATGGATATGAACACATTGAATTCCTACTTAATCCTTGTAAAATAACTCAAGATCAAAAGGTCTGGAATACTATTTCGAGGCTCCATCCATCTCACATTAAAAATGTCTTAGGGGGTGACAGCAAAAGACCCATGGAGAGGAAGCATGGTAAACAGTATATTATATTTAAATGATCCCATGCCAGGAATTGAAAGCCAAAAGGCAAATAAGAGTCAAAATCTCCTAAGAAAGTAATATGTATCAAAACAAGTACTAAACCATATTAGTACAAGATTGCCAAAGTTCTTCTCTGTCCATGAGCTGAAAATTAAATACATATCTCACACAAAAGGACACTATGGATAGAGGAGCCTGAATTAAAAATTTCAGAAAGAAGGAAAAAAGGAGGACTCAAAAGAAAGGACAAAAGTCCAAAAGCACAAAAGTACAAAATGGCATGGGAATGAGGAACAAATGAATATTTCTGCTTGCCATATGTTACAATCCTATAGTGTCTAAGCTGGTAGCTACCCAAAGGCTCATATTCTTGGCCTCAAAAGAGTTATCTGGACTTTGAAATCTTGGCTTCCTTTTTCCCTGAATTGGACTATCATCAATGATTAGAAGTACATACATCTGTCATTTGGAAATCCATACATCTAGAAGAATTCAGCATGTTGGTATTTATTGTCAAAACTGTTTGTTACTCAAAGAAGAAATTTTTCGGAGATCTATGTTCACCAGGTAGTCGCCAATTGTTGCAGCTACAACCTTTTCCCAATTTTTTTTAAAATTTTGGACTCTTCTTTTATTTTTATCTATCTTGGGATTGTTTGGTTTCCTGAAATATGTCATTCCTTTACTATAAATTTTGATCTTTTGAAGTCAGAAGTAGGGTCAAATGTTTTTTCCTTCATTTCAGGATTTGAATGATCTAAAACTGTCCTTTGTCTAGCCAGGGAAACAAATGACTGTGGAGTTTTGTTTTATTTCTCAGGGCTTAACTTTTTTATTTTTCATTTTTTTCATTTTTTCGCTATCGAAAATTTGTTGAAGATTGAGTCGGGCATTAGTTCTCTATGCCGCCAACGTTTCAGAAGGGAAACGAAGAAAAATTCTTTTTCTTGTCGATCTATGGCCTTTATCACCTTATGGTTTTATTGTTTAGACCTTTGACTGTCGATAATTTGATTTCACTTTATCTCTATCAGAACAATTGTTCACAGTGGTCGGAGGTGTAGTCCTCTACGAAGCCGGCGTTTCAGAGGGTTTTTCCTTTATGTCGCTGACACTACGGAGATGTTGAGGTTTGGAGTTTTGGCCTTTATCCTTAAGAGCCTCCGATTGTTGATGGGTTTTAATTTTGTCACAGAACCATACTAGTTTGTTATCCATCATTGCGGTAGTCGATCAGACTATCTTCCCGATGTTTAGTGTTTTCAACTGCCAACACATTAGTGGTTAGTGGTTCCGATCTCTGATGCATAACCATCGCAACGTTAGTGCTCAGAATCGCCGACACTGCGGCAACGTTTAGCTTTGAAGCGCTGACACTACGGAGATGTTGAGGTGTGAATCGCCGACCAGTAGCATGTAGAGGTTCCGATCGCCAACGGTTTTATGATCCGTGGAACCCATAATTGGTTTGTCACTTGCCATTACGACTTCCTAGTGAACTATTCTCCCGATGTTGAGTGCTTCCGACCGCCTATAGGGCTTTTTCCCATCGATAAGGTTTTTCCTGCTGATTCGTTTACCGAGGGCTATATATAAGAGGTGGAGCATTTTTTTATTATTATCTTTGATTGAAAATTGCATCTTCTCTAGTCCTCATTGATTGAGCTGTACTACCATTTGCTCAGCTGTCCGAATTTCAGTCGATTGGAGTGTTGTCGTGGAGGTTTCGGGTCATCCCACCGACTGCACATCGTTTTTCCAGGTAGGCCAACCATGGTTTCTTCTTTTTGATTTTATTGGTCGTTTTGAGAACCATGGTCTTCCCTGGTTAGGTTTTCCCATAGATTATGCCATTGTCTGTTAGGAAAATATTTATCCTCGCGGTATGCTTATTGTCATAAGGCATAATATCTAGTTTGACAGTTTTCTTTGGCAATGGGGGTTTTTGAACCTACGTTTTGAGCCGTTATGGTTGTTTTATCCTTGTCTGAAATATTAGGTGGTCGATGCAGACAAGTGTTACGCTGTCTGCACCACCTATTTTGGGGTTGTTTATGGCCGTCCAGGGGGGTTTCATTTTTCATATGCTTTTACCCTATTTTTGTGGACGATGGAGGTTTTAGATTTTTGATCGAGTTGGGGATTTATGCGATAAGAACATGGTATAGGGTCTCAGATTTGAGGATTATCCTTATTGATAGTGTGGTTCATGTTTTATTTAAAAGTTAGATTATTTTGAATGCAGTCCAGTTTAATGATTAGTTTTTCTATCAGGGTTGTGTTTTTAGTTACAGACGATGGACGTAGAGGATTTTAGGACACAACTTGTAGGAGTTTCTTTTGCCTTGTCATTTTATTTTATGCATTAATACTCTGTATATTTTATTTTTAAGAATGCATATGGAAGAGGTAAATAGGTTGATACAATTTTTCTTCATTACTAAAACACTTACTAAAAGTTCAAATGCTCTAAGAACATACTGTGTTTATCACAATGTGACTGTTGCAGAGGAGATATGTCTAAAAGACAAAAGAAGAAGGATCCAATTGTGGAAGGAGAACCAGAGGTTAAAATCATCACCAAGGTTGAATACATATATGAAGATACCAAAGCTACCACCAGGGTAGAGCTAGATTATAAATGGGGTGAAATATATAGGATGATTGTAAATCAGAATGTTCCTGATGTAGGATTTGAAGAGCTAACTATTTATGCGAATATCGAGAAATCGTCTCTTATGAAAGTAGCCACAAGACCGGAGTTGTTCCCATGCTCAGAAGTGAACGGTTGGATTCTACCTAGGGAAGATGTAACTACGATGATCCTGGAAAATACTGCTAAATAGGACTACGCTGCATATAGCCCTGCTTATGTCTCCATGGCGTATCACCTACCTCCTGCTTAGATTTACCTAACAGAAAGCTGGTTGAAAGAGACAGATTTGGACCTGGTAGAAACAGTTAAAAGAATGATGATACCAGGGAAGAGATTTCAAACCAGGCCATCAGGAGAATATGATACATCCACTCTCCGGGCCCCTTATAGATTTATAGCACTGATGTTGAATAGAATTTTTGGGAGAACTCATGGAAAAAGATTCAAATTGGGATGGATACCAATTATTTTCTATGTGGCCACTCAAGGAACCATATTCAATTGGTAAAACATAGTGTCCAATAGCCTCTCAGCATGCATATATTCAGCTTTGGGAGGGGTATCACAGAAGAAGTCAGAGTTCTACATGATCTCTATCCTAGTTGACTGTATACTATGTACCCAATCTTTTCCAGCCTTGAAGTGTAATTGGGATAGGGACAGGACCCCGGTATACACTGCATATAAATTATTTTGGGCACACAAATACCATGGCTACTACAGAGAAATATGTGAACACTTCATCATGTCGTTGTACACTCTAATTTTCCTGACCGAATGCAACTGCATGTCCGAAGAGGCGTTCAAGGCCATTGAGGAATATGGAGACTATTATTTAACTGAGGAAGGGATGTATATCAGAATGTATGGTGGCTCCAGGGCACCTTCTCTACTCCCTAAATATGCCACTAATTATATGTTGCATTAAGAGGAAGTTAGGCAGGTATATCTTGATGGAGTGGGGAGTTTCTTGTTTGAGCATAAAAAGGCATCATTTCCTGCTATACCTTTGTGGCTAGGGAATTATAAGTTTTCAAAAGTAAAAAAAACTGCAGAATTTGTGCAGGAGCTGGAGCACTTCCATTTTGGTGAAATGAACTTTCATAGGAATGACTCCCGGAATAAGGTAGCAGAACATTCCATGGAGGCAAGTGTTCATTTTGAGTATACCAACTTCTGGGATAAGGATGAGGAAACCTTCAGGAGTGCAAAGAATATGACTGCTTTAAAGAAGAGATTTAAACAGAAAATCACTACTGTGGGTGGAAAAGGAAAACCTCCACAGAAGACTAAGACAGCTGAAGAAGAAAAGGCCCAGGCATGGAAAAATTTCATAAATGACTAAAAGGGCCCCTCTTCATAAAGTGTTCTATAAAATTTTGATTTAAAATGTAATATATTGTATAAATTATGAGCACTTACTACAAGACAAAATTTTGGGATTGAGAGGTTGGGGAAGCCCAAAAGTCATTACGGGGCAGCCCAAAGGTTTTGCTTTCTTGTATAAATATAGGAGAGTTTAGATATAGCAGGGGACTTCTTTCCCAAGCAATTTTTGAGAGTATATTGTAAGAAGAACTACTTCCTTTTGCAATAAAAAATCACAAGTTTTTGATGGAGAAAGTTTGGTGGAATGTTTCAAATGCTTTTCTATGGATCAGTTGAATGTGAACTATTTCATTTTCATCTTATGTCCATTAACTGTGAGATCGTTCTAACTCATTGCATTTCTATTTATGTTATGAATTTCTTATAGTTTGTTCTGTGAAATTTCCACTGTGAGTAATGAAGGTTGTCATAAACAATAAGCTATCTTGTTGTTCATATTTCTATTAATGTTTAGGTGTTCTAAAATACGTAACAACTATCTGTAATTTTTCTTAAGACATCCACATAAATACATTACTCATTGATAACTGATAATTTTTGCTCCCTGGGAATAGGTTAGTTAGTTGTAGTTATTTTTCTGGTTGTTTGTGATTTAGATGCGAGAGAGGTAAGATGAGAGGTAAGAACCTGTGGATCACATTGTGACACTCCTCGTTATCTCTATCAAAATTGCATTTTTAGATAGGCACTTGCACAGCATAACTCAAACACAAAAACTAAAAATATATACGGTGGACCGGTCCGTAACTGGTAAAACCTTTTAATTTTTTACTTGACCTATGGTAGCTGGACCATAAATCGAACGGATTTCCCATACCAAATAGTAACGGGCTAGTTGATAACGTTTATTGGGGAGAATCCCTAACTGTTGTTACCTATGATTTTCCAGGCCTCAACAGAAGGACAAAGAGAGAAGGTTAAACTTAACTTGTGATATGGCATACTGCATGCAAATAGTAGGATTTTGAAATGGTACTGGAAAACACTAGATGCATCTAGGTGATTTGCAGTCACACTATTTATAAGAAAGGTAATACTTTGATATTTTTTTTTATAGGTTGCTAGAAAGACAAAAAAGAATATAAAGAGCCATACCATAAAAGGTTTTATGAGACAACCTACTCAAAATGGAGAGTATATAAAAGGCTCTATCAAAATTTTGGTACCAAGCATAAAGGCATTTCAGAAGATGGAACAAAAAGGAACAATACAAAGCCATAATTTTTTTATTGATCCTAGAAAAAAAATCATAACCTGCTATATGGAAAAGTTTCTTGAGGAGAAAATAAGCAGTGTAGCCAATAGAAAAGTATCTAGATATATTCTTTCCATTGAAAATATAAGTATTTTCATGTTTAGGGATAACTATGTCAATGTTTGTTCTATTTTCCGATCTTAAATCTGACTGGCATTTGCCCATGCAATATTTTAATAACTACAAGTCACATAACATTTCAACATCATTGAAGCTATTATTAAGTGTCGTATAATAAGTAGGTATGGTTGGGTAAGTAAAAATCCTCGACATCCCACCACGAGCTATGACCATAGGTTCTTTACCTACACAAATATATGCCAAAATGAAAATCAATCACAATCTTAAATCAGTTCTTCAAAACATAACGAATGTAAAAAACGTGTCATCATCAAGGGAAACAATAGAAGTTTAATGAATGTAAAAACCTTCTGAATGACCTAATTGTATGTTTTACAATAAAATCGCTAGATTCCAGACCAGTGATGTCACAAAAATAACAAGAAGGAACATGAAACAACATGAATAAAAAGAATACTAGATTCACATGTGCTCAAGCTAAATCTCTCACGTGCACCTTATATCCTTAAACATTGAAAATTGAGTATGTTTTAGCCTTTAGACATCACATACAGCGAGTATACATTGGGCTCGAGAGAGACTCGAAATATTGACCTCAGGATTCCTTATCAAAATTACAAATCGGAACTCGAACTTGCAAGATTGTTTCGTAAAGTACAAATTGGGGTTTCTATTGTTAAAATATATGTTGATAGATTGAGGGATTCATTCAAGCACAAAGTAGTTTGTAATAATATTTTTTTGTAGAAAGAGATCAGGAAACCTACCATTGTTTGTTGGAGCATTTGTATGAATAGGTACTTCTATCAGGACAATGGAAAAAAGTGTTTTCGGATTCTAAGTCTCATAACCACATCTACCGTTACTATTGTTCAACAAGCCCCACATTGGGGTCAACATGCCATGAAAATTGAAATGCCAACCATGGGAGCCTATGATTAGGCTGATACTGGTTCTTTTGAATTGGTAGTTGAAGCTTTGTTTTATAGAGACGCATCGAGGCATCTTCAAGTCCCAAAACATGTCTCCTTCAACTTCCTCCTTCTATCGTTCCAAATTTAGGATCACTTTTGTTAACTGATCCAGTCATCGCTCACTCGAGGCAGAAAATCCTTCAATTTGGGGCTTCATCTTAGGGTCATCCAGTTGGGGTTTTCCACTGGAAGGATGCGAACCCTTACCTATCTATTTAAGGTTGATTCTGGAAAGAAAAATTAAGAAATGGAACCATCGCCGTAACAACCGTCGTGGTAGCATTGAAAATCCCTAACAGAAGACATGAGAGTAAATTCTAGTGAAGTAAACCACGTCTGCGTGAAGAGAAAGACTGCCTCCCAAGTTTGTTACGATCTTTTGTAATGTTTCCCAAGTATATGGAGCTCTGCATGATTCAAACCAGAGACGACGTGCAACTTAAGGTTTCAGTTGCAGTCGGTGGAGGTAATGTAGGTGGGAATTCCAAAAAAAACTGGCCAACAATATTATACAAAAGATTGTTTGCCATGTTATGGGGACATGTACGTTTGGTATACCCAATAGACCAACAGCGAAGTCAATGGTTGATTTCATTGTTGGTCCGTTCGATGGACCGAAAGTACATGTTTTTTAAGCTCAGGCCCATGGTATTCGACGAAGAGCTCACAACCAGCCTCTCCACATGTTAGTAAAGT
Organism: Pseudotsuga menziesii; assembly: GCA_001517045.1. Taxonomy (NCBI): domain Eukaryota; kingdom Viridiplantae; phylum Streptophyta; class Pinopsida; order Pinales; family Pinaceae; genus Pseudotsuga; species Pseudotsuga menziesii. The sequence goes on along the minus strand of LPNX010869592.1, from coordinate 26,800 downwards.
CAATGGTTGACTTCACTGTTGGTCTATTGGATGGACCGAACGTACATGTGTTTTAAGCTCAGGCCCATGGTATTCGACGAAGAGCTCACAACCCACCTTCCCACTTGTCAAATTGTTCCTGAGAAAGCAATGAGAAACCAAATGAAATATTTGTAATGAAGTAGAGACTATACCACAGAGAAAATATGATTCTAAGAAAGATAAACTATGACACCAAAATAAACTCATATCCTCCATGCAGATAATATTCTGTTTATATAATATTTTCTTGATCGATACTTTGGCAACTTTAAATATAGAGAATGTACGAGCAGAAAAATTTAGTGAATCATTGTAAATCGCAGCCTTGGAGGCCACTTTGTCGCATCGTTGTCTGATATTACTTGCTCTTACAAGAAGCAAAGTCTATGGTTCATGGGATCTAACTTTATGAAAAGTTAATCAATGCAATTAATACTATACTAACATGATATGAATCTTCTATATTTGAGAAATACTCTTCAAAGATCTTCCTTGCTTGATTCGACAAATATTCTTCAAATATATTTGGAATTATTCAATCAGCATAGTGACATTACCTGCTGTCATTGCAAAACAGGGCCCATAGCTGTTAGTATTTATAAACTATATCCAGATTTGTTCGATCTTATTATAATTAATGTGTCATTAGATTTTAATTATTATGCAATAGAAAAGAATGATTAATACCCCCTAAAGAAAACAAATCTCATAGGAAATGGACAAGTATTGGTATTGCTCAATATAGTTATAGTATAAACTTCATTAATCTCAATAGTATACAAATGTGTTACAAATAAGGGAATTCGAATCATGTGGATATGATTCGAATTCATCAAATCAATATGACTCCATGGCTAACTAGAAGTGTCTAAATCAGTATCAAAGTTCACTAGATCAACTGCAGTTGTTTAATTCACTCTGTAATCTCTCAACGAGTTATAATAAGTTAAACTGGTCTAACTGGTAGGTGAGAATAGGTGCATTCCCACATGCAACCATGAAGTAGGTGAGAATAGCTGCATTCCCACATGTAACCATGAAAGACTGGCACTAAATAGAGGACATCTAATTGAGTGTAACTAGAGCGTAACTTAGCTTGACTAGTCACCAAATACAAACAATTGAAGGAGGTTGGTGTCGGCACTCCCAGTGGCTCATAAATTGTAGGGATTGGTATAGGAGGTGCATAAACCGATGCATGAAGGTGAAGTTAGTTGCAGTTAGCCTCTATCTTTGTTCCCCACACTCTATCTCTATTCCCCACACTCTAGTGACTGGTACATGTGGCCCCATTAGGCCAAGTGGACCCAATGGTACTAGTGGACCAATAATAACTAAATGGCTCCTAAGTTCAGAAATTATAATCTAATAGACCAGTTTTGACAAGGGAGGATTATAAATCCTAACACCCCCCCCCCCCTCAAAATAAGTAGGAACATGAAAAATACAAGCTATCTTTAGAAGAAAAGAAGCTTCCACCTTAGAAAATAACTTGCAAAAACTCTACTGCAATTTGTAGCGCTATGCAGCAGTATGGTTCTTCTGTGCAGCAACATCTTGAAGTTGTGCATGTGAACCCCTCAATTTCCTTCTAAACTGATGAATGTTGTGTGTGTTTCTTCTGTATGGAAGAAGTAGAGAATGACCAATTTTCTTCTTCCGTAGGAGAAATAGTTGATCATTCGTTATCATCATGTAAAACTTTCCTGGAACCTTGTTGCACCAATCTGTATGGAGCGAATCTGTGAGAGATAGAGAAACATGCTCATTCTGATACTGCGTACTAGTTCTCCTTGTGTCCTCTCAACTCCTGGCACCATCCCTAGCTGCAACATTGAGATTTTGAGCCCATCTAGGCTTAGGTATTTGGTTGGGAATGAATGTTGGATGTGGATTTAGAATCTCATGAGGTTCAACCTCAATACCAAGATCATGTTGATCTCGATCCTCTTCATCTGAATATGAAAGATGTAACAAATCATCATCATTAAAAGGTAGTGGAAGAGTGGTTATACCATCTTCTACTTTGGATGGTAGTGGATCACACAACTGATCTTCTTCAAACTGAACACTCCACTCAATGAATCATTTCCTAGTTGCAACCTCCATCAACTTGTATTCCTTTGCATCTTTTGCATATCCCAGCAGAATTCATTCGCTACTTTGGGCTTGGAAGGCCTTTCTCTTATTAATGGGTATTCTTGACCAATATTTCGAACCAAAAACTCTCAAGTGAGAGACATTAGGCTTATGCCCATGCATTGCTTCGAATGGAGTGGCCCCAAACACTGATTTATGAGGCACTCTATTATGTAAGTATGAAGCATAGTTTACAGCTTCTACCCAAAGAGAAGGAGGAAGATTCTTGGCATGGAGAAGATTCATCCTCACCATTCTGCTATGGTGTGAATGGAACTGAATGTTCCATTCGAAACCCCTTTGATTCACAATAATTCTAGAACTCTCTTTTAATGTAATCTCCTCCTTTATCAAATATTATGGACTTGATCCTTTTCCTGAAAATATTCTCAACCATAGCCTTATAAACTTTAAAAATTTCAAAAACTTTTGATTTTTGTTTCATGAAGTATATCGAGTAGAACCTAGAACACTCATCAATAAAAGTAAGGAAATACTTGCAACCATTAATTGATGTTGTGGGCATTGGTCCTGCGACATCAGTATGTATCAAATCAAGTATAGAGGCAGCCCTATGTTCCTTCCCAAATTCATACCTCTTCTCCAGATGCTTACCTACCAAGCAACTAGGACATACTCCGTCAGAAGTTTGGATGCGAGGTAAACCTTCAACCATTTTATCATTGTGGAGTTGTTGGAGATATTTGAAATTGAGCTGCCCAAATATCTCATGCCATGTCTTACTGGTGTTGTTAGCATGAGTCAATAAAGCTGTGGGAGGTGAGAAAGGACAAAAATGTGAGAACTTGTAAGCCTTAGTGGCATGATTGGAAATACCTTTTGTTATGAGTCTTCTAGTATTTTTTTTCTGGGATTTCAACTGAGTCATATTCGAATGTAACTCTCTTGGGAGAGCCTATATGGGCCATGTGATAAACATACAACAAATTAGGTGCAAGGGAGGGCACATAGAGAACAATTTTGAACTCACCATGTTGGATTTTAACTATACCTCTTCCTGCTATTGGAATTTTGGATTCATCTCCCATGTGAATTCTAGGTCTTTTTTATAGTGTGAGGGTAGAGAAATATTCCTTGGAGGAAACCATGTGGTTGGATGCTATAGAATCAATCAAATAAGTTGTCGATTGAGTAAGGTGAGTCTTCAAGGCATGGCACCTCTCATGATCTTATGTCTGTGGTTCAACATCATAATTATTTGCTCCATGTGGAAGAGAAATGTTCTTATGTTCAAGGAGGGAATATAGTTGGTCGATCTGCTTCTTCATACAATGGCTTCCATTATGAAAAACCCTCATACAATAAGGACACCTTTTCTTTTAAAACTTTTTATTTATATTGAATCCCAAAGATCCTTCAGAAAAATTATGACTCTCCTTAGGATTTGAATCATATTATTTAGGCTCCTCCCCCTTGTGCCTCCCTTTATCTTGCACACTGGTAGAGACTGTCATTAGAAGAGCCTTGTTCTTGGAAGTTTGGAGGACTCCCATCTGGACCAACTTTTCTTGCTCCTATATTAAGCACTCAGAAAAGCCATCAAGTGAACGAATATTCCAATTGGGAATGGAATATATTTCGGAATGGAAGGTAGAGACAAATACAAAATACTCAAAAGCAATTTTGTTGAGTACAGAGAGCACAACTTGCTCATCCTTTCTCTTTATTCCACACTACTTACATTGTAGTGCAAGAGACTTGAATTTAGTAAAAAATTGTTGTATGGTCTTGAAACTGCTAGGATGCAATGATATTAGCTCATTCTCTGGAATGTGTCCCCGAAGCTCATATTTCTTACCAAACAAGAATTAGAGATTCTCCCAAGCTTCTTTGGGAGTCTTCAATCCCTCAAGATGAAATAGGAGGTATCTGGAGATGTGAGCATAAACGAAGCCAAAGGCTTCATCCAACCAGCTCAAGAACTTGTTTTTGTCAGCATGATGATGAGGTTCAGTGTTTCATCCCATTGTCATCTTATACAGGCCAAGATTTTGCAAGGAGACCTGCATATATGCCCTCTAATCAACATAGTTGAAGGGTGTTAGGATCTAGGGTAAGAAAGATTGATTCTCCATCAATTCTCCTTCTGATCAGTCAGTTTATTCAATCAAGCTATGTAGCACATGTAAGAAAACACTGCAAAAACAAAACCAATTCAAACTATGTCAGAATTAATCCTTCCATATCGACATGTACACTTTCGTAGGGTCCATCACGCCCACGGAGACTTCTCTAAACGATTCTAGAATGCACACTTTATGCGACTTATCTGGAAACTTAGCTTCTTCTGGTGTACAATGGATATTGGACATACTTGATGCTTGCCTGAGGAGGCTCTAATACCATATTAGAATTAATGTGCCATTGATATTTAGGAAATGAGTGCCATTAGATTTTAATTATTATGCAGTGTAAAAGGAATGAATAATACCCATTGAACAAAACAAATCTCACATGAAACAGATAAGTATTACTCAGTATAATTACAGTATAATCTTCTTTAATCCCGACCGTACATCAGTGTTACAAATAAGGGAATTTGAATCATGTGGATATGATTCGAATTCACCCACTCAATCTTACTGCATGGCTAACTAGAATTGTCTAAATCACTATCATAGTTCACCAGATCAAATCCAGTTGTCTAATTCAGTCTCTCAATCAGTTATAATCAGTTAAACTAGTCTAACTGATGTGGTAGGTGAGAATTATGTGAGAATAGGCACTTTCCCACATGCAACCATGTAATACCGGCACTAACTAAACTAGAGGACATCTAACTGAATGTAACTAGAGAATAACTTAGCTTGACTAGTTACCAACCACCAACAACGGAATGAGGTCAGTGTTGACACTCCTAGTGGCTCCTAAATTGTATGGACTGTTCTAGGAGGCACATAAAATGATGCATGAAGGCACATTCATTTGAAATTAGCCTCTATTTGTTTTCCCCACACTCTAGTGACTAGTACATGTGACCCCATTAGGCCAAGTGGACCCAATGGTACTAGTGGACCCAATAATAACCAAATGATTCCTAAGTTAGGAAAGTATCATCTAATAAACTGGTTTGGACAAGGGAGGATTATAAATCCTAAAAGATCTGTCCCTCAAAAATCAAGAACACTTTTTTCAAATATTTATATCTTCGAAATATGTTATAAAAAATAAAATTTACACATATATCACTAAAGGAAAAAACAGACTACGAAGCGATTAGTTGTTGTTGAACCGCAAAAATTTATGAACTTTGCAACGTCTTCTCGTGCCTTTCCTATAAAAGTGTTTTCGTCATTCAGGTAGAATTAGGGTACAAGAGTAACTAAATTGGTTGTATTTAAATGTATGAGGGATTCCCAATGAGCGGTACAATTGATAGAGGTAGGACTAGGCATGGTGTTGTAATTGTTAGGCTCCATTGACTTGATACATAAGAATGCAATAGATCTCAATTTCCAAACTCCATATCTCGATTTCGTCAGATCTCATTCCAATAATAAATACAAATTTATAATTTATTGTTTGATTTAGATTTAGTTTGGAAAAGATGTCATCCTTTATACCTTTGGATAATTGATCAAGATTCTATGCTCGTCTCAATCCCATGATTAACATATTTTAATAATTTATTATATCTTTTGTGGTGGTAAGTTTGAATCCTTATAAGCCTTAGAAACTCAATATCCATACTATGTCGCCTTGACATGGAATTAGCTTACACACATATCATACAAACTACCCCTTTTTGTTTGTCTCTATCACAAAAGGACTCATAACATGAGCATGGACTCTCAAATAGCAGGCACATGACAGTTGATTATAAATGTTGGATTTGGAGTAAAAATTCAATCCAGGCGATACACACAAACACAGATACTGTGAGGAATTGGTGAAGATTGTTGCGCTTACCGAGAAGAAAAAAGCATTTGTGAACACGAAACCAAGAAATTAGGATGATACAGATGACTACGCTTCTGATCTCCTTCAAGGTTTCACCTAAACCAAAAACCTACCAATGGGTCAATAGGTACGAGGCCATATCACAAACCTAGCATCTGCATCTATTCAAAATATGGAAATGTGGAAATTGCAGTAAAATTGTTTGAAAAAATCCCTCATCGATTTTTTTGATTGAAACAAGTGGACAACTGCATAAACCAGTGGGAAATGGATGAAACCAATGGAAAATGCGAAGCAAAGGAGGAAGACACACGACGAAAGGTGATTGGTGAGAGGCACAATGATGGTTTCCATAGTGTTTCAGAAGTGAATCTCAGGGAATAATGCCTACCAATCTAAAACTAGCAATTTCCCTAAAAGGTCCAATGATACGCCGATAGGTTTTTTGTTGAATAGTGAAATGGTTGGCAAGAGAAAAATAATATCAAATTGGTGTTTTGTAAAAGAGTAGTGCATTTTTTGTTTCTTAAAAATTTGTGTCACATTTGACAATGATTATATTTATATATAATTTTGTCTAAAAGGAAACCAAAGAAAGCTAGGACATAAGTTGAAGGTGTGAGCTACCACACTTTGTTTTCAGGGAAAAATATTTTCGTGGTTGTCATGTTTATGTGATTTTGGTAGTAATGAAGCATCCTAAAAGTACGATCTTACAAATTCAAATCTTCATTCTTCTTTATCTTTTTCTTGATACCTTTTTTTGTAGACATGTAGTGCTCAAAGCAACCGTTTCGCATCCGTAGACTCTCATGGCTCTAAATAACCGTGTCCTCCATCAATTCCACCTAGTGACAAGATTCAAGTACTCACCCATTACTCAATGATCTATGTCAATATATGATCTCTACAACATTAGAACTTTACTAAGCTTGTGGATCACACCTCTTATTTGTGCTCTCTAGGTGTGGAACTCTAGGGTTCAAGAAGGATCTTAGGAAATGTGGCAAAAATATTTCCAACCTCTACCTCTAAACAACTAAAAGGAAATAAGAAGATATAAACTCTTATGCAGGAAATAAAAGAGTGACTGAGTAATTGAGGGCTTGGGAATCAAAGTCATGAACTACCATGGGAAGTGTTCATGTGAAACATCAAGAGTTAACCATCACCTAGTGTGTTACTAAAGGTCCCCACCAAGGGGATGATTCCCCCATCTTTGGTGAAACATGCAAGTCTCAAAGGAATGCTTGGTGCCTCCAACCCCTTAACCCATGGGTATTGTGTGTCCAACTCCATCCAAGGAAGTTATGTTTCTCTTTATAGTTTTATCTTTTGCCAACACATAGTTTTAATGGGACAGTTTGTTAAAGAATACACTTGTAGTATTTTAATTTGGAGGTCTTGATTTTGTTTAGTCAGTATTTACTATAGACAATTTCTAATTCTTCCTCGAACCTAGATATAACATTTTTTTATTTGCAAATCACTATATGGTTCCACCCACAGTGCATTTTGATGAAATTCCATAACCATTACTTTGAGAAAAGCAATGGATCCTTGTTTGTTAGCCAGGTTCTGGTCAAGTGGTGAAATCAAAGCACTTTCAATAATGCTCAACCCTAGTTTCAAACCCTCTAAAAATATGTTTCCATGCCAATGTAATCAATGGAGTTAACCACCACATCCAAAACAAGATGAAAACATCATTGGAGCACTTTCAACGAAGTTAACTACCACATCCAAGACTCGGTGAAAATGTTGGTGACCTTGATGAACCACGGACATGGTGTATCTACAAAGGACAAGGCTAAGTTCAAGTCCTAGGTGAATTTGAAAAAATAGATACCATTTCATCATATGCGATTTAAGTTGAAGGTAGATCCCACTTCGATAACAAGGGACTATTTACTAACCAATAAAAGACAATGGAGGTGATGTTTGTTGTATTTGGCTAATGCACTAATGGCCATTCTTTGTTTTAAAAAAGTAACATAAATGTGCATATGCTTATATTTCATGGATTCCTATAAAAAAATAAGGTTTCATACAAAAAAATTAAGGGCATTTTCGAGGACTCCTAAATGAGACTTTGACATGAATTGAACAAATTCATCTATGTGAACATTCAACTAAAAGTGTAGAAGAAAAAATACGGTTGAAAATGGGGGAAAACATCAAATTCTAGAGGAAAACATGTTATGGGGGTGCATTTGCCTCTTTGTATGCTCCTCTTTGATGAACCATGACCTTGAAATACCCTTCTAAACCTTGATTTAAACTCTAAAGAATCATCATATAGAATGGACATGGATTTGCTCTACAACAAATGCATGGAATTCGAGACCTTTCCCTCGACATGGGTTTTCAATTTAACCCATGATCACTTGAATAGACCTTCCCTTGACATTGGTTTTCAATTTAACCCATGACCACTTGAATAGCATAAATCAACGTTCAAATTGGATGCACAGACCACAATAGAATCTCTAAAAGACAAGGAAGGGTACTAGTAGGATCTCTTTGTTCCAGACATTTCACAAAACCACAAAAGAGAGAGTATGTAGATAACAGGTAGGTAAAAATATGTTTTATATATAGTATAATTTTGTTATTTATAAGAAAAATATGATTTTTTCAATAATAATAATAATAAAATATTTATAATAAACTATATTTTATTATTTATAATAAAATTATGAATTTTTAATAATAAAAATAAATATTTATAATAAATTTTATTATAATGTTACTACTAATAATAATAAATGTATACACTATATAAATTTATTGTATATATTTATATATCTATGAAAATATTTTATATAAATTAAAAAATTAATATATTAATATATATGAATGGTTTTAAAATATATTGTTTTGGTATATGAAAGAAATCACCTTTATTAGAGTATTGAGTTGTAGGTTATACGAATTGCCACATTGTTGTATGGGAATGTTGTCTACACTAGATTGCATTCATTAGGAATAAAGATAGATAATTTTCATTATTTTTTTAGGATTTATAATTAACAAGAATTTAATTTATAAGTGTTACTGTATAAGATATATTGTTTTGAAAGTACGTAGTTATCGTTAAAGATAAATTGTTTTGAAAAACATCTGTGTATATAGTTAAAATTATTGATATATAATTAAATTTTAGATTAAAAAACTTTTGAAAAGCTTTTATATCTGGAATTAATAATTTAGAATCATTAATATATAATTAATTTATTTTTAAAATTAAAAATCTTAAAATACAAGATATAAATTGATGATAGGTAGTAATTTTGAGAAAGTAAAAAAATTATTTTTCTCCTTCATGAAGCTCAACCATTATATAAATGAAAAGAATTGTCATGCACATTCTTCGTGCCATTAACTCAAGTTGTGGACGATCATCCATAGCGAACTATTGAGCCGGTCGGTAGCAGAGGAAGCCGCAAAACATTCGGTTAGCAAGCTAGTAGTTGTTGGTTTGGATACTTCTTGTGGCATGTTGAATCGCCTAATATACATATGCCTCACTCATCATTCACATCACTGCAAATCGTCCTAGGGATTCTAATGATATAAGGGGTCTGACCTTCTATAAGTTCAGGCCGTGGAGGCTGGAAAGCTAGCATGTATAATTACTAATGGCTTATATAACAAATGATAACTCGTTCTTCAAACTCTAACCAATTTAGCTCTAAGGGTTAGCTCAATTGGTAAGATGTGTGTACTCTCTCTCGGTTCGGGGAGAGGTCACGGGTTCGAACCTTGAGTCCTTTGGGGTTAGGCCTTCTGCGGGGATGGTTGGCGGTTTACCACCTCTACCATCCACTAATGTGGGGAAGTATTGTTGGGTTTCTTGTGCATATTTCCATATGAAAAAAAAAACTGTAACCAATTTGAAAAAACATGTGAAATTATATATATATATATATATATATATATATATATATTGTTTCAAATTAGGAAAGGAAATATGAGATTATATAAATAGCTTAGCCATACATATAATCGCATGTTTTTTCAAATTAGGAAGAGAGATATGAGATTATATAAATAGCTTAGCAAAATATATATATATATATATATATATATATATATATATATATATATAGTGAAGCTATTTAGATAATCTCATATCTCCCTTCTTACAGCAGTTTAAAAAAAAGTATTAGCGGCTTTCCAAACATATGGAGCTAAACATTATATCTTTAAAGGGAAGGAAGTACAATTTATAGTCTGATTTGTAGTCCTTTTCTATAAGCTTATTTATCTTCCTTTACTCCTGTCTTCATTTGATGATGATGGTTAACCTCCACTCAAACCAAACTTTGGTATATAGTTTGTTTTAAAATTGTATTTACACGAGCTTCTCCCTACTTATTGAATAGATATATTGATTGGGAAGCTAGGAGCACAAACAATGTGAAGAGAAGTGATCACCATCAATATTAAGGGTAATCAAGAGGGAACATATAAAGATAAGGGAGAGTCATAAAGTAAGACCTTGAGTCTCGACTCTTGTACTAATTAAGGCATAAGTTATTAGTATATTTGACTTGAAGACTCTTAGATATACTCTTTGAAAGTTGTTGTTCCTATGATTAAAAAAGAAAATAAAACCTCCCACAATGAGGCCTCTCCATTTTCCATTAGCAAAGTATCTTACCACCCACATCATCCATTTACCTTATCACTTAAGAGATCATTCACTAGTGAAGCTTTCATTTATCTTATCACTTCAGAGATCATTCATTGGTGAAGCTTTCAATAAGTGTAGCCTCATATTTATTTCCCTCAAAGGTTGGTGATCACTCCTTCCTTCACATACATGCATGTTGGAAAAAGTAATTACTCGTAGATCCATACCTGACTCTCAGCCGACTCTGTCAGAGTCTGTATTAGTCAAGATCTTGTCGGTTAGTATGACAAGAAGGAAGAGTCCATGATTCGGCAATGTAAACCAGTTGAATTTATTTCTGAAGCTAAGTTGTTAGGTAGATAGTTATTACAGTCGACCCATGTAGAATCAATCTTCAGGTTGCCTATAAATAGAAGAAGCATTAGAGGAAATTTCAACTCAAAATGGGCCCTTTAACTTTTATTCAAATTCCATGTCATCATGTGTTAGCCAATGAAATTGCTTTAAATTTGAAATACCGTATAGGTCTTAAACACTTTTTTAATATAAATTTGGGGATAGGTATCATAAAAAAAACTACTTTTTTTGTTTGTATTTTTGACATATCTCCCCGTGTTTTTACTCAAATTTCGATCGGGAGAGCTCGTTGGATGCGGAATTAAATTCTGCATCCAACAAGTACCCACTTGGTATACTTGACGGACCCCGCTACCCCAAAAACAATAAATACCTGCAAAAATGGAATGATGATGTCATCATTCCATTTTTCCAGGTATTTCTTGTTTTTGGGGTAGCGGGGTGCGTCAAAAGTATGCTGAGTGGGTACTCGTTGGATGCGGAATTTAATTCCCCATCCAACGAGCTCTCTTAATCGAAAGTGGAGTAAAAACACGCGGAGATATGTCAAAAATACAAACAAAAAAGTAGTTTTTTTCTTTTCTTCCTCCAAAATTAATAAATATTATTTTATTATTTTAACTATTATTTTATTAATTCATTTTAGGAGGCCCATTTTGTTGAAATTTCCTCTAATTGAAGATTGTAAATTAGGTTAGACACAAGTCACAGACACAATAGAGAGACAGAGCAACTTAGGGTGAGAAAAGAGAAGTCGAAGCTCAAGCTTCTGTGTAAGTGATTCAGTCAAAGAGCCGAAGCTCTGTAAAAGGATCACTCGATGAGCCGACAAGTATGGGCAGACAAGTTTGTAATACCTTTGTTATTTCCGCATAGTTATATATATGAAATAGTTTATGGTTGAATGCATGTTTATTTGGCCCCACAATATTTCCAGATTTACTTGTGTAAATGTCTTTTACATTTACCATTTAAGTGAAACACCAAAGAACACATAAATTTCTCACCGCATGAAAGTTTCAAGTTTTACAAGTTTTATGGCACATTGGTCGACTCAAGTCTTCCTACATATTTGGGCATATGTTTTATAAGCTATTTGGATTTGTGAATGTGTCTGTTTCACTTCATCTTACTCACAGGTGAAAAGCATTTGTAATTTCTTAAGTCTCTTAGACTAAGAAAAATACTCTATAGATTTCGACCAAAGTGAACCGACAAGGTCGCTTGAGTAAGCCATCTTAGAGGTCGAAATCAGCAGACTTCGAAGTGACAAGTGGTCGAGGTAAAATCAGTCGGTAGAACCGACAAGTAAGTTGAAGTAAATCAGTCGAGTCTAAAGGCCGACCAAAGTTGATAGACTTGTCTAGTGCTGAGATAGACAAGTTTAGACAAGTTTCACCCTACAAGTGAAAAAGAAAAAGAGGTCAGCATGAAAAGTGAAAATTAAATTTTTAATATTAACTGAGCGGTAAGCTCAAGTTTAGTTGGCTTGGTTTTGGCTAACAATGCATTAATTTCAGATAGATAGCGATTACAGAGGTTTAGAGGTAGGTACAATCCCATTGATTGATTTGTTACATCTTTTCATAGTATCGGAAGCAAAGCAGGTATATTAATATATATTCAATGGAATGGTTAAGTGAAGAAATAAGGAATGCGGTATTCCTAATGTGCTTTTTGTATGGAAAACCGATAAAAAATTCTTTATTGCAATTGCTGATTATTATTTAATTGCTAAGTATTATTTAACTGAGCAAAGATCATCTCCGATAATCTCTTAGACACACTACGAGCCTTCCCAAGCCCACATTCCTTGTTTCCATATGATATGGATTGTAATTTGCGTATGCGCTTCATGTGAATTCTTCGACTCCATACCTACATGGATCCCAGAGTTACCTCCAATACACATTGAATATCGGCCGCTTTGAAGAACAAAATACAAAGTAGCGTATTTCAAGCTCTCTGAAAGCATGTTGATGCCTCTTTATCAGGTGTTATTTCATGGAGATTGTCCTCGATTCACTACCAAACATTTGATTCCAAATTGAGAGCTACTATTATCTTCGGGGATGATATTTGTTGTTTTGTTTAAGTAAACGCTCAGAATCCAGGGCACGTCTCACTTGCACAATGGCTTGGCCTTGGCCTGTGGAACCCGAGCTCATTAAACAAAGGTGACGACCATCCAAGTTACATTAGTAGCGCCAGATCCACATCACATTAAACCAGAACTACGCATAAGATAAGCGAACCAGCTGTCAAAATGATGTCACTGACGGACAGGATCGGATCCATGGTCATCTAATGAAGCTTAACAAAGATCAATGGAGTGGAGTGATTGACAGGTCACATCCAAGGCATCTGTTTTAACGAAACCACTAAGGATCAAGATGTATACGTAGTGAAATTCTTGAACACAAAACCGCGCTAATGAAAACTTTTTCAGCAGGCAACTTAGGTTAGTGACTTGTGGCATGCATTGATTTGTTAGAGTGACAACGACGAGGAACAGTGCATTTCAAACCGGTCCTCATATACCTAGACTAGCAATTGCCCCAAGGAAGGTGCAATAATACGCGGTTAAGGTAGTTGTTAGCGGGTAAGCGAGAAAAAAAAGTGTAACATTGAAGTGAGCAAAAAAAATGGAGCACTTCAATGTATTGAAAAATCAGAAAATTAACAGTTTAACATTACATTATACAGTGAAGATGCCATTGCATGGGAGAAATATATCTGATGAAGAAAATAAGCCAATGTGTAGTCATAATCTCGAATTACTTGCTGTCCATGTGGTTCCAAAGTTCATAATTGTGCTAGCATAGGTTGTCAAAGCAGCTTGGAAAACAAACATTTGACGACGGTTTATATAGTTATAACTTCTCACATTAACAAAAGTCCTATTCAAGGAGTAGACATGATAACACTGTATGGTTTGGCCAAAATGGTACAAATTTGAAGACATTTCCTGCACTTCACAAATACAGAAAAGAACATCAAGAAGAATAGAAGCAAAGATTTCAGTATATATATACATTTGATCATTCAAGGTAATAACACAGTATTAGTGAACACTCTTGATAGTGTATGATAAGTAGCCAAACTAACGGCTATCAATCCATCATACATCAATTGATACAATTGAAGACAATATCATTACCCATGATACTGTTTTAGATGATACAATGAGCTGCCAGCCACGATTCATTTTCATCCAATCCATCAATAGACGATTGAAACAATTGCAAAAAAAATATTTATCAATAATTACATCTCTAGCCAAAACCTGCAGATTCTGGAATCTTCTGCAATGGAGCCTAGAGGTACTGTTGAGTCTCCGGGAGATTTGGCAGTGAAATTTGGTGCCCATGAGGCAACAGATTCTGGCCTTATTAATGGAAAACTGACATTACAGATTGCAACCCCAGCAAACTCTTTTCCACAAAGCTTTAAATTGTTTTCATACCTAAATCCTTCTTACATTTGTTTAAAACCTAAAAAATACAAGGGAAACCACACTATATCAACCCATTTTTGTCATAAAAATATACTAGAAACAATTCTTACACTCAAACATACAAATTTATCTATCAAATCTTTGCATTTATGTGGACAGATCCATCAACTCTTTGCATTTATGTGGAAAGATGTGTAGCCATGGATTGAATCTAGATGGTGCATCAGGTATATTAAACTGTACACTAACAGTCCCAACTCAGGTGAATCTAATATGCACCCTGCACTAGAAGGAAACCTTGCATTCATAGGTTCAAACTGAGGGTGCAATGATCCACCAAATTTTCGTGTTTGTATGTTCCACTTCCTATATGTGTGATAGTACATTGAATCTGGTGCATTGGATACATTGAATAGGGACATTAGCAGTCTAAATTCAGGTGACTCTAATATGCACCTTTCACTGGAAGCAAACCTTACATCCACAGATTCGAATTGAGGGTCTGGTCATCTATCAATTTTCCATGCTTGTATGTGCCTAAATGTGTAATATATGCGTATATACCTAGCAAACCGTATAAACTGTGATATGCACCATATCCAATGGACATGTTCAAATTGAGGGTGTGATGATCCATCAACTCATGTTTATGCATGACTATATGTAATGGTGCCTTAAATCTAAATAGTGCATTGGTTGTATTGAATATGGACACCAGCAAAGATCCATTGAAACTTGGATGACTTTTCTGTGATATGCATGGCATAAAAGACATGCTTCTCCAAAATGCAGGAAAAATGACTATGGTTTGTTTGACATAGACCTGCAGAATGAAGAATAATGCTATGAGTTATCGTAAAATAACAAACTTATCAGTTATCCTACTCCATATTCATAAACGTCAGTAAGTCATGAGTTTCAAATAAGTGAACATGCAGTATAAAATGGCATGAGAATAAAAGTAACTAATGACTCCACCTAGCCCATTCCTCAAAGAAATATATTTTATCCATGGCTACTTTTCCAGAAGTAGAGAAAACAAAGACTATAATTATAATTATCGGAGAGGAAAATATTGAGAAATGATATTATTTTCCCTTGTCTTTAGAAAGTTGGAAATAGAATCCCTTTACCTGGGAAAGCATAAAAAACAATCATGTATGGTGATCCCTTCATTTGCATCTATCGCTTGATAGTGTCAAGTGGATTTTTTCTTTACTCCATATTAATCAACTTGTTTTCTTAGTTCCTACCCAAATCATGTCCAATACAATGTTCTTAAAACTACTAATTTCTAACCATATAGTGGATATGCTACAAACTATGGCTATACTCATATGTGCTTACAAAACTATATCTATGTCTACACTTTTCACCTTAACTTATTTTACCTAGGTATAGGACAAAAACAAATATCAGCTTTCAAATTTCATTATATGATATGATCGTCTATGCAAAGATCGCCCTCAAGAAGACATGCATTTTCTTATGGTATAAACTTCAACAACTCTACGAATATGAGCCTTCTTAATAATACCTTTTAAACGTGTTTATAACAAGCATGTGAAATTGTTAAATATGTATAATGTTCATTGTTAATAAACTAATCTTCTTAACTGGTTGCTCAGTATGGACAGCAATTGCATTCTTGATTCGCAGAAAAAATGACTGATATAGAAGCTTCACTGAAGTACATCAAAATTTACATTAGCACAAGATGAGAGGTGAACTCTTGCATGTTAAAACTCCCTATGCGAATCAAACATCCTCTTATTAAGGGCACTTCCACAATATAACTATAGCACTCTTCAACTACCCAATAGATTATCCATAGTTTTCTTAAACCACAATTACCAGTTATACACCCATGGTGTAGGTTTTGGTATTTTGGCTACACTAAATTTTACTATAAATGCTAACCGCTAAAGTTTTTGTTATTTACATGCAAAATCCATTTAGTTCATCTTCATGGGCCACACCTTTGAACTTCAAGAGTGCACAATGCTTCATATGGTACCACTTAAAACATTTTTTGGAAGAAAAACATAGTAAAAACTCCACCCATATTAAAAGGGGAATTCTCAGAGTCAAGCCCAAAGATTCCTTTTACCAAGCAACCACATCCAAAAGTCTTTGTTTGCTTGCCCTATACAAATAGATTCCTTTATTAACAAGGGAAAGCAAGTTCAGCCATATTTGAACCTAGGTCATCATTACCTTACTGCTAGACCATGGCCTAACTAATTTTAAGAGGAAATCTAGACTATCCATATTATCGGTACTGATAACTTAGATTGTCCACAGCTTGAAAACTTGAATATGCCTTCTATTCTTTAGCTACTAATATAAAACAGAAACACAAAAATAAAAGCATCATTTATGCATCCATCTGAGATTTCATTTATGTGAGATCATTACACTTTTGTCATAAGAAAGCACTGCGGCAATAACAATAGTCGGCCTTCATGCTGACTTGCTTTATTGACTAACCATAAGCAATAGCGTAGATAAACTAACCTCAAAAGTGTTCTTAGAAGTTCTAGTCCTTAATAGCTATTGAAAGGTGTAAATTTATACAGGATCCCAAATTATATAGAATAGAAATGCTGACTTATTGGTGCCTGAAATAAAAATTAGGAGCACTCTTACAAGAATCTGTTACATATAAATGAAAGCATGAACCAGTAAAACCACCCACCATTTTAAATGGAGAAGGTTCCAAGAACCAATTCGGTATAGTTACATCTTACTCATATAGAGACATTCTCCCAAATACTTAACATCTTAAGACAAATTTTCCTCCAACTAGGTAGAAAAATGTACATTTTCGAGAATGAAAACTTGAAGAATACAGCATTGCTTTGACTTTGCTCAAGCCTGAAATCAAGATCATAAACAACTTCATTCCATTTCAGTCACAACAGATTTGAAATTACACCTTTGATTTTCTTCATCACACTATACATAATAGCAATCCTTGATTGCAAGCCCATAACACGTCTCTCAACTTTCTACCATAAATATCAGCCTTAATTGGAGAATAAGTAACCTCAAACCAAAGAATTCTTCAGGCTGCTTGTAGAACATGATCAGAAGGATATCTTTAATCTCCCTTACAACAATCTTTGTGGAGATTTTACATCCTACCATATAGACTCTACACCCTTGTAGATTTTTATGATACTCTTTATGATTCTTGCCGTATAGAACAAAGAGCAATTATTTTAGCATAATATAATTTCACAGTTGGCCATATTTCATTATCCTGACTAGTTATAGCAATGACATTTACACATTCAAATTAAATTTTGGCCCCACGTTGTACTGTATGGCTCTATGTATGTATGTAATTACAAGGGTAGAAGATATCGGAAAGCAAAATCGTATGGAAATACTTCTATCACCTGTGAAATGCATTCATCCATATTTCCTTTCAAGCATTCCTCCACTGCAGCTCTTAAAGAAATTGGCAATTGCTCACATATCCACTCTAACAAGGATTTTTTATCCTTTGCAAAATCCCACATATACCAATCTAACAGTTTTGAAATAAGGACCTTCCTCTCAGTAGTGACACCAATAGCAGCCTACAAATACTCCCTTTTAGCTGCTTTCAATTTTTTTTCCACCTCAGTAGATGTATATACCCGCACCTATCCATTGACAAAACCAAAGATTCAAATATGCAAACACCTAATTTTGAAATTCCCTCTCAAAAGCATACAAACATGAACATAGAAGCAATGTTTCTCTTCTGAGAATTTTCATATGAATGAATTTCCAAGTGTTAGAAAATGTGTGCCCATATTTCAATCATGAATAGGGAGGATTCCATATTAGGCTTTGCATGAGCATCTTCTGGGATATATATTTAGAGAGTTGGTGGCTTGGCGGGCAGGTTCTATGTTACTGAGGACACTTTGCATTGTGTGCTTCAAATGCAGAATCTGGGAGCACTTTGCATCGTATGCTTCAAATGTAGGGTCTAAGAGATGACTAAATAGACACATTTATTCAAGAATTGTTGTGAACTGATTGAAAAAAAATTCAACCAGAGGCATACATTTATTATTTTCTAGTAAATGCTCCATCAACAACAGTATAACTTTATATGCATTTGTGGTATACTGACATTTTTCTTTATACATTAGCTTTCATTTTGACTTTGATTTGATATGGAAAAGCTCAGGATTAAACATAACTTCATGTTTGTTATTTTGATTTCAATAACTCATTTATAGAGCTAAGAGGCAAATTTACTCAGAACACATGCAGATAAGCACAAGTACAGAACTACTAGTAACTACTTGCAATGGGAGAAGACAACTTCCACCACAAGGCAAGGGATTCATTCAAATGCAAATTCTGAGAGATGCCACAATAGATGGATTTACTCAAGAATTGTTATACAATTTAAACGGATTCAATTAAAACTAAAAGGTATATTGGACTCTGGAGGCCTGTATTTTCTAGTATATAACCCATACTTCCAAGCCCAACAACAATTTAACTTTATGCGCATGCAGTGTGTGTGGGGTACCACCATCTATGTTACTGGATCAGATTGAAGAATAGTGTTTCTGTGGATCTGGATCCAGATATGACCTAGATACATTTCCAGAAGGACCCACTCAAGATCTGTTTATGGCTTGTCAAACATGTCCAACCAGCAGATACCCCAAAAACACATATTTAAAAAAAACATAAAATTAAAAATTAAAATTTGCTATGTGCATGGCCCTTTTACCCTATAAAATAGCCCCTCCCCCTAATCCAAAAACACATAAAATTTAAGTTCTTCATAGCAATCTACATTTCTGATTTTATGAGAACAATTTCGAGCATAAAAATGCAGAGATCTGAAATTTCTATGTCTATAAATATGCCATTTTCGTACATTTGGATATTGACTTTTCAAAGAGTCTAGCAAACCCATATCCATTTCCATGCAAGTTAGACAGCTATTTTTCTTTATATGTTGCCTTTTAATTTGATTTTAATTTTGAGCTGCAAATCTTAGGGCTCAAGCAGAACACCATGCATTTTCTTTTACACTCATTTCCAGAACTAATAGGCAGATTTATTCGCAACACATAAGCCCAGGTGCAGAGCTACTACTTACAGCAGGAGAAGACCAACTTCCACAACACAATGCAAAGGTAGTCAATGGTTCAGAACACTCTAACCATAAACACTCCGCATCATAGCCTCCTCTTCATATTTTCCATTTTTCCAATAGGCCTAGCATTCAATCAACTTGGGAAGGTCAGTTAGATACATAACTGGAAGAATTTAAAATGTATTTTCTGAAATGGAAAATTATTACATAAATAAACTTACATCTTTTGAGTGAAAGGGTGGTTGAAGTATGAAATGTTCAATATCCAATGCATTCATCAACTTCCCTCCAACATTAAGGACTACCTGTAACCCTCCCATCATAGTATTCACAGAAATTAAATGACTGCAAAACAGTGGCAATATGAAATTCTACAAATTATTTCATAATCTTATTTCCATTGCAGAAGCAAGTTAACCTGTCATTATATAAGTTATAAAAATTTCCTTCAATGTTCACCCTCTGATATAGGCAGCTACTACTATAGGAAATAAGCAATAAAGTCAATTGATTGCATTCTTCATTTTTGGTTGTCATACCTCGCACATGAGTGAAACAACCTTCTGAGGGGTGCTTGGTATTCCATGTTCAAGGAAGGCCTAAAGTTTCTCAAGTGTAAAAGTTAAATTTGTATTAGTCACAAGAAGATGCATCCTAAAGTGAAGATCAGTTGTTTAGAAAGCAATAGACAAAAACTGGGAGAGCCCATTAATGAGTTTGTTGTGATAGCAATAAAAATAAGCTATAGATGTAAATGAGGGGTTATGTTACCATCATACATGCATCATGCAGGCATTGTAAATCTTGATCCAAAAGGCTAGCTTAGGCTGATATGTCAAGCCCTTTACATCTGCAGAACATAGTTTGCTCACAAGAAATCTGAAAAGCGGAGACTTATAAATTAGGCCAAACCTAAAAATGACTAAATGAGAATGGAAACCTTGTAAGGGATTCTAATTGAAATTTCAATGACCAACACAACTAATCTAGATTGCTTATAGTAAAGGAATCAGTACAGGTGAATGATTTGGCCAAATAACATTTAAGAGATGTTTCTTGATATTCCAATAAAGTGACAAACACACCTCAATCTTCTAAATAAAGAAGCACAGCCTGGGAGCCGATTCAAGTCAAATGAGACTGCAGATATATCATGGAAATGTTTGTATGGACCAATATCTCTCAGAATTGATTCAAAACAAACACCATAAGGATCTTTGAAATGTATTTCTTCTGAATATTCCATAGGTATTTTACAGTTTAAAGTGCTTCTCGAGCCATAGCTTTTTGGGCTTACACTTGAAAAAGTTGATCGTGAAGCTATTGATGGTGTCTCCTTATTGGTTTCCAACGATGGCGTTGTTAGCTTTAAAAAATGCTCATCAAGCACTTTAAAATATCTTCAGAAAGCTTATTTTGTTGTGTACTTTTCCCATCTTCAAAAATATTCAGAGATGGTAGTTTCATTGGTCCAAAATGAGTAATCACTGGAGTATGCTGTGTGTGGCAGATGTCATAATATCATACATAATTGAATCAATATATACTCATATAATATTCTTAAAGTGCAGGTGCACATAAAAAAATTGTATGTTCTTTACAACTTGAAATGAATACTCATATAATATTCTTAAAGTGCAGGTGCACATAAAAAAATGTATGTTATTTAAGCAAATATTTTGATATCATACATGATTCCAAATTTGGTACCTTTTTCTTTGGTGTTAGGGTTTGTGTCCCCATAAGAGCTGTACGAATGAGTGAGCTTTGTTTCTGAGCTCTGGTCTTTCCTTTTGGGACTGGAGGAAAAGCATGTAGGTTCTTAGCTTTCAAATGCAACTGGTTCTCTTTCTAATGGCTAACAACCAGTATCCTTGATTTCCTTTGCTATGTTGAGAGTTCTAATGCCTTTGTTTCTTCAAGCCCCCTCTAAAAATGAAGGCTACCATTCATAGCCTGGGATAAAAAGAAGAGGATTTGGGTGTCTGGTATAGAGCCCAGAGACAGTTGTCTTCTATGAAAACCTCCAGTTTCCAAAGCCCTATCATGTGTTCTGGGGACTCTGTTCAGTGTTCTAGGATTCCTATCCGGTGAAATCCCTTTCATGGAATGAGGTAGACTTCCTACAAAAGAATCTTGTTTTCCTTGTTTCCTAACATGATCAGATAAATCTCCTGATGAGGGAGACCTACGTAATACTCTCTTTGCCTTCAATTGTTCAGCATTTCTAAGAGGTTCCTTTTGCTTTGTGGATGATGAGACATGCTCTTCATTCTGATACATACCTTCTCTCATGTTTACAATTTTTTCCTCTAGGTGAACAACTTCTCCCTCAAGCAGAGCTACTTCTGCAAGAAGCTGCTTTGTCTGAAGAGGCCAGCAAGAAAGCATATATGTCAAATATATTTTAGTATAATAGATTCTAGACACCTCCACTCAGACAAAACCATTTTGAGAAATTTAATAGCTCACACTTTATATTTGTGAAGGCCTATAATTAGAGTAGAAAGTCATCCCTTACAAATAGTTCCACCTATCAATCCATTGTAGGTTTTTCTATCAAATTTTTTTTTATCTGTGATTCCCTTATGAGAGGGAAAGCAATCCATCATTTAAAGACAAGAATATGGATATGATTTAAGAATTCTGAATAGGATTATAAAACTCTCATACAAGAATAAGTGAAGCGAAAGATATGCCCATCTTGTTTCATCCACAATTCTAAATGCTAACTTTTCACTAAAACATTATGCTTGCAAACTAGATCTTCAAGGCATTCATTCAATGATTTTAATCACCTACTAAAGCTTGTTGTGTTCATCAGATTTTAAGTTTACCTTTTGAGGAATAAATGATGGAAGATGAGGGAGAAATCCTAAAGGTCTTGTGAAGGCTCTTTCTAATGCTCTGTGCACATCCTCCCGATGCCTAAGTGTTCTGTGTAGCCTATCAACCTACAATTTGAAGAGAACCATATAATCAATAATATAGACATTAGACTTTGGCTACAGATAATTATTCCATTCAGATATATACCAAGGATAATTTCAATCACATTGCAGAAATGAAAACAACCCAAAATTTCAATCACATTGCAGAGATGAAAACAACCCAAAATCTGGAAAAATTGGGAACGGTCAGAATCAATCAACAATGAACATTGCTCATTAAAAACAATTAGCTCACACATAGGTGAACTATTCGATTTTTACCATTTACCAATCTATAGAGGGATATGAACTATGGAGTGC
>LPNX010869584.1:139378-150404 GCA_001517045.1 Pseudotsuga menziesii | reverse complement strand
AAATAAAACAAATATAGACATTGTTATTTAATAATTTCATTTATTTATGTGTTAAAACAATTATGAAATTAATTTATATAAAAACATGAAGTGGAAAATCAAGTTTATTTGTGTGAAAAGAATTATGAAATTAGTATCAGTGAAACATTAAATGGAAAATGAAATTTGTGTATTAGAGAAACTATAAAATTAGTTCACGCAGAGACAACTAAAAAAAACATATCACATAATACTACAAGAGCCTACTCTAAAGATGATGGGGGACCACACCATCTAGAGCATTTGGATGGGTTTAACCCATCTCAAAAATATATATTTCTTTTTATTAAAACTAATACGTTTGTAAGTAAACTCTCTTTACAAAAGTCTCAAAAAAATAAACTATACAAGTTCATGGTATATCTGATATAAATAATGTTAAATCCATCTTAAAAGATGTTGGTACCTAAAAAGAAAACAAACGCAATCAAATATTAGACATCTTTATTTAAATATGACTTTAAATAAAATATGAAAAAAAAACATGAAAAATATAAATAATTAACTTAATAAATCATTTCAAAATTATTTTTTAAAATACAAAAAATACCAATATAAACCAAAAAAATAAAAAACCTGCGATGGTGTCGCTCTATGTGAACCGACCGCTTGTTAGTTTTGAATGATGTGTCTTGAAACAAATTAAAACAAATTATGGAAGGATTTTGAAAGCTACTTTTTAGATGTTAAAATATTAAAATGAAAAAAATAAGAGACATATCAATAGATGAGAAAAACTAGCCAGAACAAGATTAACACTTTTTTTTACTTTGATCGAACCCAACTGCCATCAATAAATCTGTGGATACAATGAAATAGAAATCCAACAGCCATCAATCAATATGTGGGGTAACTGAATATAAAGAAACAGAAACATACAACCACCAAAATGAGGAAACAGAAATTTTAGAATTGCGGACCAGTAATCTCAAGCAAATGACTCCTTGAAAGGGAAGGCAGGACTAACTGATGTTTCCAACTATGACAAAAACTCTGACAAATCATCATTCAGATGCCTAACTGTAACAAATACTCTGGGAAATTAAACCTGTCAGTCCATAATGATTAGATAATCTGTGACAAAACCCAAAATAATCCAACTATTTTAACCTAGAATATTGAACAAAAGAGGGCTTACACAGGAATGTCATCCAAAAGACAATCAAAGATGAAGAGGTTACAAATTTATGAGAAAAAAATTTGACGCTTCATAAATCCAGATATCCCATATTATAGACATTGTTACAATTTGGAAAGCTTGCAAACTTACACTGTGGATTGCAATCTAAAGACCTTGACAAAATCCCAAATGAGAGAATCTAAAGTATTTCAATTATAAAGCATCTAAATTATTTTAATTCTAAAGTCTTAAAGCCTCAAAATTATTTTAATTATTAAGTCTGAAAGCTGTGCAACAAGCTGGCATGTTTGGTGTCTAAATCTAAAAGCTTAAAGGCTGTGTAACAACGCAGTATGTATTTCAGAAAGTTTAGAGACTTCAACAGGACACGACAGATCCAAAATCCAAGGACAGAATACACGTCAACAAGACAAGATCGTTGGTTGGGCTGTTGAAAGACATTTTAGAAACCGACTAAGTCTACCCATACAGAGCCGGATCGAACCCAACAGCAAGGTGGGTAATGGCTCTGTATCGAACACAACAGCCATTCATATATTTGTGGGTGTGAGTAAGGTGGGTAATGCCTCCAAACGAACCCAACATCCATCAATTTATTCGTGAGTAATCGTTCCATATCGAACACAACAGCCAATCCCCGGTAATCAATCCTTTTTATTCATTCATTTTGAATTAAACAAATAGATTTGAACTTACATTAAAATTGAGAAGGAATATTGACCAGGGGCTATTCTCCATATCGAGATGATCGACCAAACCTAGGTTGGCTGTTCCGTTTTGACCCTCTTTCCTACACAAATACCACTATAAAACAATAATTTATATTAGCAAACAATCTGGGGCCTGAAGCCACGCTTAATCCAGCAGATTTACATTATTTACTGATTACCTGAGCTGAGCCGCCTCCTGCGCACACTTCTTCTGTGGCCGCCATGGCAAAGCTGTTAGTTGGTATCAGAACAGAGCACTTGATCAAGGCCTGTTCCTTCTCACAATTCTGGTTCGTTGGCAGACATGAACCCAGCAGCAAAGGCGGAGGTGAGAGCAGCAAGAGAGGTGGGAAAGGCAGCATCGCCCTCAACTAACCCCTCATGTTTAAAACCAGGCAGGACCACCAGGATACCTGTTACTTGATCGACTTCCTGCCCAGTGCTTAACAGCGGATATCTAACCTCCTCCTCCTCCTCTATCAATCACACACAGACATGACTCAGACATTCAAACATCAAGAATCAGACTGAGACTCAGACATCAAGAATCAAACAGACATAGCGAGACTCAGACACCAACCACAGACCATGGACAGAGGAGGAATAAAATGTTAAACGCTGGGTAAAATTCTATATATGTATTTCTTTCAACACCTACCTACGTTCAACGGATAGTTTGTTTTCTGCTTTTGTCTTTTTCTAAAAGATTCTAGAATTTTCACAAAAAGCTTGAATGCTTTTCAAAAAAATCCTTCCTCTCAGCAAAATTTGAAAAGCTTGAATGCTTTTCAAAAAAAATCCTTTCTCTTAACAAAATTTTAATGAGATTGCACTTTATTATTATCTCTTCACAAAATTTGAATGTGAGATGTCATTTTATTAATATCCTTAAGGCAAGCAGGAATATAATGCAATAGATAAGGCAGTTGACTATGTATTAACAATGTTTTTGACCAAAAATTTACTTTAAGGTAAACATTATAAATATAAAATTTTATTTTTATAAGTATACTTATTTTGTGTTTGATTGGTTCATAAAGTAAAAGTCTTATTGTATAATAAAAACAGTTTTATTATCTAAGTTAATAGCATTAATACAAAGTGATGAAAAAATTTCAAAATAATATTTCTTGATAAATGAAGAGTCCAAAAACATTGCCAAATGTCTACTCACATTAATTTGAGTTACACACATTAAATTGGGTAACATTACTTGTAATTGTTGTGGGATAATGGAGTTAATACATATTAACAATCTTTTGACATGACCTATTTTTTTATTTTTTATAATTGTTTATAAGGATTTCGAACTATTAATAGTTAATTTAAAAGTTAATATAAATTTATTGTAGTTAATAAAAGAGCTAAAGAGGTTCGAATTATCATGACTTCTAGCTTCCAAATGGAATTGGACTAAGCCTTATGCACATTAACTGGACTCTCAATTTGTAAGTGGAGTTCGAGTGTCACATGAGTTTCACATTACCATTCCAATAAGTGCACTTATCACATGAATTGAGAGGATTTTTTTAGGAGTTGAGAGGATTTTATTAGGACCCATACTATCACACGAACTACACGTTACTTCAACTCTGAGCTGTAAAATGTAGTTTGACTAATTAGCTCGGCTCTCTGAGCTGTAAAATGTAGTTTGACTAATTAGCTCGACTCTCCGAGCTGTAAAATATAGTTTGGCTAATTAGTTAGACTTGGAGGTGCTAGATGGAGTTCAACTATCACATGGACTACACATTACCATGCCATTAAGTTCTGTTTCACATGAGTTATTTTTTTTTTCCAACTAACGCAAATTGTAGTTATCACATGAGCTATATTTTATTTTTTATAATTGTTTATTAGGAATTCAAACGATTAATTGTTAGTCTAAAAGTTACTATAAGTTTGTTGTATATAATAAAATCTCTCTCAGTTCTCCTAACTTCTAGCTTCCAAATGGAGTTCGAATAAGCCTTATGCACATTAACTGGACTCCCAATTGGTGGGTGGAGTTCGAACTATTTTATTAGGAGTTTGGCTCTTACGTGATTGCACATTAGCTAGACTCCCAGATGCCAAATGCAGTTGGACTAAGCCGTAAGTAATTAGAGTCTAAGTTAAGCTAATAGTTGTATCTAATAGTTAAGATAATGAAAATTTGTTGTAGTTAATAAAAGAGCTATGAGTTATCGTGACTTCTAACCTCCAAATGGAGTTCGACTAAGTCTTATGTACATTAACTGGACTCCCAATTGGTAGGTGGAGTTCGAGTGTCACATTAGTTGCACAATACCAGTCCACTAAGTGGAGTTATCAGAGGAGTTCAGAGGAATTTATCAAGAGTTCGAACTATTTAATTAGGAGTTCGACTCTTACATGACTGCACATTAGCTAGACTCCTAGATGCCAAATGCACTTGGACTAAGTCGTAAGTAATTAGAGTTGAATTTAAGCTAATAGTTGTAGAACCATTGGAGTTAAGCTAATAGTTGCATATAATAGTTAAGCTAATAGTTATCCAATAGAACTTTGATTAGAGTTGAAGTTAAGCTAATAGTTCTAGAATCATTATAGTTAAGCTAATAGTTCTATCTAATAATTGATGGAGTTAAGCTAGTAGTTGTATCTAGTAATCGAATAGTTGAAGATTAATTTTAATTTTTAAAACTATCACTAACTCTATTTATCACATGTTAATTAAATTATTATTTTTTTTTAAATTACTAATTATTAATTTTGGATGACACTCATAGAATCAATCTGGACTGTACACTTGTCTCATTCTCCTTTAGTCTCAGATGACGCGTGTAGAATGATTATGGACAGTACACTTGTCTCATTCTTGTTGGTAGATGAAAAAACATAGATGGTAGTCGACCCGAAAATTCTAACATATATACCCCTATTGGCGTAATTAATTTTTTATTTTATAAATGTGATATGTTTATAATTATTTCTTATATTATAAATATTAATTTTATTTTTACAAATGTGATACATTTATAATTATCTTTTCGTTGATTAGTTGAAATCTTATTTCCTAATCATTACAATACAGTACAAATGGTTAAATTTCAATTTCATTAAGGAATTTAAGTGGATCATTTATTTATTTCTAAATGATGATAGGAAAGACTAATGTGAGTGGGATCGATTAAAAGTTACAATTAGATCAACAATCAGTACTATTATGGGTTAATCCCCTGCCCAACACCGAACTCTTAAATGCAGCCATAAAAGTAATAAAACAACTCAGTGGGAATCAAACTCGTAATGTTTAGGTGACTATGTTTGGGAAATGGAGTGTATATCTTATTTATTTAAACTCTTAATTCATGAAGCCATGAGGATGCTAAGCAACAAAGGTTTTCGAAATGGATTGGTCTCAATTTTGAGCAGATTGTAATCTTGCCAAACCAAATTGAAGGCCTCCACCATATTTGAAAGTAACCCTTGGCCAATGACCTGTAACCCTTGGCCAATGACGTTTGACGCATTTTCCCTGCCTGATGTACACCCGCTTAACTGATAAATAATTTAGTTTTAAACTTTGAACAATTGATATTCCCACTTATGATTTTCGCACGCAAATTTCAAAATTTGTCAAAGTAACTACAAGCATGTTGTATTATTAAAAAATATTGGTGATCCATATTATAGTATTTAATAACTCGCATCATATACTCTTACTATGATTCCCAATGCATAGAAACCGTGTGAAAAAAAATGCATAGAACACTTAATTAGCTATATCAATACATGGCATTATAATACATAGCATTATGACTTTTATAGGATATGTGCAATCATGGTTCAATCTCACTAGTTATTAACTACTACGTTATTAAGGTAAGTAATTTTATTACGATGTAACTAATGGTTAATGCTAGTAATTAATGGTTGTTATTATATGTGATTAGTATTTTTATTATATTAAGATAATTTGCAGCAAGTAAATGAGATGTTTGAACATCAATTTAAAATGTATATTTAAAATATTTTATCAAAAAATTAATACAATTTAATATTTATAAAAAATGCATAATAATAACAATGGTATATTTACTAGTACTATGGAAAACAATGCTTGATATTGAGAACACAAGTATTAATTTAATTAAATTTTGAAGTTTGTTTAATTGTTACTTTTTAAAATTAAAGATAAAATTGTTCAGTTTTTGTGATGAACAAAATTTTACACAATACAAATACAGATTAATGTATTTCAAACAAAAACTTAATTTAATTGTTGACATTGTGTTAGCAACCCATACACTATGTGGTGCACTACTTTTTTTTTTTTTTTGGTTAAAATTACAATTCATGAAAATATGATGCATGGTAT
This sequence comes from Pseudotsuga menziesii, assembly GCA_001517045.1. NCBI lineage: Eukaryota > Viridiplantae > Streptophyta > Pinopsida > Pinales > Pinaceae > Pseudotsuga > Pseudotsuga menziesii. The sequence continues at coordinate 144,172 of LPNX010869584.1, read as the reverse complement.
TTTAATAGATCAAAATTGTTAAAATGGCATCATGTAATAATTTTTAAATGGATGAAATATTTATTGCAAAGTTTTAGATTTTGTTGATTAATTTGAATGATTGATTATTTCATATTATATGTTGTATATTCTCTTGAAATGCAATTAGGTTATTCATGTTATCCATATTATATTATTTTTACTCTTTTGAAATTCACTTGCAATTTGATTATATCTAAACTAAATGACACTCAAAGTGTAAACTAAATGACACTCAGTATGTAATTATGCTATCCATGTTATATTGTACCACTTTTTTGTAAGCGGCAGGGACTAGCTACTACGTAGCACTTGTTTACTTAATAAAATATCAATTTTGAAAATTTTAATGTTTGGGAGTTTGGATTTGACATGTCACTTTCATCTTTGTAAAGTTTTAATTTTTTTTTCTTTTTTTAATGAAGGAGAATATGTTAGAGTTACAATGTTTTTTTTTTATCAAGGAGAATAGGTACACATTAGTGGAATTCATTGATGAGAATAGGGTTCAGATGAGAAGAAACTATCGCGATGCTAATACCACGACCACATTGAACGAGCTATTCAACTTTCGAATCTAAGAACACCCCAATATTTTTTCATTGAACACCTTCCAGTGTGAGGCGTTCGTCGTTCAGTCTTGACCGAGTGGGCTAGTAGAGCTTCAATGTTAGACTCGACTTTTTAATGTTTGTGAGGATAGGGTAGTAGAACACAACACAAAAATATGTGTTTTGTGTTGGTGTGAGGTGGGAAGATTCAACATTCATCACCATTAATGATGTTTGATTTATAGGTAATTATGCACTTGAATCTCTTTTGTATAAGTGCTTGTAGATAGGGATAATTTCATGGGACTACTCTCATTTTTCCACTTGAATGTTCCATACCATTGTGCAGCATCGACATGAACTTTCTAGCTGGGAAAGTATCACCAGGAAAACACCTCCTGGAAACCTCATGACTAAACCCAATTTAGTCACCTTAGAGTTTGCGGAATGTCAATTGCTCATTTCACCGTAGGAGATGTTGCACCATCACCACCCAACCATGGGAAATGCTACGCCATTGCCTCCCATGATAAAAGAAAATTTGAACGACCGATTACTCGACATCTGATGGTGATATCTCCCATCTAGTCTCAATCCCAGATGGTGCTTGAATATCTTGTCTTGGCTCCACCCGGACACATACCTTCATTGCATCTATCAATGCTATTGTCCTAGCATGGTTGACACATCATGTTGAATCGCACGATCCTCCGATGAGCTTAGCATATAACTCCTTGTTGGTTTTCCCCATCCTATTCAACCAGACATCCTTAGTTTTCCTAGCTTGCACGGTAGTACACTGTCATGTCTGTCTCATGGCCATTAGTCATGTGTTGGCCATCAAGGCTTCCAAAATGATATGGGCTCACCATACACCCTTAGTCATGTATGTTTGGCATGCCTTCCATTACTCCAAGTCCAATGGTGCTTCACATAGGGTCATGGCAGACAACAATAGTGGGGCACTTATCTTTAGTACTTCACAATATGTTGCCATACATTCATCATCAACATGGGTGGTTGTGATGTTTTCCTTAGGGAAAATTGATCACACATTTTGGGCCTAGTCATCATATATTTTAAGGAGATAAACATGGGTATCGATACAAATGGTTGAGAAAATACCCTCTAAGGACTTCATTCAATCTCTCCAATGATTATCAGCTTTCAATGCATGGGAAATCTCTCAAATAAAATTTTCTCCATCATTCCCAAATTCCATGCCATTTAAGTCTTGGATATCCCCACCCCATAAATTCACCTTGACTTGTAGTGATTTTTAACCAAACATCAGCAAGTCTTTAACACACCTCATAGCTTGCACCCCTTTTCTAGTGAGCATGATCATGATATTCCCTTGATTCTTGGAAATCAACCCCCAAATTCATGTCCTTATCGACACCTATTTTCTTAGAAGAATGAGATTGGATTATTCAATAACTATTGGGTTCAGTCATTTGTCCTAGTACTAGTCCTTATGCATTGCCAGTGCTCATGGTATTAAACAAAGAAGGAAATTGGTGTATGTGCTCTAATTTTTGTGCTCTCAATAAACCGACTATTAAAGATGTTTTGGGTAATTTTTCCAGTAGGAATTAGCCGTAAATATACATTGATAGAGGAATTTTTTGACCGCACAATGATTTTAATAAAGATTTCCTCGCAAGATTTCTCCAAAAGTAACCCAATTTGTTTTTCCAAAACTATAACGATTAGCAAACTCGAATATCATGTTCGGTGGTCGTAATAATTTTGAGAATTTGTAGATGGTAAAAGAACATTGTCTCAACCGATGTCATCCTAATTGTTACGAGTAACATCACATAGATATCAAGAATTAGCGTCACATAATTTTCCTACACACATATATCATGAAGTGGTGTCACATAAATTTCCTATGAAGTTGGGTAGGGTCGGATTAATTCCTTAAAGGCCCTTTAGAATTTGTTATGATCGATAATGATAAATAGATATAAAAAAAACAGCCAAAAGAAGGTTAACACTTTTTCTACTTGCAAAAAACCAAGTCTACTGATATGGAGTAGGATCGAGCCAAACTACCATCAATCAATATGTGGGTAATTGAATAGAAGGAAATAGAAACCCAACAACCATCAATTTGAGGAAACCAAAATATAAATCACCAAGAAAACCTTACAATTGTGGGAATAGTAGAAAAGATAATGACCATTCCAATCTACAAACTTAAATAAATGACCATTTAAGTAAGGAACATATTGCTAAATTTTTGGACATACGTATATGAGTCATGTGAATTTCCGAGAGAAAGTAATTAGCATGAAATTCAATCAAATTCATTTTAAAAGCCGACTAAGTCTACCGATACGGAGCCGGATCGAACCCAACAACCATCAATCTATCTGTACATAAGGTGGGTAATGGCTCTGTATCAAACCCAATAGCCAACAACCATCGATCGATTTGTGGGTAATGTGGGTAATGGCTTCGTATCGAACCCAATAGCCAACAACCATCAATATATATGTAGGTATTGTGGGTAATGGATTCAAACCCAACAACCATCATTCTATCTATGGGTAATCAATTGATCTTATTCATTTTGAATTAAACAACAGAGGTAATAGAGACTTGAAATTACATTAATCAGGGATAATAGGTTAGAGTTTCAATGTTTTTTTTTCATTTTAATCAAGAGAATAGGTACACATCAGTGTCATTCACTAAGGAGGCTAGGTTTCCAAAGAGAAGAAACTATCGTGATGCTAACACCACAAGCACGTTGAGCAAGCTATTCAAATTTTGAATCTAAGCAGACCTCGCTCCATAGAAAATGAAACCAGATGCGGAAAGCCTTGTTGAGTATACCCTTGGGTATCCAGGCCAATGTCATCCACTACACTGGGATAGCCTCTAGAATAGATTTGATCACAATAATCCTATCATCCCTCGTCAGCGAGCAATGACACCATAGTTTGAGTCACTTGTCTAGTTTTTCCAGCAGCGAGGCCGAGTCCCGCTTTCGATAGTCGTTAGGTTTTATAAAGAACCCCAGATAGTGTATAGCCTCTTCAAAAGCTATTGTATGAAAAGGGAAAAGTTCTGATAAGACCCTTTCTTCCTCCATGGATAAGAGATAGGGGATGACCATGGATTTTACAACGTTAATTTCAATGCATGTTGCTTTAGAGAAAATATTGAGAATATCATCTAAAGCACATAACTCCCTAACTCAACCCGAACAAAAGATGAAGATGTCATCAACAAAAAATAAATGTGAGATGTGGAGGTTCTGTGCAAGTTGCGGCGCAATGAAATTTCCCATCCTTATCACCTCCTTCAGGGGATGGTTGAGACCCTCAACCACCAAAAGGAATAAAAGAGGTGACAGTGGGTAGCCTTGTCAAAGCCCACGCTCCGCATGGAAGAATGGTGAGGTCTCACCATTGATCAGAACCGAAAAGGAGACAGTGGTGATTTAGCTCAGGATCCATCTGATAAACACAATATCAAAACCCAGATGCATTAAACACAAATGAAGATAAAGCGAGCTTACCTTGTCAAATGACTTTGCGAGGTCAATTTTAAAAATGGCTCATTTTATATTTTAAACAAACATTGTGCATACAAAGATCTACAAACACAAACACATAGAGTTACATACAAAAATTTACAAACAAAAACACATAGAGTTGCATAAATGAAAAATCAAATAAAACAACAATTAAAAAAAATGTAAAATAATATAATGTAGATATATTATTTTAATAAATATTATTATTATTAATACATTAAAAATATAATTATATATTTAAAAGCTTTTCTTAGCTTTGAGATTTTAGAATCTCTACTAATAAGACCAACAATGGGAAGGTGAAAGCTCATATGGCTTCAAAAACTATGCTTTGTTTGTTGTTACAACAAAGTGAATCTGTGTCCTTTGTTGTTGTTGTTACAACAAAGTGAATCTATGTGCTTTGTTGTTGTTGTTACAACAAAAAGGGTTGTTTAATTTTTTAATTTTTAGTGTACTTAATAAATTTAGTTTATTATAGTTATTAAGTTTATTTATAAAAGAAAAAAAAGATTATTTTAATTGTAAATTAATTTTTTAGTTATGTATTTATTAAGTTTAATTTATTATAGTTATTAAGTTAATTTATAAAGGAAAAAAAATATTATTTTAATTGTAAATTAATTTTTTAGTTATGTATTTATTAAGTTGATTTTATTACAATTATGACAC
>LPNX010869584.1:119863-132608 GCA_001517045.1 Pseudotsuga menziesii | reverse complement strand
ATCAAAATTGTTAAAATGGCCTCATGTAATAGTTTTAAAATGGATGAAATATTTATTGCAAAGTTTTAGATTTTGTTGATTAATTTGAATCATTGATTATTTCATATTATATATTGTATATTCTCTTGAAATGCAATTAGGTTATTCATGTTATCCATATTATATTATTTTTACTCTTTTGAAATTCACTTGCAATTTGATTATATCTAAACTAAATGACACTCAGTGTGTAAACTAAATGACACTCAGTATGTAATTATGATATCCATGTTATATTGTAGCACTTGTTTGTAAGCGGCAGGGACTAGCTACTAAGTAGCACTTGTTTATTTAATAAAATATCAATTTTGAAAATTTTAATGTTTGGGAGTTTGAATTTGACATGTCACTTTCATCTTTGTAAAGTTTTAATTTTTTTTTCTTTATTTAATCAAGGAGAATATGTTAGAGTTACAATGTTTTTTTTTTCATTTTATTCAAGGAGAATAGGTACACATTAGTGGCATTCATTGATTAGACTAGGGTTCGGATGAGAAGAAAATATTGCGATGCTAATACCACGACCACGTTGAACAAGCTATTCGAGTCTTGAATCTAAGAACACCCCAATATTTTTTCATTGAACACCTTCCGGTGCGGGGCGTTCGTCGTTTAGTCTTGACCTAGTGGGCTAGTAGAACTTCAAATTTAGACTCGACTTTTTAATGTTTGTGAGGATAGGGTAGTAGAACACAACACAAAAATATGTGTTTTGTGTTGGTGTGAGGTGGGAAGATTCAACATTCATCACCACTAATGATGTTTGATTTATAGGTAATTATGCACTTGAATCTCTTTTTTATAAGTCCTTGTAGATAAGGATAATTTCCTCGGACTACAATCATTTTTCCTCTTGAATGTTCAATACCATCGTGCAGCATTGACATGAACTTGCTAGCTGGGAAAGTATCAACCAGAAAATGCCTCATGGAAACCTCATGACTAAGCCCAATCTAGGCACCTTAGAGTTTGCGGAATGCCAAGTGCTCATTTCACTGTAGGAGATGTTGCACCATCACCACCCAACCATAGGCAATGCTATGCCATTGCCTTCCCCTATCCAACAAAATTTGAACGACTGATTAATCGACATCTAATGATGATATCTCCCATCTAGTCTCAATCCTAGATGGTGCTCGAAGATCTTGTCTTGGCTTCACCCGGACACATACCTTCATTGCATCTATCAACGCTATTGTCCTAGCATGGTTGACACATCATGTTGAATCTCACCATCCTCCGACGAGCTTAGCATACAAACGCTTGTTGGTTTGCCCCATCCTATTCAACTAGACATCCTTAGTTTTCCTAGCTTGCACGCTAGTACATTGTCATGTCTGTCTCATGGCCATCAGCCATGTGTTGGCCATCAAGGCTTCCAAAATGATATGGACTCGTCATACACCCTTACTCATGTATGTCTGGCATGCCTTCCATTACACCAATTCCAATGGTGTTTCACGTAGGGTCGTGGAAGACAACAATAATGGGGCACTTATTTTTACTACTTCACAATATGTTGCCATACGTTTGTCATCAACATGGGTGGTTGTGATGTTGTCTTTAGGGAAAATTGATCGTACATTTTGGGCCTAGTCACCATATATTTTAAGGAGATACACATGGGTATCAATACAAATGGTTGAGCAAATACCCTCTCAGGACTTCATTCAATCTCTCCAATGATTATCATCTCTCAATGCATGGGAAATATCTCGAAGAAGAGTCGCTTCAACATCATTCCCAAATTCCCTGCCAGTTAAGTCACGGATATCCCCACCCCATAAATTCACCTTGACTTGTAGTGATTTTTAACCAAACATCAGCAAGTCTTTAACACGCCTCGTGGCTTTCCCCCCTTTTCTAGTGAGCATGATCATGGTATTCCCTTGATTCTTGGAATTGAACCCCCAAATTCATGTCCTTATTGACACCCATTTTCTTAGAAGAATGAAATTGGATTATTCAATAACTATTGGGGTCAGTCATTTGTCCTAGTACTAGTCCTTATGCATTGCCAGTGTTCATGGTATTAAAGAAAGAAGGAAATTGGTGTATGTGCTCTAATTTTTCTGCTCTCAATAAACTCACTATTAAAGATGTTCCAGGTAATTTTTCCAGTAGGAATTACCCATCGATATAGGTTGATAGAGGAATTTTTTGAGCACACAATGATTTTAATAAAGATTTCCTCGCAAGATTTCTCCAAAAGTAACCCAATTTTTTTTTCCAAAACTATAACGATTAGAAAACTCCAATATAATGTTAGGTGGTCGTAATAATTTTGAGAATTTGTAGATGGTAAAAGCACATTGTCGCAACGAGGGTCATCCTAATTGTTACGAGTAACATCACACAGATATCATGAAGTAGCGTCACATAACTTTCCTACACATGTATATCACGAAGTGGTGTCACATAACTTTCTAATGAAGTTGGGTAGGGTCAGATTAATTTCTTAAAGGCCCTTTAGAATTTGTTATGATGGATAATGATAAATAGATAATAAAAAAACCAGCCAAAATAAGGTTAACACTTTTTCTACTTGCGAAAAAACAAGTCTACTGATATGGAGGAGGATCGAAGCCAACTACCATCAATCAATATGTGGGTAATTGAATAGAAGGAAATAGAAACCCAACAACCATCAATGAATCAGCGGGGTAATGGGATAGAAGGAAACAAAAACCATACAACCATCAATTTGAGGAAACAAAAACATAAATCACCAGTAAAACCTTACAATTGTGGGAATAGTGGAAAAGATAATGACCATCCCAATCTACAAACTTAAATAAATGACCATTTAAGTAAGGAACATATTTCTAAAGTTTTGTACATATGTATATGAGTCAAGTGGATTTCCAAGAGAAAGTAATTAGCATGAAATTCAGTCAAATTCATTTTAAAAGCCGACTCGAACCCAACAGCCATCAATCTATCTGTGGGTAAGGTGGGTAATGGCTATGTATTGAACCAAACAACCATCAATATATTTGTGGGTAAAGTGGGTAATGGCTTTGTATCAAACCCAACAGCCAACAACCATAGATTGATTTGTGGGTAAGGTGGGTAATGGCTTTGTATCGAACCCAATAGCCAACATCCATCAATATATATGTAGGTATTGTGGGTAATGGATTCAAAACCGACAACCATCATTCTATCTATGGGTAATCAATCGATCTTATTCATTTTGAATTGAACAATAGAGATAACATAGACTTGAACTTACATTAAAGTTGAGAAGGAGTATTAACTTGGGAAAGGGGTTATTCTTCACTGCCTTTGCTGCATATTTGCGCCAATGATAGACATCTTTCAGATAATCAAGAAAACCTAGGCTCACAGTTCTATTTTTTACCCTTTTTCCTGCACAAATACCTATAATTTATATTAGCGAACATTATAGGGCCTAAAGACATGTATAATCTAGCAAATTACCTTACATAATTTATATATTACCTTGCATAATTTACATATTACTTGAGCGGCCTCTTGCGCATTCTTCTTCTGTAGCCGCCATGGCAAGGTTGAAAATATTTAATGATTACCTGAGAGGCCTCCTGCGCAGTCTTCAACAGCAGATATCTAACCTCCTCCTCTATCAATCACACAGACAAACATGACTTAGATCCAGATTCGTCCATCAAGAATCAAACTGAGTGAGATTCAAACTCTAACACTCGAACACATAGTCATTCCAGTCTAGACCATAGATAAAGGAGGATGAAAATGTTAAGCTAGGTAAGATTCCATATATATATGCATTTGTTTCAACACATACCTTTAACGGATAGTTTTTTTTCTTTCCTTTTCCTCCTTTCTAGAACCTTCACAAAATATCTAACAAAATCTTAAATGCTTTTCAAAAAATCCTCTTTAATAAGATTTGAATTTGTGAGAGTTTGAATGTGAGATGTCACTTTATTCTCTATTTTATAAAGTATCAATATTGAAAATTTGAATGTTTGGGAGTTTCGATATTTTTTTTCTCTTTTAATCAGGGATAATAGGTTAGAGTTTCAATGTTTTTTTTTCATTTTAATCAAGAGAATAGGTACACATCAGTGTCATTCACCAAGGAGGATAGGTTTCCAAAGAGAATAAACTATCGCGATGCTAACACCACAAGCACATTGAGCAAGCTATTCAAATTTTGAATCTAAGCAGACCCCGCTCCATAGAAAATGAAACCAAATGCGGCAAGCCTTCTCGAGTATACCCTTGGGGATCCAGGACAATGTCATCTAGTACACTAGGATAGCCTCTAGAACATATTTGATCAGAATAAGTGTATCAGCCCTCGATAGCCAGTGATGACACCATAGTTTGAGTCGCTTGTCTAGTTTTTCCAGCAGCCAGGCCCAGTCCCACTTTTGATAGTCGTTAGGTTTTATAAAGAACCCTATATAGTGTATACCCTCTTCAAAAGCTACTATATGAAAAGGGAAAAGTTCTGATAAGACCATTTCTTCCTCCCTGGATAAGAGATAGGGGATGACCATGGATTTTCCAATGTTAATGTCCATGCCTATTGCTTTAGAGAAAATCTTGAGAATATCATCTAAAGCACATAACTCCCTAACTGAGCCCGAACAAAAGATGATGATGTCATCAACAAAGAGAAAATGTGAGATGTGGAGGTTCTATGCAAGTTGCGGCCTAATGAAATTGCCCAGCATTATTTCCACCTTCATGACACGGCTGAGACCCGCAACCACCAAAAGGAATAAAAGAGGTGATAGTGGGTAGGCTTGTCAAAGCCCATGCTCCACATGAAAGAATCGTGAGGCTGCACCATGGATTAGAACCGAAAAGGAGACAGTGGTGATACAGCTCAAGATCCATCTGATAAACGCAATATCAAAACCCAGATGCATTAAACGCAAACTAAGATAAATCCACCTTACCTTGTCAAATGTGTTTGCGAGGTCAATTTTAAAAATGGCTCATTTTATATTTTTAACAAACATTGTGCATACAGAGATCTACAAACACAAACACATAGAGTTACATACAGAAATTTACAAACAAAAACACATAGAGTTGCATAAAAGAAAAATGAAATAAAACAACAATTTAAAAAAATATAAAATAATATAATGTAGACATATTATTTTAATAAATATTATTATTATTAATATATTAAAAATATAATTATATATTTAAGAGCTTTTCTTAGCTTTGAGATTTTAGAATCTCTACTAATAAGACCTACCATGGGAAGGTGAAAGCTCATATGGCTTCAAAAAATATGCTTTGTTTGTTGCGCCGAGAGGCGCTCTAGAGCCTAGTATGGGGGAGATCTTGTAACGTGATGTAACGTTACTAACGTTTATAACATGTCGGCAAAAAATAATAGTGATATTGAATATCGAGGGAGAGATCTTGTAACGTGATGTAACGTTTCTAACGTGTCAATAAAAAATAATAGTGATATTGAATATTATGGGAGAGATTTTGTAACACAAAATAAAAAATACTATCACTTTCGTAAAGTTATTTTTATTAATAAAAAATAAATTTTCTAATAGGCCAAAATAAATGTCAGCCACAAAAACAATCTAATATGGGGGAGATGTTGTAATCTTCCTACCTAACAAAACAATAAAAAAAGTAAAAATTTAATTATCGGTAAAAAAAATATGTGGGTCAAGAAAAAAACACAAAATTGAATAATTCTAAATAGCCCATTGTTTTATTGTACATGGTTTAGGAGGCTTTGCAGATGTTTTTTAAACCATGTGCAAGGCCTCCTAAACAACCCATGGTTTTATTGTACATGGTTTAGGAGGGTCTTGCAAATGGTTTTAAGACCATGTGCAAGGCCTCCTAAACAACCCATGGTTTTATTGTACATGGTTTAGGAGGGTCTTGCAAATGGTTTTAAGACCATGTGCAAGGCCTCCTAAACAACCCATGATTGTAGGAGGGCCTTGCATATGGTTTTAAAACCATGTGTGGGGAAATGATGCAATGTTTGCTCCTAATAAAATAAAAAATAATTAAAAATATTATATGTCCGCCATAAATAATATTAAATATTAAGAATAATAAAATTATATGTTGACCTTAAATAAAAAGATGTGTCTTTTGGTTTGAATCAAATCAATGGATACCTAAGAAGAGGTTTGCACCTCGAGAGATTTGATTCATCTCGGCGCTTGATAGAGCCTAAGATTTGGATCTACGCTGGTTGTTACAACAAAGTGAATCTGTGTGCTTTGTTGTTGTTGTTACAACAAAAAGGGTTGTTTAATTTTGTAAGTTTTAGTGGCCTATGCCGTGACTCTCTTGGCGGGATTAATTTCATTTTTCTGGGGGCAATCGGTCATGATTCAAATAATTCATCTAAGCTCGAGGGGCTGATCCAAGGCCTGCAATGCTTGGTGTGCAGCAACAGTTTCCCGACGATCGTCGAAGGCGATTCACGGATTCTGATCTAGATGGATCGTCGGTTAGCTCATGGTCGAGTCAGCGGACAAGTGTCGACTAGCTGGAGAATGGCCAGCCATTTGGAAGAACTACGGAACTTGATCCACGGCCACCACACAGTTTCGTTCACCCACGTCCGACGTGATGCCAACAAGGTGGAAGACCATCTAGCGAATGCAGGGGTAGAGGGGGAGTTGGTTACGAACCATCACCTAGCCATGACGAACCATCTAGCCATGACGAACCATCACCTCGATGAAGGTTAGTATTAATGAGGTCAGTAATCGAGGACAGAGGTGGCTGTCCTTGATCATTCATTTTAACCCCCCGAATGCAAGTGAAAAAACAATCAGGGGAAGGAGGGACGACAGACTTGACAGTGCAATCCTATCAGCTAGATTGTCCTCCATGGTGATAGGTACGAAAGAAGGGATCTGTATCAGTCGAATGAAGATGATCTGGTACAATCCTGATGCTGCTATGATGCCTCTGCCTACTTATTTCCTGCTTGTCTTGACGTTTAGCTATCGACGCCCTTCTGTGCTCGCTGCCCTTAGTTTCTTTTGGTTTCCTAAGGGGCTCTCTGTTCTGATCTAGAAGCGGCTATTGATGTGTGGCTGCCTCGGTGCCCACAAGTATAATCCTCTCCTGTTGAGAATGGCTCCGCATGGGCAGTTGGTAAAGGGTAAGGCCCGTGAGGATTCTTCGTCTGTGCCGAGTGCCGCTAAGCCAACCCGTAGGGCGACAAGAGCCCAACTTCAGGCCCAAGAGGAGGCAAAATTCTTCAAGGATAACATTCCCCTGAACATTCAACGTGAGGTGGAAGACATAGCTGAGGACCTCTGGACTTCGGTGAAAAACATGCCCAAGGAAGATCTTCGGCGAGATTTGGCATATTGGGTTTTGGACCCTAGATCCACTGCGGGTAGGGAAGTGGCCTATGACCCCCTGTTGATACAATACTGGGTGAATATGAAGCTTGTGGGTCACTCTTTCATGGAGCAGGAAGTGAATTCAGCTGGGGACGAGGAACTTGTCAAGGCGTGGAAGCATCACAATGGAGAGTGCCACCTTATCCATCAAAAGGTTGATATTCTGGCCTCTCGCCTGGGGATTTCCTTCTACGCGACAGGTAAGGCTCCTGAGGAGACGACTCGGCCAAGAGAATGCTGTGACCTATGTGGTAAAAATAAAAGGTGGGTCACTTCCTCTTCCGGGGAGCCTCTGGTCCCTCTCGGTGTGCCTTCTGCTCCTGTCCAAGCCTTGAGGTCCTGCCTGCCTTCGGCTTTCCAGAAGTATGAATGATGGTCTCGATGGGCCTGGCCCCTCTGCAGCTGGCTCGACGCTCTCCTCGTTCGGGTATGAATTGGTCCTCTCTTGTTGCCCAGGGGCTATGTCTATCAGCCCTGGCTTAAATTTCATTTTTGGTCTTTTGGAAATTACAGGCATTAGATATTTCAATGCCATTTTTGCCAAGTCGGGCCTCCGTGCCTTCTCGGTTCATAAATGTGAGTTTGTCTTAGTGGTGTCGGTAAACATATGTTCAGTGCATGGCCAGCCCTGCAGGGAGTTTTTTGGGTTTGAAGATGTCTTAGGTTGTATAATCTGTATAGATGACTATAGTGCTCAGTGTATGACCAGCCCTGCAGGGTCTGTCGTGGGGCCCGAGGTCTGTTAATTCTGTTTATGGTTTCGCCTTGTAACTTTTTCGCTGCTGTAATATAATGTCATTATTTAAAAAAAAAAAGTTTATTTTATTATAGTTATTAAGTTTATTTATAAAAGATAAAAAATATTATTTTAATTGTAAATTAATTTTTTAGTTATGTATTTATTAAGTTTAATTTATTATAGTTATTAAGTTAATTTATAAAGGAAAAAAATATTATTTTAATTGTAAATTAATTTTTTAGTTATGTATTTATTAAGTTGATTTTATTACAGTTGTGACATTATTTAATTGATAACCAGTTAAATAAAATGGATCCTGTAAATCATTTTTAAAATTGTCATTAAAAATAAATTAAAAATGAATTAAAGCAACAATTAAAACAAATTAAAAAATAAAAATAAAAGAAAAAAATAAAATAATATAATGTATATATATTATGATATCTCAAATAAACATATTATATAGATAACTTATATAGGCAATTTTAGACGAAGATCTACATATCTAAATACATAAAGTTGTATTATAAAAAGCATGTACAAAGATCTAGATATCTAAATACAAAAAGTCGTATTATAAAAAGCATGTGCAAAGATATACAAATACAAAAATCTACAAACAAATACACATAGATTTGCATACAAAAATCATGTACAAAGATTTCAAACAGAAACATAAAAATACATACAAAAACACATCATTTCATACAACAAAAATAAAAATCATTTCATTTAATAGAGAGTTGCATACAAAGATCTGCAAACACAAACACATAGAGTTACATACAAAAATCTAAATACAAAAACACATAGATTTGCATACAAAAATTATGTACAAAGATTTCAAAAACAAACATACAGTGGCATACAAACATAAAAATCAATTTCATTTAACAAACAAAGAGTTGCATACAAAGATCTACAAACACAAACACATAGAGTTACATACAAAAATCTACATACAATAACACATAGATTTGCATGCAAAATTTATGTACAAAGATTTCAAAAACAAACGTAAAGTTGCATACAAAAGCACATCAATTCATACAATAATTTCATTTAACAAAGAGAGGGTTACATACAAAAAATATTATTTTATTTAACAAACAAAATACATAGAGTTGCATGCAAAAAAAACATTATTCCAGTTAACATTAAAATCATTTCATCTACCAAACACATAGAATTACAGAATACATTATTTCATCTAACAAACATACAAAAAAACATTAATTCAGCTAAGAAAAATTAAAATCATCTCAACTACCAAACATATAGATTTACATGCAAAAAGATCTCTAACGCAACCAAAGAATGCACTAAAATTAGAGAATAAAATAATATTGAAAATAAAATACAAATAAATAACAAAATAAATAAAAATAAAAATAAAACAAATATAGAAATTGTTATTTAATAACTTCATTTATTTATGTGTTAAAACAATTATGAAATTAATTTATGTAAAAACATGAAGTGGAAAATGAAGTTTATTTGTGTGAAAAGAATTATGAAATTAGTATCCGTGAAACATTAAATGGAAAATGAAATTTGTGTATTAGAGAAATTATAAAATTAGTTCATGCAGAGACAACTAAAAAAAACATATCACATAATACTACAAGAGCCTACTCTGAAGATGATGGGGGACCACACCGTCTAGAGCATTTGGATGGGTTTAATCCCATCCCAAAAATATATATTTCTTTTTATTAAAACTAATACATTTGTAAGTAAAATCTCTTTACAAAACTCTCAAAAAATTAAACTATACAAGTTCATGGTATATCTGATATAAATAACTTTAAATCCATCTTCAAAGATGTTGTTACCTGAAAAGAAAACAAACCCAATCAAATATTAGACATCTTTATTTAAATATGACTTCAAATAAAATATGAAAAAAAAAACATGAAAAATATAAATAATTACCTTGATAAAATCATTTCAAAATTATTCTTGAAAATACAAAAAATACCAATATGAAGCAAAAAAATTAAAAACCAACTGTGATGGTGTTGCTCTATGTGAACCTATGACTTGTTAGTTTTGAATGATGTGTCTTGAAACAAATTAAAACAAATTATGGAAGGATTTTGAAAACTATTTTTAAATTAGTGAAGTTAAAATATTAAAATGAAAAAAATAAGAGAGATATCAATAGATGAGAAAAGCCAGCGAGAAGAAGATTAACACTTTTTTTTACTTGGTTCGAACCTAACTGCCATTAATAAGTCTGTGGATACAAGGAAACAGAAATCCAACCGCCATCAATCAATATGTGGGGTAACTGAATATAAAGAAACAGAAACATACAACCACCAAAATGAGGAAACAGAAACCTTAGAATTGTGGATTAGTAATCTCAGGCAACTGACTCCTGGAAAGGGAAGGCATGACTAACTAATGTTTCCAACTGTGACAAAAACTCTGACAAATCATCATTCAGATGCCTAACTGTAACAAATACTCTGGGAAATTAAACCTTCCAGTCCATAATGATTGGATAATCTGTGACAGAAAAAGCAAAAATAATCCAACTATTTTAACCTGGAATATTGAACAAAAGAGGGCTTACACAATGTAATCCAAAAGACAATCAAAGATGAAGAGGGTAGAAATTTATGTGAGAAAAATTTGATCCTTCATAAATCCAGATATCCCACATTATAGACATTGTTACAATTTGTAAAGCTTGCAAACTTACACTGTGGATTGCAATCATGGATGGAATCTAAAGACCTTGACAACACCCCAAATGAGAGAATCTAAATTATTTCAATTATAAAGCCTCTAAATTATTTTAATTCTAAAGTCTTAAAGCCTCAAAATTATTTTAATTATTAAGTCTAAAAGCTGTGCAACAAGCTGGCATGTTTGGTGTCTTAAAGGCTGTGTAACATCGCAGTATGTATTTCAGAAAGTTTAGAGACTTCAACAGGACACGACAGATCCAAAATCCAAGGGCAGAATACACGTCAACAGGACAAGATCGTTGGTTGGGCTGTTGAAAGACATTTTAGAAACCCACTAAGTCTACCCATACACAGCCGGATCGAACCCAACAGCAAGGTGGGTAATTGCTCCTTATCTAACCCAACAGCCATTCATATATTTGTGGGTGTGGGTAAGGTGGGTGATGCCTCCAAACCAACCCAAAATCCATCAATTTATTTGTGAGTAATCGTTCCATATCAAACACAACAGCCAATCGCCCGTAATCAATCTTTTTTATTCATTCATTTTGAATTAAACAAAGAGATTTGAACTTACATTAAAATTGAGAAGGAGTATTGACCAGGGGCTATTCTCCATATCCAGATGATCAACCAAACCTAGGTTGGCTGTTTCGTTTTGACCCTCTTTCCTGCATAAATACCAGTATAAAACAATAATTTATATTAGCAAACAATATAGGGCATGAAGTCACGCTTAATCCAGCAGATTACCATACATTATTTACAGATTACCTGAGCTGAGCCGCCTCCTGCGCACGCTTCTTCTGTGGCCGTCATGGCAAACCTGTTGGTTGGTATTAGAACAGAGCACTTGATCAAGGCCTGTTCCTTCTCATGATTCTGGTTCGTTGGCAGACATGAACCCAGCAGCAAAGGCTGAGGTGAGAGCAGCAAGAGAGGTGGGAAAGGAAGCATCGCCCTCAACTAACCTCTCATGTTTAAAACTAGGCATGACCACCAGGATACCTGTTACTTGATCGTCTTCCTGCGCAGTGCTTAACAGCGGATATCTAACCTCCTCCTCCTCCTCTATCAATCACACGCAGACATGACTCAGACAGACCCACACCCAGACTCAGACATTCAAATATCAAGAATCAGACTGACCCTGACCCAGACTCAGACATCAAGAATCAGACAGTCATACCGGGACTCAGACACCAAGCACAGACCATAGATAGAGGAGGAATAAAATGTTAAACGCTGGGTAAAATTCTATAGATGTATTTCTTTCTAACACCTACCTACGTTCAACGGATAGTTTTTTTTCTGCTTTTGTTTTTTTCTAAAAGATTTTAGAAGTTTCACAAAAAGCTTGAATGCTTTTCACAAAAATGCTTCCTCTTAAAATAATTTGAAAAGCTTGAATGCTTTTCAAAACAAATCCTTTCTCTTAACAAAATTTGAATGAGATTGCACTTTATTATTATCTCTTCACAAAATTTGAATGTGAGATGTCATTTTATTAATATCCTTAAGGCAGGTAGGAATATAATGCAATAGATACAGCAGTTGACTATGTATTAACAACGTTTTTGACCAAAAATTTACTTTGAGGTATACATTATAAATATAAATTTTTATTTTTATAAGTATACTTATCTTTTGTTTGATTGGTTCATAAAGTAAAAATCTTATTGTGTAATAAAAACAGTTTTATCATCTAAGTTAATAGCATTAATACAAAGTGATGAAAAAATTTCAAAATAATATTTCTTGATAAATGCACAATCCAAAAACATTGCCAAATGTCTACTCACATTAAGTTGCGTTACAAACATTAAATTGGGTAACATTACTTGTAATTGTTGTGCGATAATGGAATTAATACATATTAACAATCTTTTGACATCACC
>LPNX010869584.1:35191-100670 GCA_001517045.1 Pseudotsuga menziesii | reverse complement strand
TTGGCTTAAAATAACCTTAATGTTTTTGTTTAGTTAAAATAGTAACTGGACATGAAGAACTTTCTTATACTAAGTGGTTGCAAGTCTTATTCTTTGTTTCTGTTTCATTAAAATATTCATTGGATATCAAGAACTTTCTTGAATACTTATTCTTTGTTCAGATCAATAGATTTCATTATCTCAGAAACTAAACATTCAATTGTTAGCAAGATGATGATGACGAGGATGAGGGTGATGGTGATGATGAGGAGGATGATGACTATGATGATGATGATGAGGATGAGGGTGATGGTGATGATGAGGATGAGGGTGATGGTGACAATGATGATGATGAGGATGAGGGTGACGATGAAGATGATGGTGAACAATGATGGTGATGATGAGGAGGATGATGACTATGATGATCTGATGATGAGGATGAGGGTGATGGTGATGATGAGGATGATGAGGAGGGTGATTAGGATGATGAGGAGGAGGGTGATGATGATGAGGAGGATGAGGGTGATGAGGATGAGGATGAGGATTATGATGATGATGATGATGATGAGGATGATGATTATAATGATGATGATGATGAGGATGAGGATGCTGATGATGTTGAGGATGAGGCTATCGTTGAAGATGATGACCATGATGATGATGATGACCATGATGATGATGACAATGATGATGATGATGATGACAATGATGATGATGATGATGATGACCATGATGATGATGATGACCATGATGACCATGATGATGATGATGACAATGATGATGATGATGATGACAATGATGATGATGATGATGACCATGATGATGATGATGACCATGATGACCATGATGATGATGATGACAATGATGATGATGTTGAGGATGAGGGTGTTGATGAAGATGATGACAATGATGCATCTGATGATGATGAGGGTGATGAACGTGATGATGATGAGGATGATGATTATGATGATAATGATGATGAGGATGCTGATGATGTTGAGGATGAGGTTGTTGATGAAGATGATATGACCATGATGATGATGATGATGACAATGATAATGATGATGATGACAATGATGATGACCATGATGATGATGAGGAGGATGAGGGTGATGAACGATGATGATTATGAGGGTGATGAGGATGAGGATTATGAGGGTGATGAGGATGACCATGATGAGCATGATGATGATGATGACCATGATGATGATGATGACCATGATGACTGTGATGATGATGACGACAATGATGATGATGATAATGATGATGATGTTGAGGATGAGGGTGTTAATGAAGATGATGACCATGATGATGATGACAATGATGCATCTGATGATGATGTGTTGGGATGCGCACCCTAACAGTCCTTAGGATGGGTAGCTCTGCGGGTGTGGACTCAAAACATTCTTAGGGGTGTCAGAGTTGAGTTAAAGTCTTTTGTTGTAATAAACCCATGGTTTAAGTCCAGGGTTTAGGGTTGCGGTGCCCATGGTTTCAGCCCATGCACTAGTACATGTGATCAATTTTGCCACATTAGTTTTCCACGTTAGTTTTACTTTCATGGAAAAATCAAGGGTAAATTATGCATTTTTACAATTTTTTTTAAGAAGCCCTGACTTTCGTCGCTGTATCCACGCAAGACTGTCGCTATAGCGACGGAACCGTTTTTGTTGACTTATAAAATGGTGAAGCTGTCGATACAGCGACGGCCAAGAATATCCCTTATCATCGACATTATCATCTTCTTGGATTCTTCATTGATATATATTCGAGTTGCCATGAATTTTTGCCACAGAAATCGGATTTTCAAGCTTATGTAACAGGGGGAGCAGGATATGTGAGATAAAAACCCTGAGCCCAATGAAGTTTTTGGTGTTTAATGCAGAAGCAAGATGGATTCGATAGCTCACGGCAGTTGGTGGTGGTGGTTTCTTTCCAGCAATCTATAGGGGAATATCTTTACGGTCATTGCCAGGTTAGTTTTAAGCTTAAATGCTTATATGTTTTCGATGTATGTACCACCTGAGATTTGAAGTCTTACACAAGCAATATTTGGGTTCACTACGTCGCCCTTATGGGATTTGAACTCTGACCAACCTACCCTGTGAATGAACTTCTGCGCAATGGGCCCTTTATGAGATTTGAACGTCTTCGCACCTATTGAAAACAGGTTTTGTTGGGATGGACAGTGTTTTGTAGTTTTGGTACCCTCTAAAAACGTGGCCCTTGTAAGATTTTGATTCTTTGTACCCACCTGCTCACGTGGTGGAAACCTTGTTCTTTCCCGTACTTCTAAACATGTTATGTTTGATTTTCAAGCAAACTCCTCTGTAACAAACCATCTATTTGTCAATTCCAGAAGTCCACTGCTAGGCCTTCGGAACCCATTAAGTCTATTGTCATGTATCTGTAGGGAATCGTAAGGGATACATTTTGAAGTTGAAGTATGTTTAAACTTTGAACTGCTAAAAGGCTTAACTTATGTAAATTCTCTCCACTAGGCCTTGAATTTTTTCAGGGTTGATCGGAACCTTATAGGGACGATCATTAAGTCGAGAGTAACCCTTTGTTAAACAGGTTTATTTTAGGGATGGCCCGAGTTTACCAAACAACTATGCTTCTCTACTACGGCAATGTTTTAACAATTTTGTGTTATAAAAATTGCAAATTCTATTAGTTTTGAACTCCATTATCTTGGGTTTGAATGGTTATAAGAAATATCTATGACTGTTGTTTGCATTGGATTTTTTATGCTGATGAAGAACTGTTTAGCATTAGATATCCCAAGAACATTGAAAGAAATCCTTGTACTGTCTCAAATGGCTGACTCTGTGGTTGAAAAATAGCATGTTACACGAAATGTCTTCACTGCGAATATTCAGGCGAAATTCTCAGAAAATTGTCACACAGGGAGATGCTGAGAACTCCTCAGAGAATCCAACTAATTCTTCCTTGCCTTCAACGACAAGGGCTGGTTCTATGAGGGCTCCCCT
Organism: Pseudotsuga menziesii; assembly: GCA_001517045.1. Classification (NCBI taxonomy): domain Eukaryota; kingdom Viridiplantae; phylum Streptophyta; class Pinopsida; order Pinales; family Pinaceae; genus Pseudotsuga; species Pseudotsuga menziesii. The sequence continues at coordinate 97,698 of LPNX010869584.1, read as the reverse complement.
TTGCCCAATTTCTGAACCATCACAGAAACTGGCTAGCATTCCTGCAGAAAATTCCTCTGGTTCTCGAAGATCTGATCCAACTCCAGCCAAACCCAAAGGAAAGGGATTTTCAAAGGCTGATAATTCAGAAATGTCGTCTGGCACAACACCAGAAAGACATGGGGCTGTTCCTGGATCAGCTGTAAGCATTCTTAACAGAAACAGGTTTGGATGGTCACAGAAAAATGACATTTCTTCCAGAGAGACTAACACTACAAGAGGGAACCGCTCTCCAATTGTACAGGAAAATAACAGTGAAAGCACTGGGGACACAAGTTTTACTCCTTGGTCATTAAACTATACAGTTGCAAGTGAAACACACCATGCCAATGGAAATACACAACAGATTAACAGAGGGATTAGGGTTGGAAATGGAGGTTCAAATTATGGAACTCCTCGACCTGTAAGAACCGGAGGGAAGGCTTCTTCCAACCAGTCAGAAAGTAGCTCCAATAGCAGCACACTGACCAAAAGTGTCCCAAGGACAATGAACAATGTAGTTTCTGCTGTTATAGCCATGAATAGTTTTCGCATTCCTGGTTCTCAAGGTTCAATTGTACGAACTGGTCATAATTCTAAAAATCTTGCAATGGCATCAACACCACCTACAGTGGTAAATACTCTTGAAGTGCCACATTTTGAGCTCAATGAAGACCCTGCATTTTGGATGGATCACAATGTACAGGTGTGAAATCTTCTCCTTTTTTTCAAATATCTTTTTTAAAAGTGGCTTGAGAAACATCCCTTGAGGGGCTACACTATAGAGAGTGGATTTCCTTGGGATTAGGTGCAGGTCTAAGGGGTAGGTGTTCTGCCAAAATCGGCTGGGACTTACATCTGGTCTCATCCCCTTGAAACTGATTCCATTCATGGGGGGCAGAGCACAAAAAGAACGAAACCTTGTTGTTGGACGGTGTAATTCTTTGTCAAGCTCACCATTGAACCAATGCCCTGTTGGCAAGGGAAATAGTCTTTATTTGTTGAAGTGGAGTAGTTGAGCTACATTAACTGAATTTTCTTGGGATTGCAATTGTTTGCTAGATGGTAGGTTTTGGTGATTATAATTTTTTTTTGCATTACACAGGTTTTAGTCCGAATACGCCCTCTAAACAGTGCAGAGGTAACTTCTCAAGGGTACAATAGGTGTTTGAAGTAGGAGAGTGCAAATACTGTTACATGGCTTGGTCCCCCTGAAACACGTTTTACATTTGATCATGTTTCCTGTGAGACTATTACATAGGTGCACATATTGACATTATGGATAATAGAATGTAGGTGAATCTTATTTTTAACTGCTTCTAAAGGTGAATCTTTTTAGAATCATTTTGGACTGCAGGAAATGCTATTCAAAGTGGCAGGCTTGCCAATGGTGGAAAATTGCATGTCAGGTTATAATAGCTATATGTTTGCTTATGGTCAGGTAGGTTTATATATATTAGCTATTTGTATGACATACGTTTCTCCCTGTCATTGTTGAGATGTGGGAACACAACTTTCACAAGACTGTCACAAACTGCAGAAGTTCAAATTATAATTTACTAGTGCATGGTATGTAAAATAATTGATTCTAATTTATGAAAAATGCCATGTAGACTGGGAGTGGAAAAAAACATACAATGCTTGCTGACATTGATGAATTGGACAGGCGACCTAGTGCGAACCGTCGAATGACTCCTCGTATTTTTGAATACTTATTTGCAAGAATCAAAGCGGTAATCTGTCATGTTTTTAGTTTTGATCTACTGTTGCTTTTGCTGGTGGTGAGAATGTTTGGAGCTTAATTCTCTCTCTTGTGGGAACAGGACGAGGAAAGCCATAGACACGAGCAGCTGAAATATGTTTGCAAATGCTCCTTCCTTGAGATTTATAATGAGCAGATTACAGATTTATTGGAGCCTTCCTCTACTAATTTACAAGTAAAAACAGTCATTCTTTGTTTCATTCAATCATGTTGGTTTCTTCTTTTCTATTATTTGCGTTTGTAGTGACTAGCACATGCAGCAACATTTCATCAGTTAAGCTTCTAATTTTCAAGGTATATTGTTTTTTGTGCAGTTGAGAGAAGATGTTGGAAAGGGTGTATATGTTGAAAACCTTACAGAGATTGAAGTGACAAATGTGCATGGTGTTGTTCAACTTTTGCTTCTGGTACTTTACAAGACAAGTCTCTTTATGTTCAATTTGATTAGTTCAAATTTAAGCCAATTATTTGCATTTAACTTAAAATTGTCATGGTTCTTGTGATTATCAAGGGAGCTGCAAACAGAAGAGTTGGAGTGACCAATATGAATCGCGAGAGTAGTAGATCACATAGTGTTTTTACCTGTGTAATTGAGAGCCAATGGGAAAAGGACTCCATGGCCAACATTTGTTATGGAAGGCTTAATCTAGTGGCTCTAGCTGGTTCAGAGAGGTATCTTAAAACCTGCATTTTGTTAAAGCCAGAGCTTTTTTAAGTTTTACAGAACCATTTTCCAGACTGTTAGCTAATCGTTGTTTGTTAACTTTAAAATAGGCAAAAAATCTCTAGTGCAGAAGGCGATCGTTTGAAAGAAGCTTCCAACATTAATAAATCCTTGTCAACTCTTGGGAATCATGTGCCGAAGAATCAACATCAGTCTTGAAATTAGCAAAGAACAGCAAACCAATTGTGTGCTGTTAAGTTCCACTAGAGGACAACTTACATTGCTGAGGGTAGAAAAAATATTCTCTGCCATTTTGATTTTTTCAAATGCATTTGAGGGATGAAAAGCCATGAGAAGAACTTCCAAATGAAATAGGGATGGAATACTTGCACAAACTTCTTGGATATTTAAGCACCCTGAATATGTAGCTTTCACTTTCTCAACAATAAAACCAGCGTAGCCTTTGCATATTTTGAGTCTTAAGGAGTCATCTCCCAAACCGGACCCTGTGGATGTCCTTATAATAAGAATGCGAGCTACACGAAAAAGAGCATCATCAGTATAAGCAAACCGTTGCTATAGTTTGCAACCTTTTTGTGTTTGTGACTAGAATTAACTACAGCCTTCTAACTGCTATATACAAGCTCATCTAGAAGTTATCAACAGAGAATAAAAAGACATGAATTCCTTGTGCTCAGAAAAAAAATGTCATACCATGGTGAACTCTCTTATTGGAGTTTACCTGTTGAAGAAGATGGTTTATAAACAATATAATGATTTAAATTTAACGTTTAATTATTTACCTACCTATTGTTTTGGACTTAATAGAATTGGGAATGACTGTTTATGATTTTCATATGTAGGTAATGGATACATGGCTTGCTTATGCACCAGTGAAAAATAATCCAGAAGATGCTGCCAAGGTAGATCTCTTCTCATATGTGAATCTTGTGAGGAAATGTTCTTGTATTGTGTGTTGATTTAAACAGGCAATCCCATAGGTTTTGTCATGTTTTGTTCTAATGGCTGAACTATACTTTTTTTTCTGTGGAAATTCATCAACCTAGGTAGTATTGTAAACTAGGCAGATTCCTTTTCAAAACAGTAATGTAGTCAAGTTGTTTATCTGAAACAACCATCTTCATCATAAATAAGAGATAATGGGATTTTTTTAGGATGCCACCATACATTGGACTAGACTAGGAGTCTAGGACTTTCCTTTGGCATTATTGCTTGATAAATTTTCTACACTTTAGATCTACAGATATATAGTGATGATAGAATGATCCCAACAGTCAAGACCATTATCTGCTTTAAAGTTTAGGGTCTACTACTAAAGTGTAGGCTTTTATTATCCAGAAGATTGAGAATTTTGAGCTTAATGGTTGTCCAAGATTCTAGTACATAAATCATCACTTCTTAATGCCATGCCTGCAATTTTGTCTCAGGTCTCTTCACATTTCTTGTGATCTAAAAGGCCACCAGGGAAGGTTTCCTTCATAAATTATGGGATTTCTTGTGATCTATTGAGCAAATATGCTACAGCCTACAATGTGTTTGAGCTACAGATTTTTCGAAATCTGTATCTGGTTTATTTCTAAAAATGGCATCTACATATGATGCAGGGGGTTGATGTGGCTACTAAACATGGCCACATTAGGTAAACCATATTTACCCAAAACCCTAGCTCAAAGTGGGCTTGTTCCTCTTGTTTTCCAAAAAGTGTAGGCACCCAAAATGTTTTATATTTTGTGTGGAAACAATCTCCATACAAAATCCATTCCAAAAGAGAGTAGGATTTTTGCAAGGTAGAACACCACCATCTATGGATCTCAAACTCATCAACTCAGATACACATATGTCCATAAATTCTTCTAGATGTTCTTGATTTCTTCTAACTCTCATTTACTCAAAGAGCTGAGGATATACTCCATTGCTAACCTTCTTGTAAATATTTTTAGCTATGTTACTGTATGTATGTTATTTAATTTTCATTATGTTGTAATATAAACTATACCATTGCTTTCCAAATAATATGAGCTTCAGATCTGAAAATCAGAGCTTCAGATCCTCTTGGTGGTCATTCAGTACCGAATGCAGCACCACCACCTGTTATCAAAAAGAAATTTACTTTCAAAAACAGGGATGGAAGACTTGCAAAAAATTCTTGGATATTTAAGCACCCTGAATATGTAGCTTTCACTTTCTCAACAATAAAACCAGCGTAGCCATGGGGTTAATGTTATCCAAGCAAATAGTGTCCACATCTTCTCCAACTGTTTCATCCACTGTAAGTTTGCAATAAATGCCTGACTCTGTCTCAAAACGTGAATGAGAAGTTTTTATAATTCTGGTGTTTTTTCATCAAATATTACTAAATAAGGAAAAAAATAAAAGAAATAAATTATCCCATTCTCCCTTTCCCTGATATTAAGAACGTATAGCTTTTTGGATCCTATCCATGACCCCCGTACAGGTAGCCCATTATGGGGCTTAATGCTGTCAACCAAGCGAAGAACCTTTCTGGCATCTTGCTAAATACTATAGCAACCCACTCATCAGATGTAAACAATCTCTTCATCACCAACTTACAATCGAGGGGGGATTGAAGAGAAATGAAACTTATAGCGACTGGTGTGATGGTTTGTTGCAAGATGCACCAGCTCTCTATATCCTATGAATTTTCTCATTAGGTTTTGATAAAGTGATTTTTTCCAATATCCTAGAGCAGCACCAAATTGACCCAATGGGCAGCACATGGAGATAATTTAAGTTGTCAGGATTATTTCTAGGAGATATTGTTAATTGTTATGCTGGAAATTATTGTATTTATCATGATAATTTTGATATATCATTGACAAATGCAACTTTGATTGGGACATTGAGATATGTGTATTTATACGACGCATTGTTTTAGTTGTCATTGGAGCATCATGGTTAAATTTTAGATTGTCTTTGTCCTTGTATGCATCTATTTTTTGATAGGCATTTGACACCAGTTTATTATGCTCAAGGAAATGTACCGTGTGACCTCGTGTTCTTCCAGTGCCATGGAATAGTACTCATCTCCGAACTTGGAACATGACTCATCTCCAAACTTGGAACAGGGCTTATCTCAAAACATACCTCCTGGGGCACTTCAGCCCTCAGAACCTATGGAGTCACCGAATACAGGAGATGACAATGATGGAGATCACAAAATCCAGGATAAAATTAATCATCATGAAGTAATATTGGACCTCATTGATGATTTAATTCACATGGTATGTATGCATATGAAGTTTTAGTTCTTACCTGTTTATTCCTTTTGGTCTTTCTGAACTTATTTAGAATTTGCCTGAGTTGACTTGATCAAATTAGTGCATTATTCTATCAACCACGATTCTTCCAACTTCATCTAAGAATTCCTTCAACAGATTATCTTCAAATGTCAAAGTGTCCTTCCCTGTAGACTTCTCTCCCCTGGATGGCCAAAAATTATTGATCTTCTGTCACAACACAGCTAGTTCATGTATGAATGATAACCTTTGCAAAATGTGAGTGGTAACACGATTACCCACCACAGAATATAATCATGTCAGAGAAAACTCAGTGCTTTGATCTTATTGGAGGAGCTCAATTCTTAAAAAAAGAATTGTGTGGTGCATTTTCTTTTGATAGCCCAAAAGAGAACTTATGAAAGATAAGGGATTAATAACTTATGGTATTTACAGTTTATATAACATATAGGACATGGTAAGATGTTCATATACTCCCATGATCTTCTGAAGGATGGTTTTTTTGTTTAATGTTGCAGATATGTAGCAAAAGGAAAGAAGATTTTGCAGCCTCATCATCTATTAGATGGACTAGAAGAGGGAATGGGAGAGAATGATGAAATTCAAAAGCTCCGAGATGGGCCATTTGGAGATGTAATAAGGTCTTCCTGAAGTGCTGCTCAATTTCATGCTTCTTCTTCTTGTAACGTAATTAATGCCACATTCTTGAGTTGTCCTTGATTGTATATCGGAATCGAAATTCAGAGTTATACACTAAAAGTAAGGTAAGAGGCTTGTTTGACTATTTGTCTTTATGTTTGTTAATGCATGTTCGGAGTATTGTTGCAGCAACTCCATAGCTAGACTCCTACTTCACTGTGAACTGTTTCAACTTTCACCAAAAGTGAGAATACCACCATTGCTACATCGTAGATGTACACCACATCATAGTGTTGGTGGGAGAATCTCAGCAAATAATTCCTTGTAGACAATAAACTTCACATTGAGACATAGGAAAACCTTGTCATTGTATCACAAGAATCCTTTTATCCTCTCAAGCACACAGATCAACTTTACAAATGATGGTAGCAATTATACTAATGCAGAGACCAGGCTGTTCTGAGCTATGTTGATGAATTATATTAACTCATATTGAACCCCTTTGCAAACTCAGTTTTACAATATATAGAATTAATGCTATCATTTCAGATCCAAAATTTGTGGGTTCAGATCAGTGTAGTTTTTCAAGGAAAATGTTTGTGCATATTATCAACAATTTGAAGAGCAGCAAACTCAAAGCTTGATAGATCAGAGGGTCAAGGAACATCTTGGTCAGACAGCAGCTTTTCAACAACAAGTTGGTGCTGCTTTTCAGCAGCATCTTGCTGCTATGAAGAGGCCTCGTATTGCAGTGTTGCCACCTCCAACTTTTCCTGTACCGGGATCTACACAGCTACCAAATGGACAGCCATTGCTACCTACTGTTCCTCCACCTGTTCTACCACGACCTACAATCGTTCCTCCAGGTATTTCATGATGGTGGCAAGTTGGCAATTTAAAAGAAATAAAGGAGACATTAGTGTTATGATTCTTCAATTTTACATGGCATAAAATATCTACCATTTAATGCTCTATGAAAGAGGCGAAATGTTTTAGTTCCCAGCAGTATTTTCATTTTTGTAAAATAAATGTCAGGTCTCGGTGGATATATGCACAATAAGTTAATAACAGTATCTATGGAATATCTATACAGGGTATGGTGTATCTATGGGGATGTCTCCGGCATTAAAACCTCCTGGTGCAGCAGTTACATCACCACCAGGTGTATCACAGTCAAATGGTTTTCCAAGGCCACCTACCATGGTTCCTCCAGTTTCCACAGGACTGAGGCCATCAACACCTACATCATCACCAATGTCTAATGGCCTTATGTCTACTCCACCTATTTCTGGTCCTTCTGGTACGTACCAAAACCAACAGCAAAATTCTATTCCTACAAGTGGAGCTTATGGAACTTATAACTATGCAGCTGCCCCAGTTTGTTCTGCAAGTTTATGTTTTTGTTCTTCCATATACTTTTGTGCTGCCTTTATCTGTATTTCTAGGATTTATAGTTGGACTTGGAAAGCCTCTTACAGTTAATATGTTTTGTTGAGTATTCTTTTGTGGACCGTGTTATGTTGAGGGTTCTTTATTTATCACATTTATGGCTTGTTTTCATGGCAGGAATTTGTCAATATAAATTATTGTGTGACAAGGCAAGGAGTATAAATCTAATTATTCCCAATATTATTTTTAACTTAGTTTTCAACTATGTATTGTCGAGTTTCAGGGACGGAATTTAGAGATGGCTGGAAAGGCAAGTAGTCATCTCTGAAGGACATGAACAGCCCTGCTCTGCAAATGACAGTTTTTATGACTCCAGTAATATTCCTTTACAAGGAGCTGTTGAAGTGCTTAGTTTTATTAAAGAGTGCATTTTTTCTCCAAATTGGCATTCTTCTATTTTCAAAGAAGCCTGTCACCAACTTAATGAAGAACGTGTCAGTGCTCTTTTACGAATGCTACAGCTACAGCTTTCAGTTGATGAAAGAATGTAGGGGGCTCGTGTTTCAGATATGTCCTATGAAAAACACTTCCTTGAACATTTTCACAAAGCATGCTTTAACCTGTTACATGAACTTGTTATGAGGCATGCCTTATCCATCGAACTTGACTCCCATGTCTGGTAGGGTTTTGTACCATTTCCCCCCCTGTTTTTGGAGGCTTTCAATATTTATTCAAACAAGCTGGTCTATTGGACCTATCATTTAAATATTGCTTTTTTTATTCAGTTGTATTATTTTCCCATTTTTTAGCATCTCTGTTATTGTTCTTCCTAATCTCTTGGGGTTGTTGGTTTGCTGAGAAAATTTAATGAATTTCTTCCCTACTGTTGTGTGTTTCAATTTGTTCAGTGTTTAAGTTTTTATTTTCTCATAATTTTGTCTCGAAGATATTTTGTGACATACATTTTAGAACGAGTTCATCTGTGAATCCATACTTTCTGACACTGCACAAAACATGTTAAACTATTTCAATTTACTGTTGCCAAACTATAACTACTTTTTTATTAAAGTCTTTTTTAAGGATTTCAACTTTTCCACTATCTGCCAAAATCAGTTGCAATAGCCAATCCTACAAATATGGTTTGGTCTTGCAACTATGGGCCAGAAAAGCATTGAACAATTCAAACCTTTAGTTGAAGCTACAACCATCTATCAATTAAAGAGAATATTGTATGGCCCTAGTTCTGTTTATGCCTTGGAAGGAGAAATGTTTCATGTTACTATTTGTTTCAATTATCTTTGTTTTCATCAGACATACATTCATTTGTTGATTTTTTCATCTGATACTGCTCTACTCTTACGTGTTCTTCGTGTATTGGATTTACAATTTCTATAAATTGTTTTCTATCTCATCATTTTTATCACGTCTTATGTCAATTTACATGGATTTGTGCTAAAAATTAGAAGGAAATCAGGAGGCTTCAAATTTCTCTCATTAGATTGATCATCCTTTTTATTTCTTTTTCATCATAGTCAATATTTGGTACTCAGATGGTTTATCTGAAATTTAATTTTTACTTGGCTTTTCAGGGGTCCACTTCCTGTGAAGAACATTTTAGGGAGATCTGTGCTTCGCTACTGGCCTCCAACAAGACTTGCAAGTACTGTTCATGAAACAGGAACAATCATATCACCAAACCACGGAGTAGCAAATAATGCTGCCAAGTAAGAAATTTTATGGAGATTTGCTTTTGCTCAAATCTCTCTTGAACATTCTTAATTGAAAAGGAAAGCATTGGATGATTTTAAAGCCATAAGTTTTGGCGGAAATGCCCAGAGTTTCACAACAGAGTTTTTGTGATGCAATTTAAGAGCCAGATTATCATTTCTGGTGGACTTCATTCGGTGAGAAGATGTGACGAGTCAGAATATTGTTGAAAATGGATGATCTGAGAGTCCTCTCTGCAGTATGATTGAATTGAAAATAAATTTCTGCATATGCTGCATATCTTTGCCCCATTTATAATAATCATACTACTGAATTGGAAATAAATCTCAGCATATGCTGTATATCGTTGCCCCCTTTGTAATAGAGAACTGAACTGGGCATTCCTAATTTATATGGCTGGCAGTGGCCAAAAAGTATTTTTAAGGCAGAGATTCAACAATTGTCATGGTCATGGATGGTAAAAGCCAGACTTATTTGTTTAATTGATTATTGGACAAGGTTATAAGGTGAAAGAACTTGGTCTTTCTCTGGTATGGTGATTTTCTCTCCACTGTTTTAGAGCGTTCATGCAAATGTAGGGTTTAAGAACACCACCCTCCTGAGTTTGATTGTCTTGTTAACTTAGTTTGATTGTCTTGTTAACGTAGTGTTTTAGGCAAAGATTTGAATAGGACTTTGTTTTTATTATGATAAATGGAAAATCTAAAACGTAAAGAAAATCAATATAAAATCAAGAGAGTTCTCTGTCTTTGATTGCATGAATGAGAAGTGAAGACCTCCTTATAAATGATTACATACTAGTGAGTCAATCCACATTCAATCCACTCTATGAATGTGGGGATAGACTGAAAAACACTGACTGTCAGCATCAATAGGTTGTGACCATATTTGTTTTTTTAAAACTACAGATAGCGTCGCTATATCGACGGCTTTCCATGTAACTTTGTGACGTCTTGCCGTCGATATAGCGACGTCTTTCCGTCGATATAGCGACGTCGGACCGTTGCAGGTATTGGGGTTTGTCTTTTTCATTCTAGGAAGGGGCGTCGCAATTGCGACGTATTCCCGTCGCTCTTGCCACGCAATTAACGGGTCATCGCTATTGTGACGTAATAGTTGCCACGGGAAAAAAAACACTTAGACGTGGCAATATCCACGCTTTTTCGTGGATATTGCCACGTTTTTACCGTGGTAAAATTGATCACATGTACTAGTGATGGTTTTTGTAATAAGTGCGATATATAAATAGGCACTTTTGTAAATGAAAAAGGTTAGGTTTTATGATGTAAGATGAATTAAGGAGAAGCTAAGGATATTTTTGTAAGGAAAGGTTACGTCCCAGCTATGTGTGTGGACGACCTCTGCAGCTGTGTGCGCAAAGAGTTTTTGTAAGAAGGTTAAGGAAAATCTACAGCTGTGTGCGCAGAGGCCTGCTACTGTGTGCGCGGCTCTTAAGGACTTGAAGGGATCTGCAGCTGAGTGCATAGATCAAACTGTGATTTTGTAGCAAGCTGAATAAAACACAATTTGTGGACGTAGCCCCTACACTGGGGGTGAACCACGTTATATCTGGTGTTGTGGTTCTTGTGTTGTTTTCTGTTTCTATTTGTTTTCATGCATTAATAACTGTATACATCTGATAAATAAGATCACTATTAATAAGGAACTTCACTGTGAATTCCCTATAGGGGTTAAGCAAGTCATTGTGTTTATTTATCTGCGAATTTATATATCTATATGATTGTCGAAGCTCTGTGGTTTTTGATTAACAGTTAGAAAATGATAATGTACAGTAATATCCCTCTCTGCTTGTAGAAAACTGATTCTGCGGCACCCCATAGCTATTTCGGGTGAGACTGCAACCTGTTCGCAGGTTGTTGCCGAAAGGGCCAACACTGTGGGTCTTTTGTTGGTGCAAAGCAAAAGGATTAAACCTGGGTCTGCCCTATTGTGCAACAAATTGATTCCGTTGCCGGTTGAAATCAGTATCTGCTCAAGAGGGGTTTACATCGTACCTCGAGGGCTATGTTCTGGAGGGCCTCTGTGAAGGAAATCGGTGATTGGTTTGATGAGACTTATCTGAAATTCGCGCATCAAGAGAATACAAATCCACGTCGTAGCGCACGTGACTTTTTACAAAGGTATATTTTTTGTGATGCTTATGAAATTTTCTTTGGTAGTATCCACATAGAGTTGCACCAGTGGTTGTCTAGGTTAACAGAGAGGAGGACGACCTTCCAAGCTCATCGACTGCCCGCGTGGACCCCCGCAAGGGTCAACCTTGTGCAACACGTGAACAACGAGGTATCCCGTGCTGTTGATTTCTGGACAACGCGAACGTTGGAAGCCTTTGTAACAAAGTTTTCCATTGACGCAAGTACTTTCTTCAACGAAGCTGAACGACAGTTCTTCAAAGGCCCCCGTGGTAAGTTTTTGAATTCTTGAATCAGACTGTTAGTTTAGTAGTACTAACATATGTTTGTGAGTGATAATACCTTCGACGAGCAAAGTGGTTTGCTGCGAAGTGGGAAAAGGTACAAGAGAGATTTTGACTCCTATTCCTTAGGTCAGGCTACCGCGTCTTCCCCTGTAAATCCTGAAGAGTCAGACGCTAAAGAAAACTCTTCGGTTGGAAACCCTCCGGTCACCCCGCAGCATAGCCCTCTTACCCCTAAAATTCCATCGCAGTATGATAGTCAACCAAGCCCGAGTATTCCTGTCACATGACAGTCTACCCCCATAAACCCCCCCGATCGACGTCCTATCCCCCTCCCAACCCTACCAGATCCACCATGGCCCACTTGGCTGATGATATTAAGCTCCCCATCTTTAAAGGAATGGGATCAGAGGACCCAGAACAGTTCTGGTTTTTATGTGAAGCAGTGTGAAATGCGAAGAACATTACAGACACGGCTGTGAGAACCATGCAACTCATTACTTCTTTCAGGAACTGGGCTTTGACCTGTTTCATGAAATTCTCCAGTACTCAGACCCCTACTTTAGATGAGATCAAGGCAGCAATAATCAAATAATTTAAGAATCCCAAATCAGAATCGCAGAGTATCACTGAACTGAAAGAGATTCAACAGCGGCGCGTTGAATCAGTGTGGGACTTTGACCAGAGATTCAAAGTTCTACTGGACCAAGTCAGCTTTACCATTAGTCCTGTGCAACACAAGGAGTGGTTTATTGCAGCATTATTACAACATATCAGAACTCCACTTATGCAACAGAAGGTTGCTGACCAGCAAGAGGCTATGGAAATCACAATGAAGTTAGAGACCACTCATGTCGGAGATAATTCTGGTCTTGCACAAATCCAAGCGCAGTTGGTAGCGATGGCTCTGGAGCTTTGCGATATGAAGAAGGGAAAAACCGATCGCGAAGAGATTTGCTGTACACAATGTCGGACCGAAGGTCACGACAAGGAATGGTGCCCTCTGGTAAGCAAGTACCTAAATACGGGTGCACCAAACCCATTTCCACCGCAAGTCCTATATTGTGAGCTCTGCAGAATGATAGGTTAGCATCGACCTGAGAACTGTTACCTGCTGCAAAGGTATGGACAAGGACCTAAGAACCCCTACTGTAACTTCTGCAAGTCTGTAGGACATAATGAAGATGGGTGTCGCACTTATGATGCCTACCGGGTGCACAATGAAGGACCGAGTAATGATAGCTACGGTTACCAGGGTGGTGCCTCCGGTAGAGGTACTTCTGGAGGTCGTGGTGGTATGGCCGGACGAGGCAGAGCCCAGTTGGTGTGTTACAACTGTAACCAAGCCGGGCAACTAGCTAGGGATTGTCGAAACCCCACTACGACATGTCGGTATTGCCGTGCGGTAGATCATGTGATTGAGCAGTGCCCGCAGCTCATAGCTAAGATTCATGCACGATAGAGTACCCCTATGCAGAACATCCAGATGATTTCAGTTGAGCCTAGACCTGCCGCAATCGTTAATGTTGTCACACAGAGTGGAGATACGACACACATCCAGAATACAGAAAAATGGCCTGCTGATGCTCGGGTTCGTAAGTCTCCTGAGAAAATCCCAGCATTTGATATCGCAAGAGAAAAATAGACATTTATGGAAGTCAAGAAATATTTTGTTGGCCCCAGCACATCCGTTGCACCTGCGCAACCACCTCAACTATCGTCGCAGCCCCAAGAAGCTCCGCTCGATAAAGTAAGTACACTATCTTCCTTTTTACAGAGTTGCCTCAAACTTTTAAGAAATCAAGATGCTTTGACTGAGCTACAGAAAGTCATTGCTTCCTGCGGACCCCAGCAAAGCTCTGGTCGGGACAACACTGTTCATAGAGTCAGCAGAACTGGCAGAGAAATGAGAATGAATGCTCAGATAGGAGCATATGATATGACTGATGTTATTTTGGACTTAGGGTCCGACGTAAATGTTTTAACTAAACAATACTGGGAACAAATGGGAAAACCCACCCTTTCTTGGTCCCCTATCCAGCTGAGGTTAGCCAACCAGCAAAGGATTGTGCCTCTAGGGATATTCCTGAGTGTCCAAATAGATATTGATGGGGTCAGTACTTTCGCAGACTTTGAAGTGATTGAGATCATTGATGACAGCAATCCCTATCCATCCTTGTTAGGAATTGAATGGGCGATGGAAAATGCTGCAGTCATTAACCTAAAGAAGAGACAGATGATCTTCGAAGGGAAATACTTGAGATTCATCCTACCCCTAGATCCCTCACAAGGAGAACGGTATACAGAACCACTACGACACGAAGATGAGGATGATTTGGAGCCCATCTACAATATCATCACGCAGGAAGAAGGTTATGAGGATCCTCCTGCCGCTGGTTGGGAGTCTGGTTTCTCCTATATGACAGACTCTGAAGATGACTTAGAAAGTTGGCAGGACCGATTACATGAACACCATGGGCACATAAGTTCCTGAACTACCAAGTCCCTCAGATGGCTCAATTCACAACCAAGAGCTTTACCTGTTTTTGATGGCTTGACAGACCCTGAACTGTTCATTGCACAATTCTCAGGCCAGACACCTGAGTCACAGAAAGTGGAAGCTCTAGAATCAGCATTCAGAGCCACAGCAGCCAGATGGTGGAAGGGCCATAAGAAGCAGATTCCTAGCTAGGAAGCTTGTCAGAAGCTCCTTTTCCTGAGATTTAAGGACCCGCCTGAGGAGATACGAAGCAAGTTTGATGGAAAATCTAGTCCCCAGGAACATTTGGCAAAGTGCTACGAGGCATGGAAGCATGTACCTCAAGATGAATGGGTACATAGATTTGTGCATACGCTGGAACCGATAGTGAAGAATTGGTACACGGAGGCTGAGCTCCGCCAAGATACTATAAGTTGGGACTGTCTTGTTCATTGTTTTACACATACTTTCTCTACTAATGATGTCTGTCCAGCTCTAGATGCAGCTATCAGGATAATCCATACTAAGGTATTTGATGAGAAAGAAGTAGTAGAACATCGACCTGATTGGACCGCGCAAGAAGCCCACGCAGTCGAATGTTATAACTTCACAATTGACGAGGATGAAGACCCACGCAATATTGCTATTCCTGAGTCAGAGGGATGCTGCGAGGTGCATGGACCAGCAGTCGAAGCCTTGGAAGTGACTCAGCCCTTGAAGACGTGCACAGTTAACATTAGATCCGAAGAACAGCCTAAGTTTGCTACCATTGGCGACTATTGGGATGACGAAATGGTAAGCACGGTAACCCAACTTCTCCATGAGTACCAGGATCTCTTTTCGATGAAGTTTTCCGAAATGAAGGGTATCCTGGGTGATATCAGTGTAATGAAGATCCCTTTGAAACCTGATGCGAAGCCTGTGAAGCAGCGTCCTTATAGATTGAATCCAAAGTATAAGGAAAAGGTTAAGGTGGAGCTAGATAAGATGCTTGCTGCAGGAATAATTGAACCTGTTGAGGAATCTGAGTGGGTCAGTCCTATGGTGGTACAGGAGAAAACGACTAAGGGTGAGATCCGAATCTGTGTCGATCTAAGGAAACTAAATGATGCCTGTCTGCATGATCCCTTTCCCACCCCCTTTATAGACGAAGTGCTCAACAATGTTGGGGGAAAAGAAGTGTACTCTTTTACCGATGGTTTTTCTGGTTAACATCAGATCCGAATTGGTCCAGAGGATCGACATAAGACAACCTTTGCTACCGAGATGGGATCCTTCCAGTATACTGTTATGCCCTTTGCGTTGAAGAATGCACCTGCTATGTTTTCTAGAGTAGTCATCTCCACGTTTAAGGAATATATACATAAATTCTTAGAAGTTTACTTTGATGATTGGACTATTTTTGGGCTAGTGAAGGACCATATAACTAGTTTGAGACTTATGTCGAACAAGTGTAGGAAGCACCAAATTTCTTTGAATCTAAAAAAGTGTATCTTTTGTGCACCATTTGGAATTCTGCTTGGTCACGTTGTATGTAAGCAGGAATTGATGATGGATCCTACGAAGATAGCTATTATTGTGAACCTGCCACCTCTGAATTTCGTCAAACAACTTCGCACGACGCTTGGTCACACCGGCTACTACAGGAAATTCATCCAAGGCTATGCTCAGATTACCGCTCCATTGGAAAGGCAGCTGAAGAAAGATATTAAGTTCGAATGGACACCGGAGTGCCAAACAAGCTTAGATATTTTAAAGGAAAAGATGGTCACCGCTCCTATTCTAGTATTTCCTGACTGGGACAAAGACTTCCATGTGCATGTCGATGCATCCTCCATTGCTCTGGGTACTGTGCTAGCTCAGTCAGGTGCAGGTAATATCGATCAATCTATTTCTTTTGCAAGCAGAAAATTGTCCATAGCAGAGAAAAATTATATCACGACAGAATGCGAAGGCCTCACTATGGTATATGCACTACAGAAGTTTCGACATTATCTACTAGGATCTCATTTTAAGATGTTTACTGACCATTATGCTTTGAAGTATTTGGTTAACAAGCCTATGCTAGGTGGAAGAATATGCAGGTGGTTGATTCTGTTCCAGGAATATGATTTTGAGATCATCGTTAAGCCTGGAAGACTTAACCTAGGACTTGACCACTTGTCGAGGCTTGAGTCAGACGAAGAACCTACCAGTTTGGACGAAGGTCTTTCGGATGCCCAGTTATTTGATATCCAGATGGTTGACGAGTATTTTCAGGATATTGTTCAGTACTTGTCTACAGGGTTTCCACCCCCCGAGATGACCACACAGCAGAAGAAGCAGTTGGTGGTTCGAGCAGCGGACTTCACCTTGATAGTGGGACAGCTGTATAAAATGGGACTAGATGAAATATTGCGCAGATGTGTCCTAGAGCATGAACGACCACTAATTTTGGCCGGGGCACACTCTAGCGCAGTAGGAGGTCATTATGCAGGGAAAGCTACTGCGTAGAAGATTTTGATAGTCGGCTTATGCTGGCCCACAGTTGACAAGGATGCAAGAGAATATTGCCACAGCTGCGATGTCTGTCAAAGGACAGGTAAACCATCAAGGCGGGATGAAATTCCCCTAGTCCCGCAGGTAACCTTACAAGCTTTTGACAAATGGGATATTGACTTTGTCGGCCCCATCAACCTCCCTGCGAAGAAGTCCAGAGCGAGATACATTATTACAGCAACTGACTACCTTACCCGTTGGGCTGAAGCTCAACCATTCAAGAACTGTAGTGCTGCTACAACTGCGCAATTCATCTTTGATCACATCTTGTCCAGGTTTGGGTGCCCTCGCGTTCTTATGAGCGATCAAGGATCACATCTCTTAAATAAAACTATTGAAGTACTGACTGAAGAATTTCAAGTGTACCATCAGAAAATTACAACCTATCATCCACAAGCAAATGGGACTATCGAAGCTTTTAATAAGATCCTTGAGCATGCTTTGACAAAGGTTTGCAATGCTAATAGAAATGATTGGGATCTTCGAATTCCAGCAGTGCTATGGGCTTACAGAACTACTTGCAAGAAGTTGACAGGCCATACACCTTTTCGATTGGTCTATGGGAAAGAATCCGTTATGCCCATGGAGTACATTGTTCCTAGCCTCAGAATATCTGCTTTCACTGAGATGGATGACCCAGCCGTAATGACAGAAATACTGACAAAGATACTGGAGCTTGAAGAAGATAGATTTATTGCAGGGTTCCAGCAATGGGTGCAGAAATCTCGAGAAAAAGCGTGGCAAGACAGACACATCAAGAAGAAACAATTCCAACAGGGTGATCTTGTACTTTTATATGACAATAACTTCATGAAGTTCCCAGGAAATTTCAAGACACATTGGAAGGGACCATAGATAGTGCAGAAAGTTACTGATGGAGGCGCAGTCCAGCTAGCTAAGTTAAATGGAGAACTTTTTCCTTCTATGATAAATGGGAGTCGTCTAAAAAAGTACAGGGATAGGCCAGGCACTTAGAACCAGAGGTAGTCCCAAGAAAGAAAATTCTATGTACTAAGACCAGCTGAAATTGGGTACTAGACCTCAAGAAAATCTATTCCTCGCATTATGGAATGTCACAGTTTATGTCATCTGAAGGATGAAGTAGGGGAAGCCGAAGGTTTTTCGTGAGTCGCAGGTTCATACGGTGTCAAAGTAGAAGGTCGTTGTTATGTCGTAGGTCCAAGATGTGTCGTAGCCTAGAATGTGACGGATGGGACAAAATGGATTTGGTGGCGCCGACACGTGAGCTACTCTCAATACCCATAATTATGAGATTTTGGGGAAATCTGAGGCTGTGTGTGACAAGATTTCTGGCATTCAAGCAGATTTGGCGTCATTAATACACTATGATGATCGATTCTATAACGGAATTCTAAAAGAAAGTTGCATTGGCCTGTGAAGTCCTCCACAGAGCACTTTTTGGAGTTTGTTTGATTGGATCCATGTCAAACAATTGTGAAGTCCAGGAGCTAGTATGAGAGTTCAGAGAGAGAGGTCTATAGAACCTTCTGAGTAATCCACCAGTACAGTCGTATTCGACTGAGGTACAAAGGTAGGCACAAGTTTGCTCTAAATCAGGCGAAGGTAGGCCCAAATTTGCTCTAACATGGAGCGACGACAGCTATAAGGCCTCGCCAGAAGAATCTGGGGAACTCCGCCATGAAACCTTCCGGTATAGACCAACCGTGGCACTTGTGTGTCTCATGCAGTGTGACACACAATTCCAGGGGACCCCAAGTTGTGGATGGTCAAGCGTCGGAAACTCGAGCAAAGGGTGGGGTTGCAGATGGATCCAAACGACCTCCTCAGCATATATCCTACAAAGGAAAGAAGCAAGCAGCCCACTCGGTTGGTGCGCCAGCGTGATCCTACTAACTGAATAGCAAAGAAGTGTCCCAGGACGGGCCACTAGTGAGTCTTAGGGGCCTGTTGGGACGCGCACCGTAATGGTCCTTAGGATGGGTAACACTGTGGGTGTGGACTCAAAATAGTCTTAGGGGTGTCGAAGTTGAGTTAAAGTCTTCTGTTGTAATAAACCCATGGTTTAAGTCCAGGGTTTAGGGTTGTGGTGCCCATGGTTTTTGTAATAAGTGCGATATATAAATAGGCACTTTTGTAAATGAAAAAGGTTAGGTTTTATGATGTAAGAAAAATTAAGGAGAAGCTAAGGCTGTTTTTGTAAGGAAAGGTTAAGTTCTAGCTATGTGCGTGGATGACCTCTGCAGTTGTGTGCGTAGAGGCCTACTACTGTGTGCGCGGCTCTTAAGGACTTAAAGGGATCTGCAGCTGAGCGTGCAGATCAAACTGTGATTTTGTAGCAAGTTGAATAAAACACAGTTTGTGGACGTAGCCCCTGCACTGGGGATGAACCACGTTATATCTGGTGTTGTGGTTCTTGTGTTTTTTTCTGTTTCTATTTGTTTTCATGCATTAATAATTGTATACATCTGATAAATAAGATCACTATTAATAAGGAACTTCACTATGAATTCCCTGTAGGGGTTAAGCAAGTCACTGTGTTTATTTATCTGCGAAGTTATATATCTATATGATTGTCGAAGCTCTGTGGTTATTGATTATAAGTTAGAAAAGGCTAAGGTACAGTAATATCCCTCTCTACTTGCAGAAACCTGATTCTGCAGCACCCCATAGCTATTTTGGGTGAGACTGCAACGTGTTCGTAGGTTGTTGTCGAAAGGGCCAACACTGTGGGTCTTTTGTTGGTGTGAAGCAAAAGGATTAAACCCATGTTTTCCCTATTGTCCAACATGATGATGATGATGATGATGACGATGAGGGTGATGAACATGATGATGATGAGGATGATGATTATGATGATGATGATGATGAGGATGCTGATGATGTTGAGGATGAGGCTGTCGATGAAGATGATCTGACCATGATGATGAAGATGATGACCATGATGATGATGATGATGATGATGATGACCATGATGATGATGATGAGGATGAGGGTGATGAATGATGATGATGATGATGAGGATGAGGGTGATGAACAATGATGATGAGGATCGAGATTGACGATGATGAGGATGAGGGTGATGATGAAGATGATGATGAGGATGATGTTGATGAACACGATGATGATGAGGATAATGATGATGATGATGATGATGAGGAGGAGGATGATGATGATGTTGAGGATAAGGTTGTCGATGAAGATGATATGACCATGATGATGATGATGTCCATGATGATGATGATGACGATGATGATGACCATGATGATGAGGATGAGGATGAGGGTGATGAACGATGATGATGATGAGGATGATGATTATGATGATGATGATGAGGATGAGGATACTGATCATGTTGAGGATGAGGCTGTCGATGAAGATAATCTGACCGTGATGATGATGATGACCATGATGATGATGAGGAGGATGAGGGTGATGAACGATGATGATGATGAGGATGAGGGTGATGAACAATGATGATGAGGATCGAGGTTGATGATGATGAGGATGAGGGTGATGATGAATATGATGTTCAGGATGATGGTGATGATGAGGAGGATAATCAGTATGATGATGATGATGATGATGATGATGATGATGATGAGGATGAGGGTGATGAACATTGATGATGGGGATTGAGGTTGATGATGATGAGGATGAGGGTGATGATGATGATGAGGATGAGGGTGACGATGAAGATGATGATGAGGTTGATGGTGATGATGAGGAGGATGATTAATATGATGATGATGATGATGAGTATGAGGCTGTCGATGAAGATGATGATGATGGTGAGGATGAGGGTGATGAACAATGCTGATGGGGATGACGATGAGGATGAGGATGAGGGTGAGAATGAAGATGATGGTGAGGATGATGGTGATGATGAGGAGGATGATGAGTATGATTAGGATGATGAGGGTGATGATGAGGATGATGATGAGGAAGAGGAGGAGGAGGGTGATGATGATGATGAGTTTGACGATGATGATGATGAGGATGAGGATGAGGATGATGACGATGATGACCATGAAAAAGTTGATGAGGATGAGGGTGATGATGATGAGGAGGAGGATGACGATGATGACCATGACGACGTTGATGAGGATGAGGGTTATGATGATGATGATGAAGATGAGGATGAGGGTGATGATGATGATGATGAAGATGATGAGGGTGATGGTGATGATGATGATGAGGAGGAGGAGGAGGATTATGACTATATGATGATGATGATGAAGATGAGGATGAGGGTGATGATGATGATGATGAGGATGAGGGTGGTGATGATGATGAGGATGAGGGTGGTGAACAATGATGCATTAGGACAAAAACAAATTAGTTTAAATTTACCTATATAGAACCATTAGAATCTACCTAGTTCAATTATGCTAACAACATTAAATAACTTCCATGAAGTAATATATAGTGGGAACCCACCACCCATACAACTTCGAAGTAGCTAGTGACATTGTGAATATAGAAGCCATACCACATAAATAAGCTCTGAATGTAATTCTATGTATCGCATATGCTATATAACGCATATGCGATATGAACAATCCATAACGCATATGCGCTATAATGCACATGCGATATAGCTTATCCATATCGCATATGCGTTATATCGCATATGCGATATGGATAAGCTATATCGCATATGCGTTATTTGAAAATTTAAATAATTGGCGGGATTAAGGTTTGGCATTAGGTTTCGAAGCAGCTTTAGAATGCCAAACCTATTAGCTGGGACAAATCAATGAGGGCTATTGCTTGTCTTTTAGAACTCTATCAATATGCTCAGATTAGATCCCATGTTTTGATATGACATACACAATATTTTTTTATGAAAATGTACGATATTGTGGAGTACGAAATGACGATTGTGAATATATAATTTTTTCCTTCAAAACTATGTTTTATTTATTTATAATTATTTTTCTAAATGACCCACGTTAGTTTTCGAAAATACATACATCGATTGTTTGTTATATAACTTTTTATTTCCATCACCATTTCCCATAAAAACTATATTGTGCACTAGACGAGATCAAACTTTGTGATATTATATTAAGAAATCAAGTATTTCATTAATTTTTGCCCCTAAAGTGTTGCACCCGCACATAAGGTTTTAATTTCAAGCTTTTCTGACTTCAATAATTAATAATAAAAAACATAATTCATGAAAAAATTCAGAATAAATGGTGCTGCAGTAGGCCCATATGTCCTTTATATGTCTGCAAGATTTTATCCCAAATGGACATCATTTACCTCATATATTGCTGCACCCGCACAAACATATATGTTAAGATGTGCTGAAAATTTGAAAACCCACTTTCAAGGAAACTAATTTTATAATCATTTGCACACATTTTCTCTGCACAAATGCTATATATTATGAAAGTTGATTCAATTACCTATATTTTCTCTTTTTACTTCTTCTTCAAATAAGTTAGGGAAGTACCCCCAATTGTCACCTAAAATCAGAGTTTTTCGTTTATTCCAGTATTATGTGGCATCTAAAGTCTCCTTAAAAAAGTCCATGATTGTGCATCAGCCCATATCCTTAAAATATATGGTGACTAGGCCCAAAATGTGTGATCAATTTTCCCTAAGGACAACATCACAACCACCCATGTTGACGACGAACGTATGGAAACATATTGTGAAGTACTAAAAATAAGTGCCGCACTATTGTTGTCTGCCATGACCCTACGTTAAACACCATTGGAATTGGCATAATGGAAGGCATGCTAGACATACATGACTAAGGGTGTATGACGAGCCCATATCGTTTTGGAAGCCTTGATGGCCAACACATGACTCATGGCCATGAGACAGACATGATAGTGTACTAGCGTGCAAGTTAGGAAAACTAAGGATGTCTAGTTGAATAGGATGGGGAAAACCAACAAGGAGTTGTATGCTAAGCTCGTCGGAGGATGGTGCAATTCAACAAGATGTGTCAACCATGTTAGGACAATAGTGTTGATAGATGCAATGAAGGTATGTGTCCGGGTGGAGCCAAGACAATATCTTCGAGCACCATCTAGGATTGAGACTAGATGGGAGATATCATCATCATATGTCAAGTAATCGGTCCTTCAAATTTTGTTGGATCGAGGGAGGAAATGGCATAGCATTGCCTATGGTTGGGTGGCGATGGTGCAACATCTCCTATGGTGAAATGAGCACTTGGAATTCCGCAAACTCTAAGGTCCCTAAATTGGGTTTAGTCATGAGGTTTCCATGAGGTGTTTTCCTGGTGATACTTTCCCAGCTAGCAAGTTCATGTTGATGCTGCACGACGGTATGGAACGTTCAAGAGGAAAAATGAGTGTAGTCCCATGAAATTATCCCTATCTGCAAACACTTATACAAAAGAGATTGAAGTGGATAATTACCTATAAATCAAACATCCTTAATGGTGATGAATGTTGAATCTTCCCACCTCACACCAACACAAAACACATATTTTTGTGTTGTGTTCTAGTACCCTATCCTCACAAACATTAAAAAGTCGAGTCTAACATTGAAGCTCTACTAGCCCACTCGGTCAAGACTGAACGACGACCACCCCACCCCGGAAGGTGTTCAATGAAAAAATATTGGGGCGTTCTTAGATTCAAAACTTGAATAGCTCGTTCAACGTGGTCGTGGTATTAGCATCGCGATAGTTTCTTCTCATCTGAACCCTAGTCTCATCAAAGAATGCCACTAATGTGTACCTATTCTCCTCGAAAAAAAAACATTGTAACTCTGACATATTCTCCTTGATTAAAAAAAGAAAAAAAAATAAAACTTTACAAAGATGAAAGTGACATGTCAAATTCAAACTCCCAAACATTACAATTTTAAAAATTGATATTTTATTAAGTAAACAAGTGCTACGTAGTAGCTATCCCGTGCCGCTTACAAACAGGTGCTACAATATAACATGGATAGCATAATTACATACTGAGTGTCATTTAGTTTACACACTGAGTTTCGTTTAGTTTAGATATAATCAAATTGCAAGTGAATTTCAAAAGAGTAAAAATAATATAATATGGATAACATGAATAACCTAATTGCATTTCAAGAGAATATACAACATATAATATGAAATAATCAATGATTCAATCTAATCAACAAAATCTAAAACTTTGCAATAAATATTTCATCCATTTAAAAACTATTACATGAAGCCATTTTAACAATTTTGATCTATTAAAATACCATGCATCATATTTTCATGAATTGTAGTTTTAACTATAAAAAAACAGTAGTACACCACATAGTGTATGGGTTGCTAACACAATGTCAACAATTAAATTAAGTTTTAGTTTGAAATACATTAATCTGTATTTGTATTGTGTAAAATTTTGTTCATCACAAAAACTGAACAATTTTATCTTTAATTTTAAAAAGTAACAATTATACAAAATTCAAAATTTGGTTAAATTAATAATTGTGTTCTCAATATCAAGCATTGTTTTCCATAGTACTAGTAAATATACCATGGAAATTATTATGCATTTTTTATAAATATTAAATTGTATTAATTTTTTAATAAAATATTTTAAATATACATTTTAAATTGATGCTCAAACTTCTCATTTACTTGCTGCAAATTATCTTAATATAATAAGAATACTAATCACATATAATAACAACCATTAATTACTAGCATTAACTATTAGTTACATCGTAATAAAATTACTTACCTTAATAACATAGTAGTTAATAACTAGTGAGATTGAACCATGATTGCACATATCCTATAAAAGTCATAATGCTATGTATTATAATGCCATGTATTGATATAGCTAATTAAGTGTTCTATGTTTGCGTGCGAAAATCATGAGTGGGAAGATCAACTGTTCAAAATTTAAAACTAAATTATTTATCGGTTAAGCGGGTGTACATCGGGCAGACAAAATGGGTCAAAGGTCATTGGCCAGGGGTTACAGGTCATTGGCCAAGGGTTACTTTCAAATATGGCAGAGGCCTTCAATTTGGTCCCGCAAGATCACAATCTGCTAAAAATTGAGACCAATCCATTTCAAAAACCTTTGTTGCTTAGCATCCTCATGGCTTCCTGAATTAAGAGATTAAATAAATAAGATATACACTCCATTTCCTAAACATAGTCCCCTAAACTTTAGGAGTTTGATTCCCGTTGAGTTGTTTTATTACTTTTATGGCTGCATTTAAGAGTTCAGTGTTGGGCAAAGGATTAACCCGTAATCGTATTGATTGCAGATCCAATTGTAGCTTTTAAATGATCCCACTCACATAAGTCTTTGCTATCATCATTTAGAAATAAATAAATGATCCACTTAAATTCCTTAATGAAATTGAAATTTAACCGTTTGTACTGTATTGTAATGATTAGGAAATAAGATTTCAACTAATCAACGAAAAGATAATTATAAATGTATAACATTTGTAAAAATAAAATTAATATTTATAATGTAAGAAATAATTATAAACATATCGCATTTATAAAATAAAAAATTAATTACGCCAATAGGGGTATATATGTTAGAATTTTCGTGTGGACTACCATCTATGTTTTTTCATCTACCAAAGAGAATGAGACAAGTGTGCTATCCAGATTGATTCTACAGGCATCATTCGAGATTAAAGGAGAATGAGACAAGTGTATAGTCAAGATTGATTCTATGAGTGTCGTCCAAGATTAATAATTAGTAATTTCAAAAAAAAAGAAAATAATTTAATTAACATGTGATAAGTAGAGTTAGTGATAGTTTTAAAAATTAAAATCAATCTTCAACTATTCGATTACTAGATACAACTACTAGCTTAACTCCATCAATTATTAGATACAACTATTAGCTTAACTATAATGATTCTAGAACTATTAGCTTAACTTCAACTCTAATCAAAGTTTTATTGGATAACTATTAGCTTAACTATTATATGCAACTATTAGCTTAACTCCAATGGTTCTACAACTATTAGCTTAAATTCAAGTCTAATTACTTACGACTTAGTCCAAGTGCATTTGGCATCTAGGAGTCTAGCTAATGTGCAGCCATGTAAGAGTCGAACTCGTGATTAAATAGTTCGAACTCTTGATAAATTCCTCTAAACTCCTGTGATAAATCCACTTAGTGGACTGGTATTGTGCAACTAATGTGACACTTGAACTCCACCTACCAATTGGGAGTCCAGTTAATGTACATAAGGCATAGTCGAACTCCATTTGGAAGCTAGAAGTCATGATAACTCATAGCTCTTTTAGTAACTACAACAAATTTTCATTAGCTTAACTATTAGATACAACTATTAGCTTAACCTCAACTCTAATTACTTACGGCTTAGTCCAACTACATTTGTCATCCAAGAGTCTAGCTAATGTGCAATCACATAAGAGCCAAACTCCTAATAAAATAGTTCGAAACCCTAATAAATTCCTCTGAAGTAATGTGATAACTACACTTAACAACATGGTATTGTGCAACTGATGAGGCACTCGAACTCCACCTACCAATTGGGAGTCCAGTTAATGTGCATAAGGATTAGTCAAACTCCATTTGGAAGCTAGAAGTCACGATAACTAAGATATCTTTTATTATCTACAATAGATTTATAGTAACTTTTAAACTAACAATTAATCGTTTGAACTCCTAATAAATAATTGTAAAAAATAAAATATAGCTCATGTGATAACTACAATTTGTGGTGGTTGGAAAAAAAAATAGCTCATGTGAAAACAGAACTTAATGGCATGGTAATGTGTAGTCCATGTGATAGTTGAACTCCATCTAGCACCTCCAAGTCGAGCTAATTACCCAAACTATATTTTACAGCTCGGAGTTGAAGTAACATGTAGTTCGTGTTATAGTATGGGTCCTAATAAAATCCTCTCAACTCCTAATAAAATCCTCTGAATTCATGTGATAACTGCACTTAATGGAATGGTAATGAGAAACTCATGTGACACTCGAACTCCAATTACCAATTGAGAGTCCAGTTAATGTGCATAAGGATTAGTCCAATTCCATTTGGAAGCTAGAAGTCCCGATAACTTGAAGCTCTTTAGCTCTTTTATTAACTATAATAAATTTATATTAACTTTTAAATTAACTACTAAGAGTTCAAAATCCTTATAAACATTTATAAAAAATAAAAGAAATAGGTCATGTCAAAAGATTGTTAATATGTATTAACTCCATTATCACACAACAATTACAAGTAATGTTACCCAATTTAATGTGTGTAACTCAACTTAATGTGAGTAGACATTTGGCAATGTTTTTGGATTGTTCATTTATCAAGAAATATTATTTTGAAATTTTTTCATCACTTTGTATTCATTATATTAACTTAGATGATAAAACTCTTTTTATTACACAATAAGATTTTTACTTTATGAACCAATCAAACACAAGATAAGTATACTTATAAAAATAAAAATTTATATTTATAATGTTTACCTTAAAGTAAATTTTTGGTAAAAACGTTGTTAATACATAGTCAAGTGCCATCTCAAATTTTGTGAAGAGATAATAATAAAGTGCCATCTCATTCAAATTTTGTGAAGAGATAATAATAAAGTGCCATCTCATTCAAATTTTGTTAAGAGAAAGGATTTTTTTGAAAAGCATTCAAGCTTTTCAAATTTTGTTAAGAGGAAGGATTTTTTTGAAAACAATTCAAGCTTTTTGTGAAGCTTCTAGAATCTTTTAGAAAGAAAAAAAAGCAGAAAAAAAACTATCCGTTGAACGTAGGTAGGTGTTGAAAGAAATACATATATAGAATTTTACCCAGCGTTTAACATTTTATTCCTTCTCTGTCTATGGTCTGTGCTTGGTGTCTGAGTCTTGGTATGTCTGTCTGATTCTTGATGTCTGGGTCAGGGTCAGTCTGATTCTTGATGTTTGAATGTCTGAGTCTGGGTGTGTCCGAGTCATGTCTGTGTGTGATTGATAGAGGAGGACGAGGTTAGATATCCGCTGTTAAGCACTGCGCAGGAAGCCGATCATGTAACAGGTATGCTGGTGGTCCTGCCTGGTTTTAAACATGAAAGGTTAGTTGAGGGCGACGCTGTCTTTCCCACCTCTCTTGCTGCTCTCACCTCCGCCTTTGCTGCTGGGTTCATGTCTGCCAACGAACCAGAATCGTGAGAAGGAACAAGCCTTGATCAAGTGCTCTGTTCTCATACCAACTAACAGCTTTGCCATGGCGGCCACAGAAGAAGCGTGCGCAGGAGGCGGCTCAGTTCAGGTAATCTGTAAATAATGTATGGTAATCTGCTGGATTAAGCCTGGCTTCAGGCCCTAGATTTTTTGCGAATATAAATTACTGTTTTATACTGGTATTTGTGCAGGAAAGAGGGTCAAAACGGAACAGCCAACCTAGGTTTGGTCGATCATCTGGATATGGAGAATAGCCCCTGGTCAATACTCCTTCTCAATTTTAATGTAAGTTCAAATCTCTTTGTTTAGTTTAATTCAAAATGAATGAATAAAAAAGATTGATTACCGGCGATTGGCTGTTGTGTTCGATATGGAACGATTACTCACAAATAAATTGATGGATGTTGGGTTCGTTTGGAGGCATTACCCACCTTACCCACACCCACAAATATATTAATGGCTGTTGGGTTCGATACGGAGCCATTACCCACCTTGCCGTTGGATTCGATCCGGCTCTGTATGGGTAGACTTAGTTGGTTTCTAAAATGTCTTTCAACAGCCCAACCAACGATCTTGTCCTGTTGACGTGTATTCTGAAGTCTCTAAACTTTCTGAAATACATACTGCGTTGTTACACAGCTTTTAAGCTTTTAGATTTAGACACCAAACATGCCAGCTTGTTGCACAGCTTTCAGACTTAATAATTAAAATAATTTTGAGGCTCTAAGACTTTAGAATTAAAATAATTTAGAGGCTTTATAATTCAAATAGTTTAGATTCTCTCATTTGGGGTTTTGTCAAGGTCTTTAGATTCCATCCATGATTGCAATGTTAAATCATTAAGAAAATAGGGAGCAAACAAGAATGAAAATATAACTGGCAAAAAAGGCTCACAAATTTGCTCCATTAATCAATAGTACACAATGGTACATATATAGTACATAATGTATAACTGACCTCTAACGGTATGACCGTTAGGATAGATAACGAACTTAGATTAGAGCTTTCAACATGCAATCCATAGTGTAAGTTTGCAAGCTTTCCAAATTGTAACAATATCTATCAAATTGTAACAGTGTCTATAATATGGGATATCTAGATTTATGAAGCCTCAAATTTTTCTCTCATAAATTTTTACGGTCTTCCTCTTTGATTGTCTTTTGCATGACATTCCTGTGTAAGCCTTTTTTTTTCAATATTCTAGGTTAAAATAGTTGGATTATTTTAGCTTTTTTCTGTCATAGATTATCCAATCATTATGGACTGAAAGGTTTAATTTCCCAGTTACAGTTAGGCATCTGAATGATGATTTGTCATAGTTTTTGTCACAGTTAAAAACATCAGTTAGTCCTGCCTTTCCTTTCCAGGAGTCATTTGCCTGAGATTACTGGTCCACAATTCTAAAATTTCTGTTTTCTCATTTTGGTGGTTGTATGTTTCTGTTTCTTTATATTCAGTTAACCCACATATTGATTGATGGCTGTTGGATTTCTATTTCCTTGTATCCATAGATTTATTGATGGCAGTTGGGTTCGATGCAAGTAAAAAAAAGTGTTAATCTTCTTCTTGCTGGTTTTTCTCATCTATTGATATCTCTCTTATTTTTTTCATTTTCATATTTTAACATCACTAATTTAAAAAATAGCTTTCAAAATCCTTCCATAATTTGTTTTAATTTGTTTCAAGACACATCATTCAAAACTTACAAGCCGTCGGTTCACACAACACCATCGCAGTTGGTTTTTTATTTTTTTGGTTCATATTGGTATTTTTTGTATTTTAAAAAAAAAATTGAAATGATTTTATTAAGGTAATTATTTATATTTTTCATGTTTTTTTTTTCATATTTTATTTAAAGTCAAGATGTCTAATATTTGATTGGGTTTGTTTTCTTTTCAAGTAATAACAACTTTGAAGATGGATTTAAGGTTATTTATATCAGATATACCATGAACTTGTATAGTTTAATTTTTTGAGAGTTTTGTAAAGAGAGTTTACTTACAAATTTCTTTAATACACAAATTTCATTTTCCATTTAATGTTTCATGGATACTACTTTCAGAATTCTTTTCACACAAATAAACTTCATTTTCCACTTCATGTTTTTACATAAATTAATTTCATAATTGTTTTAACACATAAATAAATGAAATTATTAAATAACAATTTCTATATTTGTTTTTATTTTTATTTTTATTTATTTTGTTATTTATTTATATTTTATTTTCAACTTTATTTATATAGTATTAATATTCTCTAATTTTAGTGCATTCTTTGGTTGTGTTAGAGATCTTTTTGCATGTAAATCTATATGTTTGGTAGTTGAGATGATTTTAATTTTTTTTAGCTGAATTAATTTTTTTTGTATGTTTGTTAGATGAAATAATGTATTCTATAATTCTATGTGTTTGGTAGATGAGATGATTTTAATGTTAACTGGAATAATGTTTTTTTTGTATGCAACTCCATGTATATTGTTTGTTAAATAAAATAATGTTTTTTGCATGTAACTCTCTCTTTGTTAAATGAAATTATTGTATGAATTGATGTGCTTTTGTATGCAACTGTACCTTTGTTTTTGAAATCTGTGTACATAAATTTTGCATGCAAATCTATGTGTTTTTGTATGTAAATTTTTGTATGTAACTCTATGTGTTTGTGTTTGTAGATCTTTGTATGCAACTCTTTGTTTGTTAAATGAAATTGATTTTTATGTTTGTATGCCACTGTATGTTTGTTTTTGAAATCTTTGTACATAATTTTTGTATGCAAATCTATGTGTTTTTGTAAATAACTCTATGTGTTTGTGTTTGCAGATCATGCAGCTCTCTGTTAAATGAAATGATTTTTATGTTTGTTGTATGAAATGATGTGTTTTTGTATGCATTTTTATGTTTGTGTTTGAAATCTTTGTACATGATTTTTGTATGCAAATCTATGTGTTTTTGTATGTAAATTTTTGTATGTAACTCTATGTGTTTGTGTTTGCAGATCATGCAGCTCTCTGTTAAATGAAATGATTTTTATGTTTGTTGTATGAAATGATGTGTTTTTGTATGCATTTTTATGTTTGTGTTTGAAATCTTTGTACATGATTTTTGTATGCAAATCTATGTGTATTTGTTTGTAGATTTTTTTATTTGTAGATATTTGTACATGCTTTTTATAATACGACTTTATGTATTTAGATATCTAGATCTTTGTACATGCTTTTTATAATACAACTTTATGTATTTAGATATGTAGATCTTTGTCTAAAATTGCCTATATAAGTTATATATATGTGTGTGTGTGTGTTTATTTGAGATATAATAATATATATACATTATATTATTTCATTTTTTTCTTTTATTTTTATATTTTAATTTGTTTTAATTGTTGTTTTAATCCATTTTTCCTTTATTTTTAATGACAAATTTAAAAATGATTTACCTGATCCATTTTATTTAACTTGTTATCAATTAAATAATGTCACAACTATAATAAAATCAACTTAATAAATACATAACTAAAAAATTAATTTACAATTAAAATAATCTTTGTTTTCCTATATAAATTAACTTAATAACTATAATAAATTAAATATAATAAATACATAACTAAAAAATTAATTTACAATTAAAATAATCTTTTTTTTCTTTTATAAATAAACTTAATAACTATAATAAACTAAACTTAATAAATACACTAAAACTTAAAAAATTAAACAACCCTTTTTGTTGTAACAACAATAACAAAGCACACAGATTCGCTTTGTTGTAACAACAAACAAAGCATAGTTTTTGAAGCCATATGAGATTTGACCTTCCCATGGTTGGTGTTATTAGTAGAGATTCTAAAATCTCAAAGCTAAGAAAAACTCTTAAATATATAATTATATTTTTAATGTATTAATAATAATAATATTTATTAAAATAATATATCTACATTATATTATTTTACATTTTTTTAATTGTTGTTTTATTTCATTTTTCATTTATGCAACTCTATGTGTTTTTGTTTGTAATTTTTTTTTGTAACTCTATGAGTTTGTGTTTGTAGATCTTTGTATGCGCAGTGTTTGTTAAAAATATAAAATGAGCCATTTTTAAAATTGACGTGGCAAAGGAATTTGACAAGGTAAGCTCGCTTTATCTTCGTTTGGGTTTAATGCATCTGGGTTTTGATATTGCGTTTACCAGATGGATCCTGAGCTGTATCACCACTGTCTCCTTTTCGGTTCTGATCGATGGTGTGGCCTCACCATTCTTCCATGCGGAGCGTGGTCTTCGACAAGGCTACCCACTGTCACCTCTTTTATTCCTTTTGGTGGTTGAGGGTCTCAGCCGTGCCCTCAAGGAGGTGATAAGGCTGGGCAATTTCATTGGGATGCAACTTGCACAGAACCTCCACATCTCACATTTTCTCTTTGTTGATGACATCTTCATCTTTTGTTCGGGCTTAGTTAGGGAGTTATGTGCTTTAGATGATATTCTCAAGATTTTCTCTAAAGCAACAGGCATGGACATTACCGTTGGCAAATCCACGGTCATCCCCTATGTCTTATCCAGGGAGGAAGAAAGGGTCTTATCAGAAATTTTCACTTTTCATATAGTAGCTTTTGAAGAGGGTATACACTATCTCGAGTTCTTTATAAAACATAACGACTATCGGAAGCGGGACTAGGCCTCGCTACTGGAAAAACTAGACAAGCGACTCAAACTATGGTGTCATCGCTGGCTGTCGAGGGCTGATAGGATTATTCTGATCAAATCTGTTCTAGAGGATATCCCAGTGTACTGCATGACATTGGCCTGGGTCCCCAAAGGTATACTCGAGAAGGCTTTCCACATCTAGTTTCATTTTCTATGGAGCAGGGTCTACTTAGATTCAAAATTTGAATAGCTTGCTCAACATGCTTGTGGTGTTAGCATCACGAAAGTTTCTTCTCTTTGGAAACCTAGCCTCCTTGGTGAATGACATTGATTTGTACCTATTCTCTTGATTAAAATGAAAAAAATAAAATTGAAACTCTAACCTATTATCCCTGATTACAAAAAAAAAAACATCGAAACTCCGAGACATTCAAATTTTCAAAATTGATACTTTATAAAATACAGAATAAAGTGACATCTCACATTCAAACTCTCACAAATTCAAATTTTATTAAGGAGGATTTTTTTAAAAGAATTTAAGATTTTGTTAGATACTTTGTGAAGGTTCTAGAAAGGAGGAAAAGGTAGGAAAAAAAACTATGCGTTGAAGGTATGTGTTGAAAGAAATGCATATATATATGGAATTTTACCTAGCTTAACATTTTCGTCCTCCTCTGTCTATGGTCTAGACTGGAATGCGTGTGTGTTCGGGTTTCTGAGTTTGAATCTTGGACGGTTTGATTCTTGATGGACGAGTTTGGATCTGAGTCATGTTTGTTTGTGTGATTGATAGAGGAGGAGGTTAGATATCTACTGCTGAAGACTGTGCAGGAGGTTTCTCAAGTAATCGGTAAATATTTTCAACCTTGCCATGCCAGCCATAGAAGAAGAATGCGCAAGAGGCCGCTCTATTAATATGTAAATTATGCAAGGTAATATATAAATTATGTAAGGTAAGCTGCTAGATTATACGTGTCTTTAGGGCCTATAATGTGTGCTAATATAAATTACTGGTATTTGTGCAGGA
Organism: Pseudotsuga menziesii; assembly: GCA_001517045.1. Taxonomy (NCBI): domain Eukaryota; kingdom Viridiplantae; phylum Streptophyta; class Pinopsida; order Pinales; family Pinaceae; genus Pseudotsuga; species Pseudotsuga menziesii. Next base: position 63,979 of record LPNX010869584.1, on the reverse strand, counting down.
AAAAGGGTAAAAAATAGAATCGTGAGCCTAGGTTTTCTCGATCATCTGAAAGATGTCTATCATTGGCGCAGATATGGAGAAAAGGCAGTGAAGAATAACCCCTTTCCCAAGTTAATACTCCTTCGAGCAACTTTAATGTAAGTTCAATTCTCTGTTATCTCTGTTGTTTAATTCAAAATGAATAAGATCGATTGATTACCTATAGATAGAATGATGGTTGTTGGGTTTGAATCCATTACCCACAATACCTACATATATATTGATGGTTGTTGGCTATTGGGTTTGATACGAAGCCATTACCCACCTTACCCACAAATCGATCAATGGTTGTTGGCTGTTGGGTTTGATACAAAGCCATTACCCACTTTACCCACAAATATATTGATGGTTGTTTGGTTCGATACATAGCGATTACCCACCTTGCACACAGATAGATTGATGGCTGTTGGGTTCGATCCGGCTTCGTATCGGTAGACTTAGTCGGCTTTTAAAATGAATTTGACTGAATTTCATGCTAATTACTTTCTCTCGGAAATCCACTCGACTCATATACATATGTCCAAAACTTTAGCAATATGTTCCTTAAATGGTCATTTATTTAAGTTTGTAGATTGGGATGGTCATTATCTTTTCCACTATTCCCACAATTGTAAGGTTTTATTGGTGATTTATGTTTTTGTTTCCTCAAATTGATGGTTGTAGGGTTTTTGTTTCCTTCTATCCCATTACCCCGCTGATTGATTAATGGTTGTTGGGTTTCTATTTCTTTCTATTCAATTACCCACATATTGATTGATGGTATTTGGGTTCGATCGTGCTCCATATCAGTAGAATTGGTTTTTTGCAAGTAGAAAAAGTGTTAACCTTCTTTTTGCTGGGTTTTCCTTTTATCTATTTATCATTATCAATCATAACAAATTATAAAGGGCCTTTAATAAATTAATCCGACCCTACCCAACTTCATAGGAAAGTTATGTGACACCACTTCATGATATATGGGTGTAGGAAAGTTATGTGACGCTACTTCATGATATCTGTGTGATGTTACTCGTAACAATTAGGATGACCTCCGTTGCGACAATGTGCTTTTACCATCTACAAATTCTCAAAATTATTACGACCACCGAATGTTATATTGGAGTTTGCTAATCATTATAGTTTTGGAAAAACAAATTGGGTTACTTTTGGATAAATCTTGTGAGGAAATCTTTATTAAAATCATTGTGTGCTCAAAAAATTCCTCTATCAATGTATATCGATGGCTAATTCCTACTGGAAAAATTACCTGAAATGTCTTTAATAGTCAGTTTATTGAGAGCACAAAAATTAGAGCACATACACCAATTTCCTTCTTTCTTTAATACCATGAACACTGGCAATTCATAAGGACTAGTACTAGGTCAAATGACTGACCCCAATAGTTATTGAATAATCCAACTTCATTCTTCTAAGAAAATGGGTGTCGATAAGGACATGAATTTGGGGGTTGATTTCAAAGAATCAAGGGAATACCATGATCATGCTCACTAGAAAAGGGGGGCAAGCCACGAGGTGTGTTAAAGACTTGTTGATGTTTGGTTAAAAATCACTACAAGTCAAGGTGAATTTATGGGGTGGTGATATCCATGACTTGAATGGCATGGAATTTGGGAATGATGTTGGAGCGACTTTTATTTGAGAGATTTCCCATGCATTGAGAGCTGATAATCATTGGAGAGATTGAATGAAGTCCTTAAAGGGTATTTTCTCAACCATTTGTATCAATACCCATGTGTATCTCCTTAAAATATATGGTGACTAGGCCGAAAATGTGTCATCAATTTTTCCTAAGGACAACATGACAACCACCTTGTTGATGATGAATGTATGGCAACATATTGTGAACTACTAAAAATAAGTTCCCCACTATTGTTGTCTACCACGACCCTACGTGAAACACCATTGGAATTTGCGTAATGGAAGGCATTCCAGACATACATGACTAAGGGTGTACGATGATCCCATATCATTTTGGAAGCCTTGATGGCCAACACATGACTGATGGCCATGAGATAGACATGACAGTGTACTAGCGTGTAAGCTAGGAAAACTAAGGATGTCTAGTTGTATCAGATGGGGCAAACCAACAAGGAGTTGTATGCTAAGCTCATAGGAGGATGGTGCCATTCAACATGATGTGTCAACCATGCTAGGACAATAGCGTTGATAGATGTAATGAAGGCATGTGTTTGGGTGGACCCAAGACAAGATCTTCAAGCACCATCTAGGATTGAGACTAGATGGGAGATATCATTATCAGATGTTGAGTAATCGGTTGTTCAAATTTTGTTGGATCAGTGGAGGCAATGGTGTAGCATTGTGTATGGTTGGGTGGCAATGGCGCAACATCTCCTACGGTGAAACGAGCAACATCTGGTTTAGTCATGAGGTTTCCATGAGGTGTTTTTCGGGTGATACTTTCCCAGCTAGCAAGTTCATGTCGATGCTGCACGATGGTATGGAACATTCAAGAGGAAAAATGAGTGTAGTCCCATGAAATTATCCCTATCTGCAAGCACTTATACAAAAGAGATTCAAGTGCATAATTACCTATAAATCAAACATCATTAATGGTGATGAATGTTGAATCTTCCCACCTCACACCAACACAAAACACATATTTTTGTGTTGTTTTATACTACCCTATCCTCACAAACATTAAAAAATTGAGTCTAACATTGAAGCTCTACTAGCCCACTAGTTCAAGACTCAGTGACGAACGCCCCACACCGGAAGGTGTTCAACGGAAAAATATTGGGCCGTTCTTAGATTCAAAACTAGAATAGCTCGTTCAACGTGGTCGTGGTATTAGCATCGCAATAGTTTCTTCTCATCCGAACCCTAGTCTCATCAATGAATGCCACTAATGTGTACCTATTCTCCTTGATTAAAATGAAAAAATACCATTGTAACTCTAACATATTCTCCTTGATTAAAAAAAGAAAAAAAATTTAAAACTTTACAAAGATGAAAATGACATGTCAAATTCAAACTCCCAAACATTAAAATTTTCAAAAGAGTTATTTTATTAAATAAACAGATGCTACGTAGTAGCTAGTCACTGTCGCTTACAAACAAGTGCTACAATATAACATGGATAGCATAATTACATACTAAGTGTCATTTAGTTTAGATATAATCAAATTTCAAGTGAATTTCAAAAGAATAAAAATAATATAATATGGATAACATGAATAACTCGAAGCTCTTTAGCTCTTTTATTAACTACAATAAATTTATATTAATTTTAAATTAACTATTAATAGTTCCAAATCCTTATAAACAATTATAAAAAACAAAAAAAAATAGGTCATGTAAAAAGATTGTTAATATGTATTCACTCCATTATCACACAACAATTACAAGTAATGTTAACCAATTTAATGTGTTAACTCAACTTAATGTAAGTAGATATTTGGCAATGTTTTTGGATTGTTCATTTATCGAGAAATATTATTTTGAAATTTTTTCATCACTTTGTATTAATGCTTTTAACTTAGATGATAAAAAAAAATTTATTACACAATAAGACTTTTACTTTATGAACCAATCAAACACAAGATAAGTATACTTATAAAAATAAAAATTTATATTTATAATGTTTACCTTAAAGTAAATTTTTGGTCAAAAACGTTGTTAATACATAGTCAACTCTTTTATCTATTGCATTATATTCCGGCCTGCCTTAAGGATATTAATAAAATGACATCTCACATTCAAATTTTGTGAAGAGATAATAATAAAGTGCAATCTCATTCAAATTTTGTTAAGAGAAAGGTTTCTTTTTAAAAGCATTCAACCTTTTCAAATTTTGTTAAGAGGAAGGATTTTTTTGAAAAGCAGTCAAGCTTTTTGTGAAACTTCTAGAAAAGAGAAAAGCAAAAAAAAAAACTATCCATTGAACGTAGGTAGGTGTTGAAAGAAATACATATATAGAATTTTACTCAGCGTTTAACATTTTATTCCTCCTCTGTCTATGGTCTGTGCTTGGTGTCTGATTCTCGGTATGTCTGTCTGATTCTTGATGTCTGAGTCTGGGTCAGGGTCAGTCTGATTCTTCATGTTTGAATGTCTGGGTCTGGGTCTGTCTGAGTCATGTCTGTGTCTGATTGATAGAGGAGAAGGACGAGGTTAGATATCCGCTGTTAAGCACTGCGCAGGAAGCCGATCAAGTAACAGGTATCCTGGTGGTCCTGCCTAGTTTTAAACATGAGAGGATAGTTGAGGGCGATGCCGCCTTTCCCGCCTCTCTTGCTGCTCTCACCTCCGCCTTTGCTGCTGGGTTCATGTCTGCCAACGAACCAGAATCGTGAGAAGGAACAGGCCTTGATCAAGTGCTCTGTTCTGATACCAACTAACAGCTTTGCCATGGCGGCCACAGAAGAAGCGTGCGTAGGAGGCGGCTCAGCTCAGATAAATAATGTATGGTAATCTGCTGGATTAAGCGTGGCTTCAGGCCCTAGATTGTTTGCTAATATAAATTACTGTTTTATACTGGTATTTGTGCAGGAAAGAGGGTCAAAACGGAACAGCCAACCTAGGTTTGGTCGATCATCTCTGGATATGGAGAATAGCCCCTCGTCAATACTCCTTCTCAATTTTAATGTAAGTTCAAATCTCTTTGTTTAATTCAAAATGAATGAATAAAAAAGATTGATTACCGGGGAATGGCTATTGGGTTCGATATGGAACGATTACTCACAAATAAATTGATGGATGTTGGGTTCATTTGGAGGCATTACCCACCTTACCCACACCCACAAATATATGAATGGCTGTTGGGTTCGATACGGAGCCATTACCCACCTTGCTGTTGGGTTCTATCCGGCTCTGTATGGGTAGACTTCGTCGGTTTCTAAAATGTCTTTCAACAGCCCAACCAACGATCTTGTCCTGTTGACGTGTATTCTGTCCTTGGATTTTGGATCTGGATTTTGGATCTGTTGTGTCCTGTTGAAATATCTAAAGTTTCTGAAATACATAGTGCGTTGTTACATAGCCTTTAAGCTTTAGATTAAGCTTTAGATTTAGACAGCTTTCAGACTTAATAATTAAAATGATTTTGAGGCTTTAAGATTTTAGACTTGAAATAATTTAGAGGCTTTATAATTGAAATAATTTAGATTCTCTCATTTGGGGTTTTGTCAAGGTCTTTAGATTCCATCCATGATTGCAATCCATAGTGTAAGTTTGCAAGCTTTTTCAAATTCTAACAATGTCTATAATATTTGGATATCTCGATTTATGAAGCGTCGAATTTTTCTCATAAATTTCTACCATCTTCATCTTTGATTGTCTTTTCGATGGCATTCCTGTGTAAGCCCTCTTTTCTTCAATATTCTAGGTTAAAATAGTTGGATTATTTTTGCTTTTTTCTGTCACAGATTATCCAATCATTATGGACTGAAAGGTTTAATTTCCCAGAGTATTTGTTACAGTTAGGAATCTGAATGTCTATTAGCTTAACTTCAACTCTAATTACTTACGGCTTAGTCCAACTTCATTTGGCATCTAGGAGTCTAGCTCATGTGCAATCACATAAGAGCCAAACTCCTAATAAAATAGTTGGAACACCTAATAAATTCCTGTGAAGTAATGTGATAACTACACTTAACAACATGGTATTGTGCAACTCATGAGACACTCAACTCCACCTACCAATTGGGAGTCCAGTTAATGTGCATAAGGCTTAGTCGAACTCCATTTGGAAGCTAGAAGTCAGGATAACTGAGAGGTATTTTATTATCTACAATAGATTTATAGTAACTTTTAAACTAACAATTAATCATTTGAACTCCTAATAAACAATTATAAAAAATAAAATATAGCTCATGTGATAACTACAATTTGTGGTGGTTGGAAAAAAATAAATAAAAATAGCTCATGTGAAAACAAAACTTAATGGCATGGTAATGTGTAGTCCATGTGATAGTTGAACTCCATCTAGCACCTCCAAGTCGAGCTAATTAACCAAACTATATTTTACAGCTCCGAGAGTCGAGCTAATTAGTCAAACTACATTTTACAGCTCAGAAAGCCGAGCTAATTAGTCAAACTACATTTTACAGCTTGGAGTTGAAGTAATGTGTGGTTCGTGTGATAGTATGGGTCCTAATAAAATCCTCTAAACTCCTAATAAAATCCTTTGAATTCATGTGGTAACTGCACTTAGTGGAATGGCAATGTGAAGCTCATGTGACACTCAACTCCACTTACCAATTGAGAGTCCAGTTAATGTGCATATGGCTTAGAAGCTCTTTATCTCTTTTATTAGCTACAATAAATTTATATTAACTTTTAAATTAACTATTAATAGTTCGAAATCCTTATAAACAAATAAAAAATATAAAAAAAATAGGTCATGTCAAAAGATTGTTAATATGTATTGACTCCATTATCGCACAACAATTACAAGTAATGTTACCCAATTTAATGTGTGTATTTCAACTTAATGTGAGTAGACATTTGGCAATGTTTTTGGATTGTTCATTTATCAAGAAATATTATTTTGAAATTTCTTCATCACTTTGTATTAATGCTATTAACTTAGATGATAAAACTGTTTTTATTACACAATAAGACTTTTACTTTATGAACCAATCAAACACAAGATAAGTATGATGATAAAACTGTTTTTTTACACAATAAGACATTTACTTTATGAACCAATCAAACACAAGATTAGTATACTTATAAAAATAAAAATTTATATTTATAATGTTTACCTTAAAGTAAATTTTTGGTCAAAAACGTTGTTAATACATAGTCAACTGCTTTATCTATTGCATTATATTCTTGCCTGCCTTAAGTATATCAATAAAATGACATCTCATATTCAAATTTTGTGAAGAGATAATAATAAACTGCAATCTCATTGAAATTTTGTTAAAATTTTGTTAAGAGAAAGGGTTTTTTTTTAAAAGCATTCAAGCTTTTCAAATTTTGTTAAGAGGAAGGATTGTTTTGAAAAGCATTCAAGCTTTTTGTGAAACTTCTAGAATCTTTTAGAAAAAGACAAAAGAAGAAAAAAAAACTATCCGTTGAACGTAGGTAGGTGTTGAAAGAAATACATATATAGAATTTTACCCAGCGTTTAACATTTTATTCCTCCTCTGTCTATGGTCTGTCCTTGGTGTCTGAGTCTTGGTATGTCTGTCTGATTCTTGATGTCTGAGTCCTGGTCAGGGTCAGTCTGATTCTTGATGCTTGAATGTCTGAGTCTGGGTCTGGGTCTGTCTGAGTCATGTCTGTGTGTGATTGATAGAGGAGAAGGACGAGGTTAGATATCCGCTGTTAAGCACTGCGCAGGAAGCCGATCAAGTAACAGGTATCCTGGTGGTCCTGCCTGGTTTTAAACATGAGAGGATAGTTGAGGGCGATGCTGCCTTTCCCGCCTCTCTTGCTCCTCTCACCTCCGCCTTTGCTGCTGGGTTCATGTTTGCCAACGAACCAGAATCGTGAGAAGGAACAGGCCTTGATCAAGTGCTCTGTTCTGATACCAACTAACATCTTTGCCATGGCGGCCACAGAAGAAGCGTGCGCAGGAGGCGGCTCAGCTCAGGTAAATAATGTATGGTAATCTGCTGGATTAAGCGTGGCTTCAGGCCCTAGATTGTTTGCTAATATAAATTACTGTTTCATACTGGTATTTGTGCAGGAAAGAGGGTCAAAACGGAACAGCCAACCTAGGTTTGGTCGATCATCTGGATATGGAGAATAGCCCCTGGTCAATACTCCTTCTCAATTTTAATGTAAGTTCAATTCTCTTTGTTTAATTCAAAATGAATGAATAAAAAAGATTGATTACCGGCGATTGGCTGTTGGGTTCGATATGGAACGATTACTCACAAATAAATTGATGGATGTTGGGTTCATTTGGAGGCATTACCCACCTTACCCACACCCACAAATATATGAATGGCTGTTGGGTTCGATACGGAGCCATTACCCACCTTGCTGTTGGGTTCTATCCGGCTCTGTATGGGTAGACTTCGTCGGTTTCTAAAATGTCTTTCAACAGCCCAACCAACGATCTTGTCCTGTTGACGTGTATTATGTCCTTGGGTTTTGGATCTGTTGTGTCCTGTTGAAGTATCTAAACTTTCTGAAATACATACTGCGTTGTTAGACAGCCTTTAAGCTTTATATTAAGCTTTAGATTTAGACAGCTTTCAGACTTAATAATTAAAATAATTTTGAGGCTTTAAGACTTTAGAATTGAAATAATTTAGATTCTCTGATTTGGGGTTTTGTCAAGGTCTTTAGATTCCATCCATGATTGCAATCCACAGTGTAAGTTTGCAAGCTTTCCAAATTGTAACAATGTCTATAATATGGGATATCTGGATTTATGAAGCGTCAAATTTTTTTCATAAATTTCTACCATCTTCATCTTTGATTGTCTTTTGGATGACATTCCTGTGTAAGCCCTCTTTTGTTCAATATTCTAGGTTAAAATAGTTGGATTATTTTTACTTTTTTCTGTCACAGATTATCCAATCATTATGGACTGAAAGGTTTAATTTCCCAGAGTATTTGTTACAGTTAGGCATCCGAATGTCTATTAGCTTAACTTCAACTCTAATTACTTACGGCTTAGTCCAACTTCATTTGGCATCTAGGAGTCTAGCTCATGTGCAATCATGTAAGAGCCAAACTCCTAATAAAATAGTTGGAACACCTAATAAATTCCTGTGAAGTAATGTGATAACTACACTTAACAACATGGTATTGTGAAACTCATGAGACACTCAACTCCACCTACCAATTGGGAGTCCAGTTAATGTGCATAAGGCTTAGTCGAACTCCATTTGGAAGCTAGAAGTCAGGATAACTGAGAGGTCTTTTATTATCTACAATAGATTTATAGTAACTTTTAAACTCACAATTAATCATTTGAACTCCTAATAAACAATTATAAAAAATAAAATATAGCTCATGTGATAACTACAATTTGTGGTGGTTGGAAAAAAAAAAAAAAAATAGCTCATGTGAAAACAGAACTTAATGGCATGGTAATGTGTAGTCCATGTGATAGTTGAACTCCATCTAGCACCTCCAAGTCGAGCTAATTAACCAAACTATATTTTACAGCTCTGAGAGTCAAGCTAATTTGTTAAACTACATTTTACAGCTAAGAAAGCCGAGCTAATTAGTCAAACTACATTTTACAGCTCGGAGTTGAAGTAATGTGTGGTTCGTGTGATAGTATGGGTCCTAATAAAATCCTCTCAACTCCTAATAAAATCCTCTGAATTCATGTGGTAACTGCACTTAGTGGAATGGCAATGTGAAACTCATGTGACACTCAACTCCACTTACCAATTGAGAGTCCGGTTAATGTGCATACGGCTTAGAAGCTCTTTAGCTCTTTTATTAACTACAATAAATTTATATTAACTTTTAAATTAACTATTAATAGTTCGAAATCCTTATAAACAAATAAAAAATAGGTCATGTCAAAAGATTGTTAATATGTATTGACTCCATTATCGCACACAATTACAAGTAATGTTACCCAATTTAATGTGTGTATTTCAACTTAATGTCAGTAGACATTTGGCAATGTTTTTGGATTGTTCATTTATAAAGAAATATTATTTTGAAATTTCTTCATCACTTTGTATTAATGCTATTAACTTAGATGATAAAACTGTTTTTATTACACAATAAGACTTTTACTTTATGAACTAATCAAACACAAGATAAGTATGATGATAAAACTGTTTTTTTACACAATAAGACATTTACTTTATGAACCAATCAAACACAAGATAAGTATACTTATAAAAATAAAAATTTATATTTATAATGTTTACCTTAAAGTAAATTTTTGGTCAAAAATGTTGTTAATACATAGTCAACTGCTTTATCTATTGCATTATATTCTTGCCTGCCTTAATTATATCAATAAAATGACATCTCACATTCAAATTTTGTGAAGAGATAATAATAAACTGCAATCTCATTGAAATTTTGTTAAGGGAAAGGATTTTTTTTGAAAAGCATTCAAGCTAAATTTTGTTAAGAGGAAGGATTTTTTTGAAAAGCATTCAAGCTTTTTGTGAAACTTCTAGAATCTTTTAGAAAAAGACAAAAGCAGAAAAAAAAACTATCCGTTGAATCTAGGTAGGTGTTAAAAGAAATACATATATAGAATTTTACCCAGAGTTTAACATTTTATTCCTCCTTTGTCTATGGTCTGTGCTTGGTCTCTGAGTCTCGGTATGTCTGTCTGATTTTGGATGTCTGAGTCTGGGTCAGGGTCAGTCTGATTCTTGATGTTTGAATGTCTGGGTCTGGGTGTGTCTGAGTCATGTCTGTGTGTGATTGATAGAGGAGGAGGACGAGGTTAGATATCCGCTGTTAAGCACTGCGCAGGAAGCCGATCAAGTAACAGGTATCCTGGTGGTCCTGCCTTGTTTTAAACATGAGAGGTTAGTTGAGGGCGATGCTGCCTTTCCCACCTCTCTTGCTGCCCTTCTCCTCCGCCTTTGCTGCTGGGTTCATGTCTGCCAATGAACCAGAATCGTGAGAAGGAACAGGCCTTGATCAAGTGCTCTGTTCTGATACCAACTAACAGCTTTGCCATGGCGGCCACAGAAGAAGCGTGCGCAGGAGGCGGCTCAGCTCAGGTAATCTATAAATAATGTATGGTAATCTGCTGGATTAAGCGTGGCTTCAGGCCCTAGATTGTTTGCTAATATAAATTACTCATTTATACTGGTATCTGTGCAGGAAAGAGGGTGAAAACGGAACAGCCAACCTAGGTTTGGTCGATCATCTGGATATGGAGAATAGCCCCTGGTCAATACTCCTCAATTTTAATGTAAGTTCAAATCTCTTTGTTTAATTGAAAATGAATGAATAAAAAAGATTGATTACCGGCGATTGGCTGTTGTGTTCGATATGGAACGATTACTCACAAATAAATTGATGGATGTTGGGTTCATTTGGAGGCATTACCCACCTTACCCACACCCACAAATATATGAATGGCTGTTGGGTTCGATACGGAGCCATTACCCACCTTGCTGATGGGTTCGATCCGTCTCTGTATGGGTAGACTTAGTCGGTTTCTAAAATGTCTTTCAACAGCCCAACCAACGATCTTGTCCCGTTGACGTGTATTCTATCCTTGGATTTTGGATCTGTCGTGTCCTGTTGAAGTCTCTAAACTTTCTTGTGCTGTTGAAGTCTCTAAACTTTCTAAAATACATACTGCGTTGTGACACAACCTTTAAGTTTTTAGATTTAGACACCAAACATGCCAGCTTGTTGCACAGCTTTCAGAATTAATAATTAAAATAATTTTGAGGCTTTAAGACTTTAGAATTAAAATAATTTAGAGGCTTTATAATTGAAATAGTTTAGATTCTCTCATTTGGGGTTTTGTCAAGGTCTTTAGATTCCATCCATGATTACAATCCACAATGTAAGTTTGCAAGCTTTCCAAATTGTAACAGTGTCTATAATATGGGATATCTGGATTTATGAAGCATCAAATTTTTCTCTCATAAATTGCTACCATCTTCATCTTTGATTTTCTTTTGGATGACATTCATGTGTAAGCCTTCTTTTGTTCAATATTCTAGGTTAAAATAGTTGGATTATTTTTGCTTTTTTCTGTGGCTGATTATACAATCATTATGGACTGAAACGTTTAATTTCCCAGAGTATTTGTTACAGTTAGGCATCTGAACGATGATTTGTCAGAGTTTTTGTCACAGTTGGAAACATCACTTAGTCCTGCCTTCCCTTTCCAGGAGTCATTTGCCTGAGATTACCGGTGCACAATTCTAAGGTTTCTGTTTCCTCATTTTGGTGGTTGTATGTTTCTGTTTCTTTATATTGAGTTACCCCACATATTGATTGACGGCTGTTGGATTTCTGTTTCCTTGTATCCACAGATTTATTGATGGCAGTTGGGTTCGATCCAAGTATAAAAAAGTGTTAATCTTCTTCTCGCTGGTTTTTCTCATCTATTGATATCTCTCTTATTTTTTTCATTTTAATATTTTAACATCACTAATTTAAAAAATAGTTTTCAAAATCCTTCGATAATTTGTTTTAATTTGTTTCAAGACACATCATTCAAAACTAACAAGCCGTCTGTTCACATAGAGCAACACCATCGCAGTTGGTTTTTTATTTATTTGGTTCATATTGGTGTTTTTTGTATTTTAAAAAATAATTTTGAAATGATTTTATTAAGGTAATTATTTATATTTTTCATGTTTTTTTTTCATATTCGATTTATAGTCATATTTAAATAAAGATGTCTAACATTTGATTGGGTTTCTTTTCTTTTCAGGTACCAACATCTCTGAAGATGGATTTAAAGTTATTTATATCAGATATACCATGAACTTGTATAGTTTAATTTTTTTAGAGTTTTGTAAAGAGAGTTTACTTACAAGAGTATTAGTTTTAATAAAAAGAAATATATATTTTTGGGATGGGATAAAACCCATCCAAATGCTCTAGATGGTGTGTTCCCCCATCATCTTTAGAGTAGGCTCTTGTAGTGTTATGTGATATGTTTTTTTTAGTTGTTTCTACATGAACTAATTTTATAATTTCTCTAATACACAAATTTCATTTTCCATTTAATGTTTCACGGATACTAATTTCACAATTCTTTTCACACATATAAACTTAATTTTCCACTTCATGTTTTTACATAAATTAATTTCATAATTGTTTTAGCTCATAAATAAACGAAATTATTAAATAAAGGGTCTTATCAGAACTTTTCCCTTTTCATATAGTATATTTTGAAGAGGGTATACACTATCTGTTGTTCTTTATAAAACCTAACGACTATCGAAAGCGGGACTGGGCCTAGCTGCTGGAGAAACTAGACAAGCAACTCAAACTGTGGTGTCATCGTTGGATGTTGAGGGATGATAGCCTTATTCTGATCAAATCTATTCTAGAGGCTATCCTCGTGTACTAGATGACATTGGCCTGTATCCCCAACAGTATACTCGAGAAGGCTTGCCACATCTGGTTTCATTTTCTATGGAGCGGGGTTTGCTTAGATTCAAAATTCGAATAGCTTGCTCAACGTGCTTGTGGTGTTAGCATCAAGATAGTTTATTCTCTTTGGAAACCTAGCCTCCTTTGTCAATGACACTGATGTGTACCTATTCTCATGATTAAAATGAAAAAAAAACATTGAAACTCTAACCTATTATCCCTCATTAAAAGGAAAAAAAACATCAAAGCTCCCAAACATTCAAATTTTCAAAATTGATACTTTATAAAATAGAGAATAAAGTGACATCTCGCATTCAAACTCTGACTAATTCAAATTTTATTAAGGAGGACTTTTTGAAAAGCATTTAAGATTTTGATAGATATTTTGTGAAGGTTCTAGAAAGGAGGAAAAGGCAGGAAAAAAACCTATCTGTTGAAGGTATGTGTTGAAAGAAATGCATATATATATATATATATATATATATAGATAGATATGGAATTTTACCTAGCTTAACATTTTCGTCCTCCTCTGTCTATGGTCTAGACTCGAATGCCTGTGTGTTCAGGTGTCTGAGTTTGAATCTCGGTCAATTTGATTCTTGATGGAAGAGTCTGGATCCGAGTCATGTTTGTTTGTGTGATTGATAGAGGAGGAGGTTAGATATCTCCTGCTGAAGACTGTGAAGGAGGCCTCTCAGGTAATCAGTAAATATTTTCAACCTTGCCATGGTGGCCACAGAAGAAGAATGCGCAAGAGGCCGCTCAAGTAATATGTAAATTATGCAAGGTAATATATAAATTATGTAAGGTAATCTGCTAGATTATACGTGTCTTTAGGCCCTATAATGTTTGCTAATATAAATTACTGGTATTTGTCCAGGAAAAAGGGTAAAAAATAGAACCGTGAGCCTAGGTTTTCTCGATCATCTGAAAGATGTCTATCGTTGGCGCAAATATAGAGAAAAGGCAGTGAAGAATAACCCCTTTCCCAAGTTAATACTCCTTCTCAACTTTAATGTAAGTTCAAGTCTATGTTATCTCTATTGTTTAATTCAAAATGAATAAGATCGATTGATTACCCATAGATAGAATGATGGTTGTTGGGTTTGAATCCATTACCCACAATTACTACATATATATTGATGGTTGTTGGCTATTGGGTTCGATACAAAGCCATTACCCATCTTACCCACAAATCGATCGATGTTTGTTGGCTGTTGGGTTTGATACAGAGCCATTACCCACTTTACCCACAAATATATTGACGGTTGTTTGGTTCAATACATAGCCATTACCCACCTTACCCACAAATAGATTGATGGATGTTGGGTTCGATCTGGATCCATATGGGTAGACTTAGTCGGCTTTTAAAATGAATTTGACTGCATTTCATGCTAATTACTTTCTCTTGGAAATCCACTGGGATCATATACGTATGTCCAAAACTTTAGCAATATGTTCCTTACTTAAATGGTCATTTATTTAAGTTTATAGATTGGGATGGTCATTATCTTTTCCACTATTCCCACAATTGTAAGGTTTTATTGGTGATTTATGTTTTTGTTTCCTCAAATTGATGGTTGTAGGGTTTTTGTTTCCTTCTATCCCATTACCCCACTGATTGATTGATGGTTGTTGGGTTTCTATTTCCTTCTATTCAATTACCCACATATTGATTGATGGTAGTTGGGTTCGATCTTGCTCCATATAAGTAGACTTGGTTTTTTGCAAGTAGAAAAAGTGTTAACCTTCTTTTGGCTGGTTTTTTTTTTATCTATTTATCATTATCGATCATAAAAAATTCTAAAGGGCCTTTAAAAAATTAATCCGACCCTACCCAACTTCATAGGAAATTTATGTGACACCACTTCATGATATATGTGTGTAGGAAAGTTATGTGATGCTACTTCATGATATTTGTGTGATGTTACTCGTAACACTTAGGATGACCTCGGTTGTGACAATGTGATTTTACCATCTACAATTTCTCAAAATTATTATGACCACCGAACATTATATTGGAGTTTGCTTATTGTTATAGTTTTGGAAAAACAAATTGGGTTACTTTTGGTGAAATCTTGCGAGGAAATATTTATTAAAATCATTGTGCGCTCAAAAAATTCCTCTATCAACGTATATTGACGGCTAATTCCTACTGGAAAAATTACCCAAAACATCTTTAATAGTCAGTTTATTGAGAGCACAAAAATTAGAGCACATACAGCAATTTGCTTCTTTCTTTAATACCATGAACATTGGAAATGCATAAGGACTAGTACTAGGATAAATGACTGAGCCCAATAGTTATTGAATAATCCAATTTCATTCTTCTAAGAAAATGGGTGTCGATAAGGACATGAATTTGGGGGTTGATTTCCAAGAATCAAGGGAATAGCATGATCATGCTCACTAGGAAAGGGGGGCAAGCCATGAGGTGTGTTAAAGACTTGTTGATGTTTGGTTAAAAATCACTACAAGTCAAGGTGAATTTATGGGGTGGGGATATCCATGACTTGAATGGCATGGAATTTGGGAATGATGTTGGAGCGACTTTTCTTCGAGAGATTTCCCATGCATTGAGAGCTGATAATCATTTGAGAGATTGAATGAAGTCTTTAGAGGGTATTTACTCAACCATTTGTATCGATACCCATGTGTATCTCCTTAAAATATATGGTGACTAGGCCCAAAATGTTTGATCAATTTTCCCTAAGGACAACATCACAACCACCCATGTTGATGATGAACGTATGGAAACATATTGTGAAGTACTAAAAATAAGTGCCCCACTATTGTTGTCTACCACGACCCTACGTGAAACACCATTGGAATTGGAGTAATGGAAGGCATGCCAGACATACATGAATAAGGGTGTATGATAACCCATATCATTTTGGAAGCCTTGCTGGCCAACACATGACTCATGGCCATGAGACAGACATGACAGTGTACTAGCGTGCAAGCTAGGAAAACTAAGGATGTCTAGTTGAATAGGATGGGGCAAACCAACAAGGAGTTGTATGCTAAACTCGTCGGAGGATGGTGCGATTCAACAAGATGTGTCAACCATGCTAGGACAATAGCGTTGATAGATGCAATGAAGGTATGTGTCCGGGTGGAGCTAAGACAAGATCTTCGAGCACGATTTGGGATTGAGACTAGATGGGAGATATCATCATCAGATGTCTAGTAATCGGTCATTCAAATTTTGTTGTATTGGGGGAGGAAATGGCGTAGTATTTCCTATGGTTGGGTGGTGATGGTGCAACATCTCCTATGTTGAAAAGAGCACTTGACATTCCGCAAACTCTAAGGTGCCTAGATTGGATTTAGTCATGAGGTTTCCATGAGGCTTTTCTCGGGTGATACTTTCCCATCTAGCAAGTTCATGTCGATGCTGCACTACGGTATGGAACGTTCAAGAGGAAAAATGAGTGTAGTCCCATGAAATTATCCCTATCTACAAGAACTTATACAAAAGAGATTCAAGTGCATAATTACGTATAAATCAAAAATAATTAATGGTGATGAATGTTGAATCTTCTCACCTCACACCAACACAAAACACATATTTTTGTGTTGTGTTATACTACGCTATCCTCACAAACATTAAAAATTCGAGTCTAACATTGAAGCTCTACTAGCCCACTAGGTCAAGACTGAACGACAAATGCCCCGCATCGGAAGGTGTTCAACAAAAAAATATTGGCGTGTTCTTAGATTCAAACTTCGAATAGCTCGTTCAACATGGTCGTGGTATTAGCATCGTGATAGTTTCTTCTCATGCGAACCCTAGTATCATCAATGAATGCCACTAACGTGTACCTATTCTCCTTGATTAAAATGAAAAAAAAACATTGTAACTCTAACATATTCTCCTTGATTAAAAAAAGAAAAAAAAATTAAAACTTTACAAAGATGAAAGTGACATGTCAAATTCAAACTCCCAAAGATTAGAATTTTCAAATTGATATTTTATTAAATAAACAAGTGCTACAATATAACATTGATAGCATAATTACATAGTGAGTGTCATTTAGTTTACACACTGAGTGTCATTTAGTTTTGATATAATCAAATTGCAAGTGAATTTCAAAAGAGTAAAAATAATATAATATGGATAACATGAATAACCTAATTGCATTTCAAGAGAATATACAACATATAATATGAAATAATCAATGATTCAAATTAATCAACAAAATCTAAAACTTTGCAATAAATATTTCATCCATTTAAAAACTATTACATGAGGCCATTTTAACAATTTTGATATATTAAAATACCATGCATCACATTTTCATGAATTGTAATTTTAACCAAAAAAAAAAGTAGTGCACCACATAGTGTATGGGTTGCTAACACAATGTCAACAATTAAATTAAGTTTTAGTTTGAAATACATTAATTTGTATTTGTATTGTGTAAAATTTTGTTAATCACAAAAACTGAACAATTTTATCTTTAATTTTAAAAAGTAACAATTATACAAACTTCAAAATTTAAGTAAATTAATACTTCTGTTCTCAATATCAAGCATTGTTTTCCATAGTACTAGTAAATATACCATTGAAATTATTATGCATTTTTTATAAATATTAAATTGTATGAATTTTTTGATAAAATATTTTAAATATACATTTTAAATTGATGCTCAAACTTCTCATTTACTTGCTGCAAATTATCTTAATATAATAAGAATACTAATCACATATAATAACAACCATTAATTACTAGCATTAACCATTAGTTACATCGTAATAAAATTAATTACCTTAATAACATAGTAGTTAATAACTAGTGAGATTGAACCATGATTGCACATATCCTATAAAAGTCATAATGCTATGTATTATAATGCCATGTATTGATATAGCTAATTAAGTGTTCTATGCATTTTTTGTCACACGGTTTCTATGCATTGGGAATCATAGTAAGAGTATATGATACAAGTTATTAAATACTATAATATGGATCACCAATATTTTTTAATAATATAACATGCTTCTAGTTACTTTGACAAATTTTGAAATTTGCATGCAAAAATCATAAGTGGGAAGATCAACTGTTCAAAATTTAAAACTAAATCATTTATCGATTAAGTGGGTGTGCATCGGGTAGGCAAAATGGGTCAAAGGTCATTGGCCAAGGGTTACTTTCAAATATGGTGGAGGCCTTCAATTTGGTCTTGCAAGATCACAATTTGTCCAAAATTGAGACTAATCCATTTCAAAAACATTTGTTGCTTAGCATCCTCATGGATTCTTGAATTAAGAGGTTAAATAAATAAGATATACACTCCATTTCCCAAACATAGTCACCTAAACTTTAGGAGTTTGATTCCCGCTGAGTTCTTTCAGTGCTGGGCAGAGGATTAACTCTTATGGCTGCATTTAAGAGTTCAGTGTTGGGCAAAGGATTAACTCGTAATCATAATGATTGAAGATCCAATTGTAGCTTTTAAATGATCCCACTCACATCAGTCTTTCCTATCATCATTTAGAATTAAATAAATGATCCACTTAAATTCCTTAATGAAATTGAAATTTAACCCTTTGTACTGTATTGTAATGATTAGGAAATAAGATTTCAACTAATCAACGAAAATATAATTATAAATATATCACATTTGAGAAAATAAAATTAATATTTATAGTGTAAGAAATACTTATAAATATATCACATTTATGAAATAAAAAATTAATTACCACAATAGGGGTATATATGTTAGAATTTTGGGGTGGACTACCATCTATGTTTTTGATCTACCAACGAGAATGAGACAAGTGTACTATCCAGATTGATTCTACAGATTCTACAGGCGTCATCAGAGATTAAAGGAGAATGAGACAAGTGTACATTCTAGATTGATTCTATGAGTGTCGTCCAAAATTAATAATTAGTAATTTAAAAAAAAATAGAAAATAATTTAATTAACATGTGATAAGTAGAGTTAGTGATAGTTTTAAAAATTAAAATTAATCTTCAACTATTCAATTACTAGATACAACTACTAGCTTAACTCCATCAATTATTAGATACAACTATAATGATTCTAGAACTATTAGCTTAACTTCAACTCTAATCAAATTTTTATTGGATAACTATTAGTGTAACTTTTATATGCAACTATTAGCTTAACTCCAATGGTTCTACAACTATTAGCTTAAATTCAACTCTAATTACTTACGACATAGTCGAAGTGCATTTGGCATCTAGGAGTCTAGCTAATGTGCAGTCATGTAAGAGTCGAACTCCTGATTAAATAGTTCGAACTCTTGATAAATTCCTCTGAACTCTTGTGATAACTCCACTTAGTGGACTGGTATTGTGCCACTAATGTGACACTCGAACTCCACCTACCAATTGGGAGTCCAGTTTTAATGTACATAAGGCTTAGTCGAACTCCATTTGGAAGGTAGAAGTCATGATAACTCATAGTTATTTTGTTAACTACAACAAATTTTCATTAGCTTAACTATTAGATACAACTATTAGCTTAACTTCAAGTGTAATTACTTACGGCTTAGTCCAACTGCATTTGGTATCTGGGAGTCTAGCTAATGTGCAATCACGTAAGAGCCGAACTCCTAATAAAATAGTTCGAACCCTTAATAAATTCCTCTGAAGTAATGTGATAACTACACTTAACAACATGGTATTGTGCAATTCATGAGACACTCGAACTCTACCTACCAATTGGGAGTCCAGTTAATGTGCATAAGGCTTAGTCAAACTCCATTTGGAAGCTGGAAGTCACGATAACTCAGATATCTTTTATTATCTACAATAGATTTATAGTAACTTTTAAACTAACAATTAATCGTTTGAACTCCTAATAAACAATTATAAAAAATAAAATATAGCTCATGTGATAACTATAATTTGTGGTAGTTGGAAAAAAAAATAGCTGATGTGAAAACATAACTTAATGGCATGGTAATGTGTAGTCCATGTGATAGTTGAACTCCATCTAGAACCTCCAAGTCGAGGTAATTAGCCAAACTATATTTTACAGCTCAGAGAGTCGAGCTAATTAGTCAAACTACATTTTACACCGCAGAGAGCCGAGCTAATTAGTCAAACTACATTTTACAGCTCGGAGTTGAAGTAACGTGTAGTTCGTGTGATAGTATGGATCCTAATAAAATCCTCTCAACTCCTAATAAAATCCTTTGAATTCATGTGATAACTGCACTTAGTGGAATGGTAATGTGAAACTCATGTGACACTCGAACTCCACTTACCAATTGAGAGCCCAGTTAGTGTGCATAAGGCTTAGTCCAATTCCATTTGGAAGCTAGAAGTCAGTATAACTCGAAGCTCTTTAGCTCTTTTATTAACTACAATAAATTTATATTAACTTTTAAATTAACTATTAATAGTTCGAAATCCTTATAAACAATTATAAAAAATGAAAAAAAAATAGTTCATGTCAAAAGCTTGTTAATATGTATTAACTCCATTATGGCACAACAATAACAAGTAATTTTACTCAATTTAATGTGTGTAACTCAACCTAATGTGAGTAGACATTTGGCAAAGTTTTTGGATTGTTCATTTATCAAGAAATATTATTTTGAAATTTTTTCATCACTTTGTATTAATGCTATTAACTTAGACGATAAAACTGTTTTTATTACATAATAAGACTTTTACTTTATGAACCAATCAAACACAAGCTAAGTATACTTATAAAAATAAAAATTTATATTTATAACGTTTACCTTAAAGTAAATTTTTGGTCAAAAACGTTGTTAATACATAGTCAACAGCTTTATCTATTGCATTATATTCCTGCCTGCCTTAAGGATATTAATAAAATGACATCTCTCATTCAAATTTTGTTAAGAGAAGGATTTTTTTTTAAAAGCATTCAAGCTTTTCAAATTTTGTTAAGAGGAAGGATTTTTTTGAAAAGCATTCAAGCTTTTTGTGAAACTTCTAAAATATTTTAGAAAAAGACAAAAGCAGAAAAAAAAACTATCCGTCGAACGTAGGTAGGTGTGAGAAAGTAATACATATATAGAATTTTACCCAGCGTTTAACATTTTATTCCTCATCTGTCTATGGTCTGTGCTTGGTGTCTGAGTCTCGGTATGTCTGTCTGATTCTTTATGTCTGAGTCTGGGTCAGGGTCAGTCTGATTCTTCATGTTTGAATGTCTGAGTCTGGGTCTGGGTCTATCTGAGTCATGTCATGTCTATGTGTGATTGATAGAGGAGGAGGACGAGGTTAGATATCCGCTGTTAAGCACTGCGCAGGAAGCCGATCAAGTAACAGGTATCCTGGTGGTCCTGCCTGGTTTTAAACATGAGAGGTTAGTTGAGGGCGATGCTGCCTTTCCCACCTCTCTTGCTTCTCTCACGTCGGCCTTTGCTGCTGGGTTCATGTCTGCCAATGAACCAGAATCGTGAGAAGGAACAGGCCTTGATCAAGTTCTCTGTTCTGATACCAACTAACAGCTTTTCCATGGCGGCCACAGCTCAGGTAATCTGTAAATAATGTATGGTAATCTACTGCATTAACCGTGGATTCAGGCCCTAGATTGTTTGCTAATATAAATTACTGTTTTTTACTGGTATTTGTGCAGGAAAGAGGGTCCAAATGGAACAGCCAACCTAGGTTTGGTCGATCATATGGATATGGAGAATAGCCCCTGGTCAATACTCCTTCTCAATTTTAATGTAAGTTCAAATCTCTTTGTTTAATTCAAAATGGATGAATAAAAAAGATTGATTACAGGCGACTGGCTGTTGGGTTCGATATGGAACGATTACTCACAAATAAATTGATGGATGTTGGGTTCGTTTGGAGGCATTACCCACCTTACCCACACCCACACCCACACCCACAAATATATGAATGGCTGTTGGGTTCGACACGGAGCCATTACCCACCTTGCTGTTGGGTTCGATCCGGTTCTGTATGGGTAGACTTAGTCGGTTTCTAAAATGTCTTTCAATAGCTCAACCAACGATCTTGTCCTGTTGACGTGTATTCTGTCCTTGGTTTTTTGATCTGTCGTGTCCTGTTGAAGTCTCTAAACTTTCTGAAATGCATACTGCGTTGTTACACAGCCTTTAAGCTTTTAGATTTAGACACCAAACATGCCAGCTTGTTGCATAGCTTTCATACTTAATAATTAAAATAATTTCGAGGCTTTAAGACTTTAGAATTAAAATAATGTAGAGGCTTTATAATTGAAATAGTTTAGATTCTCTCATTTGGTGTTTTGTCAAGGTCTTTAGATTCCATCCATGATAGGAATTCACATTGTAAGTTTGCAAGATTTCCAAATTGTAACAATGTCTATAATATGGGATATCTGGGATATCTGGATTTATGAAGGGCCAATTTTTTCTCTCATAAATTTCGACCTTCTTCATCTTTGATTGTCGTTTGGATGACATTCCTGTGTAAGCCCTCTTTTGTTCAATATTCTAGGTTAAAATAGTTGGATTATTTTTGCTTTTTTCTGTCACAGATTATCCAATCATTATGGACTGAAAGGTTTAATTTCCCAGAGTAGTTGTTACAGTTAGGCATTTGAATGATGATTTGTCATAGTTTTTGTCATAGTTGGAAACATCAATTAGTCCTGCCTTCCCTTTCCAGGAGTCATTTGCCTAAGATTACTGATCCACAATTCTAAGGTTTCTGTTTCCTCATTTTGGTGGTTCTATGTTTCTGTTTTTTTATATTCAGTTACCCCACATATTGATTGATGGCTGTTGCATTTCTGTTTCCTTGTATCCACAGATTTATTGATGGCAGTTGGGTTTGATCCAAGTAAAAAAAAGTGTTAATCTTCTTCTCGCTGGTTTTTCTCGTCTATTGATATCTTTCTTATTTTTTTCATTTTAATATTTTAACATCACTAATTTAAAAAATAGCTCTCAAAATCCTTCCATAATTTGTTTTAATTTGTTAAATGAAATGATTTTTATGTTTGTTGTATGAAATGATGTGTTTTTGTATGCATTTTTATGTTTTTGTTTGAAATCTTTGTACATGATTTTTGTATGCAAATCTATGTGTATTTGTTTATGGATTTTTTGTATTTGTAGATCTTTGTACATGCTTTTTATAATATGACTTTATGTACTTAGATTTCTAGATCTTTGTACATGCTTTTCATAATACAACTTTATGTATCTAGATATGTAGATCTTTGTCTAAAATTGCCTATATATATATATATATATATATATATATATTATTTTATTTTTTCTTTTATTTTTATTTTTGAATTTGTTTTAATTGTTGTTTTAATTCATTTTTCATTTATTTTTAATGACAAATTTAAAAAAGATTTACTGATCCATTTTACTTAACTTGTTATCAATTAAATAATGTCACAACTATAATAAAATCAACTTAATAAATACATAACTAAAAAATTAATTTACAATTAAAATAATCTTTTTTTCCTTTATAAATTAACTTAATAACTATAATAAATTAAACGTAATAAATACATAACTAAAAAATTAATTTACAATTAAAATAATATTTTCTTTCTTTTATAAATAAACTTAATAACTATAATAAACTAAACTTAATAAATACACTAAAACTTAAAAAATTAAACAACCCCTTTTGTTGTAACAACAAACAAAGCATAGTTTTTGAAGCCATATGAGCTTCCACCCTCCCATGGTTGGTCTTATTAGTAGAGATTCTAAAATCTCAAAGCTAAGAAAAGCTCTTAAATATAATTATATTTTTAATGTATTAATAATAATAATATTTATTAAAATAATATATCTACATTATATTATTTTACATTTTTTTAATTGTTGTTTTAACTCGTTTTTCATTTATCCAACTCTGTGTTTTTGTTTGTAAATTTTTCTATGTAACTCTATGTGTTTGTGTTCGTATATCTTTGTATGCACAATGTTTGTTAAAAATATAAAATGAGCCATTTTTAAAATTGACCTCGCAAAGGCATTTGCCAAGGTAAGCTGGCTTTATCTTCATTTGCATTTAATGCATCTGGGTTTTGATATTGCATTTATCAGATGGATCCTGAGTTGTATCACCACTGTCTCATTTTCAGTTCTGATCGATGGTGCGGCCTCACCATTCTTCCATGCGGAGCATGAGCTTCGACGAGGCTACCCACTATCACCTCTTTTAATCCTTTTGGTGGTTGAGGGTCTTAGCCGTGCCCTGAAGGAGGCGATAAGGCTCGGCATTTTCGTTGGGCTGCAACTTGCACAGAACCTCCACATCTCACATTTTCTCTTTGTTGATGACATCTTAATCTTTTGTTCGGGATCAATTAGGGAGTTATGTGCTTTAGATGATATTCTCAAGAGTTTCTCTAAAGCAATAGGCATGGACATTAACGTTGCCAAATCCACGGTCATCCCCTATCTCTTATCTAGGGAGGAAGAAAGGGTCTTATCAGAACTTTTCCCTTTTCATACAGTAGATTTTGAAGAGGGTATACACTATCTGGGGTTCTTTATAAAACCTAACTACTATCGAAAGCAGGACTGGGCTTCACTGCTGGAAAAACTAGACAAGCGACTCAAACTGTGGTGTCATCGTTGGCTCTCGAGGGCTGATAGGATTATTCTGATTAAATCTGTTCTAGAGGCTATCCCGGTGTACTGGATGACATTGGCCTGGATCCCCAACGGTACACTCGAGAAGGCTTGCGGAATCTGGTTTCATTTTCTATGGAGTGGGGTCTGCTTAGATTCAAAATTTGAATAGCTTGCTCAACGTGCTTGTGGTGTTAGCATCACGATAGTTTCTTCTATTTGGAAACCTAGCCTCCTTGGTGAATGACACTAATGCGTACCTATTCTCTTGATTAAAATGAAAAAAAAAACATTGAAACTCTAACCTATTATCCCTGATTAAAAGAAAAAAAAAACATCGAAACTCCCAAACATTCAAATTTTCAAAATTGATACTTTATAAAATAGAGAATAAAGTGACATCTCCCATTCAAACTCTCACAAATTCAAATTTTGTTGAGGATTTTTTGAAAAGAATTTAAGATTTTGTTAGATACTTTGTGAAGGTTCTAGAAAGGAGGAAAAGGCAGGAAAAAAAACTACCCGTTGAAGGTATGTGTTGAAAGAAATGCATATATATATGGAATTTTACCTAGCTTAACATTTTCGTCCTCCTCTCTTTATGGTCTAGATGGGAATGCGTGTATGTTCGAGTGTCAGAGTTTGAATGTCGGTCAGTTTGATTCTTGATGGACGAGTCTGGATCTGAGTCATGTTTGTCTGTGTGATTGATAGAGGAGGAGGTTAGATATCTGCTACTGAAGACTACGCAGGAGGCCTCTGAGGTAGTCAATAAATATTTTCAACCTTGCCATGGCGGCCACAGAAGAAGAATGCGCAAGAGGCCACTCAAGTAATATGTAAATTATGCAAGGTAATATATAAATTATGCAAGGTCATCTACTAGATTATACCTGTCTTTAGGGCCTATAATGTTTGCTAATATAAATTACTGGTATTTGTGCAGGAAAAATGGTAAAAAATAGAACCGTGAGCCTAGGTTTTCTTGATCATCTGAAAGATGTCTATCGTTGGCGCAAATATGGAGAAAAGGCAGTGAAGAATAACCCCTTTCCCAAGTTAATACTCCTTCTCAACTTTAATGTAAGTTCAAGTCTCTGTTATCTCTGTTGTTTAATTCAAAATGAATAAGATCGATTTATTACCCATAGATAGAATGATGGTTTTTGGGTTTGAATCCATTACCCACAATACCTACATATATATTGATGGTTTTTGGCTATTGGGTTCGATACGAAGCCATTACCCACCTTACCCACAAATTGATCGATGGTTGTTGGCTGTTGGGTTTGATACAGAGCCATTACCCATTGTAAGATCCCTCCTAGACCCATGAATGTATTGTAACCTTTTGCATATTACTGTAATTGTCTTTTGGTGAGGAGCCCAAGGTGAACGCCCCACGAGTAAGACCTTGTATCCGATACTACCCCAAGTTCTTTAGGAGACTTAAGTATTGGATGCAGCTCGACATCGGGCCGCCGAAAATCCACTACAGAAGATCTCAAATAACATCCTAGGTCAAAGTAAGCCTAAATGGTCTACCTTACCTTCTGGGGCTTTATCTGTGCCTTTTCGACTGGGACACCATGATTTGGCACCTAGCCCTAATTTTTTTTAAAGCTCGATCGAGGGAGCTGCACTCATTCTTAGCATTAACATAAGAATTAAGATAGTGATGACGAGCAATGGAATGTTCCATCGGAAGGAGCATCAAATGTTTCAAATAGGTATATATATATATATATATGAAATAATAAAAATAATAATGTCGTGGAAAGGATGATCCCCTCGGGGAAAAAGGAAAAAGGTACGGGGACTATCATTACATCGAAGATAATGACAGATTTCGTTATAAGGGGCACAGATTGAAAATAAAACCATATATATATATATATCAATTAATTAATGTATCAAATAAAAAAAAATCGAAGTCCTGTTGTAAAAAGGGGAGGGAATCAATATTGTCATAAGGACTGACAATAGTGACAAAAGACATTGGGTATGAAGTATATGAATATATATATATATATATGCTTATATTAGGAGGTTACGTATGGAAAGAATTTCATACGCAAATGGTGGAAACCCTTATAAGCTGAGAAAATTGAACAAACTCTTTTTTATACATATATGTATATATGTATATGTATATAGGCATTATCTTTCCTCCCTCTGATTTTAACTTTTTGTAAGCTTAGATTATGGAGGCGTTACCTTTAATTAAAGAACATAGATTTTGGAAGCGAAAAATTACCTGACTCATTCACGCCCATGGTGCAAACCATTAATTGTTTTACGACAAATATTTTGGAGCCGTTAATTACTCATTTTGACCAGGGAGAAACGTTGATTATGGGGGGGCAAAGAATGCAACCATAAAAAGGACAGTCAGTCTCCCCTTCCAAAGGGGGGAGAGCAATTGAGTATGCTCTTACAACCCTTTCGGTATCTAGGTTTGCATTTTGGTAATAATCTTTGTACTATGACATTCTTCCCTTTAGAAAGGAGTCTGTGTTTCTCATCGAGGCGTTCTCTTGGGTTGTGGGGTTTTATTTTCTTCCGGTCACCAGTGTTCAACCATCATGGTGGGAGTTGCAGGCATACACCCAATTCGAGAATCCAACGGAAAGAAGAGCATGTCTGAGTTCTGGTCCATAAAACATAAAGGAAGCAATTGTGAATGGACGAACACTGCCATGATTGCGCTCTTGTTTTTGTTTGCCCTATCTCAGACTCGTAAGTACTGTCTGCCCTTTATTTTAGAACTCTCCATGATTTTGAATTTGGAAGGATATTTTTTGCATGCTTCATTTGTGTTTGCACCTGAACTGGAGTATAGACCTCGAAATGGCGCGATTCCACCTAAGCACTGCTAGCTGCTATGCTTGGGTTCCTTATACAATTCCAGAAAGCATTGGCTTATTGATTTATTTATTGATTTAAATCCATGTGAGTTCACGGCCTCCTTTAAATTGATAAACACTTAACTCTCTCAGCGCTAGGGTAGCTATCTGTGTGTGGATTCCAGATAGAAGACACTGCCTTTTGATAAATAGCGTTAGGGTGACTATCTGCTGTTAATCAAAATTTGAATCTCTCATCGTGAGAGTGTCTGGCTGCGTGTGAATCCTGATAGTAGTTTACGGCCTTTAAATTGATGACTATCTGCTGTTAATTAAAATTTGAATCTCTCAGCGTGAGAGTGACTGGCTGTGTGTGAATCCAGATAGTAGTTTACGGCCTTTAAATTGATGACTGTCTGTGTGTGGATTCTAGATAGAAGTCACTGCCTTTTAATTAGATAAACATTAAAATCCCTCAGCGTTAGGGTGGCTATCTACTGCTAATTTGATAAATTTTGAAGTCTGCTGGCACTAGGGTGATCCTCCCCGTGTGGACCCAGATAGAAGCTCTTTTCGTTTGTTATTGATAACTATTCACATTGCCAGTCATTAGATGAATATCTGCGTAAGAATCTATATTTTTCTTTGAGTTATATTAAAAAGGGAAAATCATTTTAGCAGTACATATTCACGACCGGCACTTAAAAGTTAGCATGTTCTCTTTCTTCCCTGGAAAGAGAAAATGTTTTACTATGAGCGCCTATTGTTGTTTGAATTAAATATGACTAAGAAACATCCTTTTAATGTCCTGTTTGAGTATAATGTGGCTAGAAGGCCTGATTTTGATTGTATAGAATTCCCACTTATAGATAGTGTGGGAATAGTTCAAGTAAGCTCCTCGAGGAGGAGACCACGATTGGAACAGAAGATGTATGACAGCATTTGTAATTGCGTAACTTTTAATAAAAATAAATGTCACGGGTCTGTGACACTTTTGGTGGACGTAGCCCCAAGGGTGGGGTGAACCACGTAAATTGGTATTGCGTCATTCGTGTTTGAAGGGATTCATCTTATATGTTTTTATGTGGCTGTTTTATGTGATCTTGTTGCATTTTAACTTACATGTTTTATGCGTTGTGTACTTGCCACAATCTATCTTACATATTTCATGCAATATGTTCTTGGTGTAGTTCATCTTATGAATTTGTTCTCATGTACTCCAAAGGTTAAACTAATGTTACAGCTAATGCTATTGGTGCCAATAGTTGAAGGTCCCCAAATGTCTGTTCGTACATGAAACATGTCAATTGATATAACCGAGATAAATTAGAGCATTTGAACTTAGTCGCTTCGTAATATGGTATT
>LPNX010869584.1:24630-35086 GCA_001517045.1 Pseudotsuga menziesii | reverse complement strand
ATATATGTATATTTATATATTCATTTAGAAGGGTTTCCATCACAAGCTATACTGCTCATGAAGGTGTATGGGTCATGATGCAAAACAAATCCTTCCATGGATTTGCAAACTCCGGACTATGTGAGATGCGTGTCTTGAGTATATATGTATATTTATATATTCATTTAGAAGGGTTTCCATCACAAGCTATACTGCTCATGAAGGTGTATGGGTCATGATGCAAAACAAATCCTTCCATGGAAGACAAAACCCCGACGGATCCTTACAATGACGATTTTGTATAAAGACCTTGCCATAGATTATGGTTTCGGATGAACGTGTATGACTTGAACACTTAATAAGCGACATGTGTCTCTGCTTATGCAATGCTTGAGACTAGCAATCCTTGTGTGGTTAGTATAGCCATTCTTAAACTTTTCTTGTCTAACAAAAGCAAAAGCCTTTCATTCTGCAGTTGCCGTAGGTTGCATATTAACCTAACATGCTTGACTCATTTCGTGATAACAACGCATATGGAATTTTTTTGTTATAAAGTTCCCCTTTCCTCCCATAATAACGTCTAGGTATAATAGGGACACCACACCCACTTTAACCACAAATATATTGATGGTTGATTGGTTCAATACATAGCCATTAACCACCTTACCCACAGATAGATTGATGGCTATTGGGTTCGATCCGGCTCCATATCGGTAGACTTAATCGGCTTTTAAAATGAATTTCACTGAATTTTGTGCTAATTACTTTCTCTCAGAAATCCACTCGACTCATATACTTATGTACAAAACTTTAGAAATATGTTCCTTACTTAAATGGTCATTTATTTAAGTTTGTAGATTGGTATGGTAATTATCTTTTCCACTATTCCCACAATTGTAAGGTTTTATTGGTCATTTATGTTTTTTGTTTCCTCAAAGTGATGGTTGTAGGGTTTTTGTTTCCTTCTGTCCCATTACCCCGCTGATTGATTGATGGTTGTTGGGTTTCTATTTCCTTCTATTCAATTACCCACATATTGATTGATGGTAGTTGGGTTCGATCCTGCTCCATAACAGTAGACTTGGTTTTTTGCAAGTAGAAAAAGTGTTAACCTTCTTTTGGCTGGTTTTTTTTAATCTATTTATCATTATCTATCATAACAAATTCTAAAGGGGCTTTAAGAAATTAATCCGACCCTACCCAACTTCATATGAAAGTTATGTGACATCACTTCATGATATATGTGTGTAGGAAAGTTATGTGACACTACTTCATGATATCTGTGTGATGTTACTCGTAACAATTAGGATGACCTTGGTTGTGACAATTTGNCCACGAGGTGTGTTAAAGACTTTCTGATGTTTGGTTAAAAATCACTACAAGTCAAGGTGAATTTATGGGGTGGGGATATCCATGACTTGAATGGCAAGTCATTTGGGAATGATGTTGGAGAGAATTTTCTTCGAGAGATTTCCCATGCATTGAGAGTGTAATGTCCCCATAAACAACAATAATAGATTTGACAAAATATTGATGACTTATGCCTTCAGTACCGTTAGACGACTCTTACGACTCTTTTAAACACATCTTCTAGAGTACAATCTTGTTTTCAGGATACCCCTATGCTATTGTAAAACCACTCATGAAACACACAAATTTATGTAGAAAGCATAAACCTATGGTGGAATATTTTTTTTCCAATATGGAACAATCTTTTATCTTACAGTAATATTCCTACCAGACTAATCTTAATAAATAATTCACTGACCCCATCTTTGAAACCCATGTATACATTACATTCTAATATTTCATATGTTTATTTGTCATTGTTTGGTGACATACACATTTAGACATATTTCAACATAAAGAGTACATAATTCACACACCAAGTTCCTCTTAGTGATTCAAAGTCATTTATTCAATTCACAATGTAATATCATGCTTGGTCTACTGTCGAGGGTGTAGAATTATAGCATTACCCTCCCCTTTAGGAAAAGATGTTTAAATCCCCAAAAATTATAAGCTTTTAATCCACAATGCAATTTAATTAGACATGATATGTTATACCTCAATGGAGAACTTCCTTTGTGCAAATTTCAAACTATCATTTCGAACACATGCTCAAGTTTTGTCCTATCACAATGGCTCATACATTTACTGTGACTGTCATAAGATGCCCGCAAGGTATTGAGTTCATTTTCTTACCTAAAACCTTCATCATAATAAGTTATTCTTCTCAACATGAATCAAGCATAGCTCCTTCAGTTTATAGGGTGAAAACCACATATTACATTTATCTAACTTCCTATATTTAACCATACAACACTATTTACCTTGGTTGGAAATTGCAAGCATTTTCATCATCAATGCATTCAAAGCAATAATATATATGTGCAAACCAAAAATCATTATAATAACTTTTCTTGTTTATCATCTGTAGTAGCAACATCCATAAAAAAGGTTGCAGAAGCATTGCAAGTACTCAAACAAGCTAAAAAACATTCAGACACATGATAGTGATGTAGACACAAATGTATGTGGTTCACCCCGCTCTTGGGCTTACGTCCACCAAACCATTGTATTATGTAAATTTCGATCAACAAAATACATTCTGCAACATCATGGTTGCCATAATTTTTTCTTGTTAATCCTTTGGACTCTCTGACATGACCTCTAATTCAAACAAACAAGCTCATAGTATTCCCAAACTTGACATGCAAAGAGCCATTGATAGAGCCATTCCGTAATTATATATATTTCTATGTGCAGCACATAATTAAAGTTCATTTAATATCCTATTCAATAGGATGTGCCCAAGACATGGCTAGACATAACTCCCATATTGTAAAACAAAGGGGCACTGTGATTAACACTAATTTATAAATATGTCCTCTGATGAGACTTACCAATTTTGAGAGAAATTGGTGAGAAGAGGCTTTGTTAAAGCAGGAATCAATATCCTATGAGTTAAAATACCAAATTACCATGGTGTAACCAGGCCGGAAAACAAAAGAAAACCTTGGTACCGACAATCATCAAAGTGATGAAAGCTACAAGGCTAGGAGGCACCATGGATATACGGTTATTTTAAAGAACGTTTTCAGTCAAATCAAGATCACCTGCAATCACCAGGCTCGTGCAGAGTTATTTTTCATCCAAAAGTAGATAGTTCTTAAATCTTTCCAAAATAACAGAAATATCTTTTCTTCTTGACAGCGTAAGGGTACCCAAAGCATCTCAGATATTCACTAAAAAAAATTCTGCTAAGTTTTCCTTCCGCCCAATCGACATGATGTTTAAGGACGAAATTTACAGGTTCTTAAAAGAAGTACATCATACTACTAAATCATAGATGCATTAAAGATCTTTTTAGAGTTTTTCTCATAATTGTGAGTTTTCAGTTTGACGTCTTCCACCCATTAACAAAGATCTATAGTAACATATTTCTATTCCAAAATTCAAACAGAAAGAAAAAAAACTCCCAACCGGCTACTTCAGCATTGGAGGTTCCCTACGGCAGAAGAGTTCATTTGGTAAAGGTAACAGCATGTTGAGCCTTCCCTGAGGAATATTAAGTTCTGGAAAACAAGCCCTGAGTTTTAATAAAAAACAGCGTGCCAAAATGCATATGCAGAAAATACCCATGTGGCCCAGTGCCTTCACTAACCTAGGGATATACTTCGACAGGTATTTATGTATAAAAAGACCAAATGCAGACCATTGCCGGAAGCAACCATAAACATAAATTAAATCCAAAGAGGGTATTTGATGTTTTCCTTCAATATAACAAATTATGAATGAAAGAATAGAGGTCGGCTTCATTTGCAGATAATGTAGAACTATTATTTACCTTGGATGTGATTTGCCATACCTGGAATCAAGCGCTCAACATACATCAATGAGGATCAAGTCTATCACTCTCACCAGAGTTGGAGCCCGCTTCTCCTCATAAGTGATGTTTTGGAATTGCAGATGCTAGATCCAATAACAATAGAAGCTGACCATCGCCCATCAGTTTGATATCCCTAAAAAAAATCAAACTTCTACTCTGGAAACGCAGGTTCCAGATCTATGAGAAAACAAACAACATAACCTAACCCTTTTCCCATCAATTCGATACCCACACGTATTGGGCCCCCCCCAATACACATAAGTTAGATCTATATAAAAAAAAACTGGCACATCACAGTTGCCCACCGATTTGATATCGAAATCTCCCCCTCTGAAGGCACAAACGTTCCCCTTTAATGACGTAAATCAGTTCCCCTTAAATGCCTGCATATTCGATATCTACTATAAGTTTATTTCCAGGGAATACTTACCCAATTTTCGCCTGACCACATCTATCACACAGAATATGGAATTTCACACGCAACTAAGGAGAATCGTAGTTGCTCGGTTTTTTCTTTCTTTACTTTTTTTTTAGAAATATTCTTCCCCATCAAGGAAATTGCACACTTTCGCATGCCGACCAAGTCGCCCCCTACCATCACAAAGCATCAACTTTTTATTTCCCCTTTTTTTTCTTTTTCCCTCCCTATACACTTGCCTAAAAAGCATAGGGTTGTTGCCATCCTTGCCGGGATTTTCACCACTAAAGCTATGATCTTATTTCCTTCATTGATTGGGGTTACTATTTTTACATCCACCTACTCTAACGGCTCATCATTGATGTAAATTATAAAAGAATCATTTGATTCAACACTTGTATCATGGACTGCAATATTACAAATTACTAAGTTTCAGAAAGGAGTTCCTATAATAACCTTTTATTTAAATATTGCAAAGTATTAAAGTTGAGAAATGAGTCACTGTAATATTTTTTTATAAAAATAGAGACATTTTATAATAACTATTAAAAAATTAAATATAATATATATATATATAATAATAATAAAAATAACCATAAGATAGAAGCAAGTGTAATAATTTCTACTAAAATATATGAACTCTTACATAATAATGGTAATAAATTCAATTTTTTACTAATTATAAACTCAACGTTTATCCATCAAAATAAAACAGTTAAATGAAAATAAAGTTTGAATATTAATTTAAACGCTTCTTAATCCAAGCAAATGCTTATGAATTTAAAAGCTTCCAAAAAATAGCAAAGTACTTAGACTACGGGCATTTATCAAATTTACATAAATAACTAAAACTCATGAAATAACTAAAATTCATTAAATTTACCTAACCAAGTAACACACAGTCCATGTATGTTATGCAAATGAAGATTCAAAACAAAGCACACATGATGGTAAAAATTACTTGCACTTACTATTCCTATGTGTTCGTTCTTGAGTGTAAAAATCCTCTAGCAGTCACAGAAGTCGACCTCACTATTTTACAATAAGCATGACTGCTCATATGATCCTGTTCTTGTTTCTTTGGGTATCCATTATGACAACCTTAAATTGGATACCTCCTATTATCAAATGATAAATTAACTTATTTCAAAGTGTTATTTTAAGTAAAAGCTACACGTTTTTACCAACTGGTAAAATAAAGACAGAGTTTCTGAATATTAGATCACTAACGGCGTCTCAATCAAACCAAATAGTTATTAATTTCAATGCTTCTACAAAGAACAATGTACTTGAATCATTGGCTTCTCAATCCAACCAAATGGTTATTAATTTAAATGCTTCTACAAAGAACAATGTACTTGAATTATTGGAATTCAGCAAATGTAGAGAACTAACTAAGAGTACTTAAACCAAATTCACATAACTAACTAATATATGTAAATGCAGACTAGTTTATTTTGTTTAACCTTCATTGGACTCCCTCAGCAACTAGCAACTATATGTTAATGTCCATGCTGTGTTCCCTTAAATATAGTTGACGTATGTTATGCAAAGGAGATGCCACTATGTTACAAACTAAAGTACTAATAGAAAATATAAATCATAGTTAAAGAAGAGAATTGTTACATCAAATTGTTCATCAAAGTATGAGAGGGTTGAGGTGTAAAATTCCACAGATGTCCTTATATCACCAGACTGAACCTTTTTATGTTCTTCAAATCAAGATACCTGAGATCCATATAAGGAACTAGCAACTATATGTTAATGTCCACGCTATGTTCCCTGTGAATATAGTTGATGTATGTTATGCAAATGATATGCCACTATGTTAGAAACAAAAGTACTAATAGAAAATATAAATCTCAGTTAAAGAATACAATTGTTACATCAGATTGTCCATGAAAGTATGAGAGGTTTGAGGTGTAAAATTCCATAGATGTCCTTGTATCACCAGACTGAACCTTTTTATGTTCTTCAAATCAAGATACCTGAAATCCATATCAAAGTCAAAATACATAAAATCCATATTAACATATTGAACCTTTTTCTGTTCCTCACTATTATGATTTAAGTTCACCTCGGCCACTCTGTTTTTCCACGCAATACACATTATCATGGTCACAGAGTAAAAGTCAAGATAACATCATACATAGACTAAAAATCAAGTAACTTAAAATCACACGGAAGAAAAGATAGATTGAAGATGACGTAAAATGTTAAAGAAAACAGAAGAGAAGATTAAACAATGTTCTTTTCCGCTATCCCTTGCAGTTTTGCTTCACGTCTAGCCATCCATTCTTCTCTGCTATCCCTTCTAGTGAAAATGAAAAGTTGTACAGAACCAAAAAAAACCTCAAACATCATTTAAAATCCTATAATGAAAAAGCTATAATGAAAATTCTATAATAAAAAAGTTATAAAGAAAATCCCCAGCCATTCAAGGAATGCAGCGTCATAATTGCTACGATAAGTTGTGAGTGTGGAAACTGTTGACTGTGGATCGAGATTCAAACCCATTCATCAGAAGTGTCCCAGTCCCTGTGGATCGGCCGCTCTGTTTTTCCCTGCAAAACCCATTGATGCACAGAGTCACGGTCACATTGCATAGTAAGAATGAAAAGCATACACACAACCTAAAAAGAGTCAACATCATTTATATAATACAATCATTTCTGTTCTTTCTTTATAATTCAGAGTCACGGTCACATTGCATAGTAAGAATGAAAAGCATACACACAATCTAAAAAGAGTCAACATCATTTACATAATACAATCATTTCTGTTCTTTCTTTATAAAGCAAATTATAAAGCAAGAACCAAGATCAGTTGAGATTGGCTTGAACAAAGATTTAGAACCATGAAAACAAACCACACATAAGAGAAGATAAAATAAACATACTTGAACTGTAATCCATATCAACAGATTGAATTCTTTTCTCTTCTTCATTGTGATTCACACCTTTGGCTTTGGCTAGAGCAACATCGTAGGTGTAAACAAAGGATGCAGAAGAGAGAAACTAAAATCAAGATACCTGAAATCCATATTACCAGATTAATGAACCCTTTTCTGTTCTTCCTTGTCATTCAGCATCATCTTTTTCCGCTATCCCTCGCAGCTTCCCACTACGCTAACCTCAACAGCTCTGTTTTTAACCTTTTTCCCTATAAAACCCATTCACACATTCATGGTTAGGTTACAGAGTAAAATTGAAAAACATACACAGAACCGAAAAAAAATCTTACACCAAAGTCAATCTTTGATCTCTTGAGATCCTGAATTCACTCCTCTTCTCAATACTTCAACCTTGAACCACCTTGAACCCTGTCCATGGCAACACACATTTCATAAAATTCTCGTCTCCTTTTATATAATTTAACCATGTCCACGGCCACACACATTTCATAAAATTCTCGTCTCCTTTAATATAATTTTCAACATTTCGCATTAGTTTCCTATCTTTTTTCTTTTTCCTTCAACGACTATAAAGAAAAAAACAAAAAATATATACTTTTGTTTTTTGCATTTTGCTTTTGGTTTTTTCTTTAAAAACAAAAAACATAAATTTTGGTTTTTTTGCGTTTTTCTTCTGGTTTTTTCTTCAAAAACAAAAAGCATAAACTTTTGTTTTTGCATTTTGCTTTTGGTTTTTTTTAACACAAAAAGCATAATGTTTTGTTTCTTTGTTGCTTTTGTGTTTTTTTCTCCAAGCCATTAAGCAAAAAAAACAAAAAGAAAAATGTTACACGAGGGTAAGAAAAATAATGCACGCTCATGTATATTAATGTTATTTAAATTAGTTTGTTTTTTAAATATATGTTTAAAGAGTATGTACAAATTCATTATTCCAACTTAATGGTTTATAAATTTTGTTCAATAAAGTGGTTT
This sequence comes from Pseudotsuga menziesii, assembly GCA_001517045.1. Classification (NCBI taxonomy): domain Eukaryota; kingdom Viridiplantae; phylum Streptophyta; class Pinopsida; order Pinales; family Pinaceae; genus Pseudotsuga; species Pseudotsuga menziesii. The sequence continues at coordinate 26,911 of LPNX010869584.1, read as the reverse complement.
ATGTGATTACTTTCATTCAAACATAAAAAAGTAATTGGCTTTGTCCTTTCAAAATGTTTAAAAATGCATCATTGATTATATTTTATGTGAATTTTGAAGATGATAAAAATATGTTAAACTTAATTACTCATGTAATGTTATGTTTAAGATGTTTCTAGCATTTTATTTATTGGTCTCCACTATTTTACCTTGTGTAATAAGGAGTTCCTTCCATTAATGAGTTTAGTTTGCTTTAATAGAAGGGATCGAAGCTCTCATGCTACCATGAGTCTCAAGAGAATAAATTATGTAAAGAGTCTAACTAGATTGAATTCTGCAAAGAATTTAGCGAAAATAGTTAAACGGGTGGGATCTTTTCATTATACTGAGAAAAATCATTCTAGGTCTGTAAGTGTTGATTCGCAGAAGGCCAAGTATCTGAAAATAACCGGTATCCGCAATTGCAAAGATGACGAAATCCCTAAAGGATGTTTGGTTGTTTAGGTTGGCGAATAACGAAGGATATTTGTGATTCCCATTGTCTACTTATCCCATCCAATTCTCCTTACGTTGCTTTATAAGGCTCGTGAAGAATATGGTTTCAAGTAGAAGAGCGGGTTTGATGGTGCCCTACATTGTCGATATTTTAGAGGAATCATTGTGGCTTATTGAGTGCAGTCAGTCGAGCACTGGATAGTGCGATTTTGCGAACAAAAACAAGATGTACTCCTCATGAGTGGACTAAAATAAAAACCAGAACAACCATGAAGCCAACATAATTCCAAAAAAATAACATGAAGTTCAAATTTATTGTATTTGATGAGAATATGTACATATAATAATAAGGGCGATGTATCCCATATGTAATTCTAATCAGAAAGGGTGATGTACAACAAATGCTTATAAAATAAGATTGTGCAACAAACAAATATAAGTAGTAAAAAGTTGGATTAATTGTTAGTGTATGGAACCATGTAAAAGGATTCCTAGTGTGGTATTAACCAATGTATCTTACCATGAAATCCTTGAGGTGAAAGGTGTTGCAACATGCACCCACATCACTTAAAAAAGGAAATGGAATCCTGAAGAGAAGAAAACATCTTATCTTCAAACACAATGACAAGGCTGGTTTGTCTTTGTCTTTTAAGCTACTTTTTAGGCTTGTTAATTCCTTCATATTTTTTAGGTTTTTTTTTTGCATGGTCATCATTATATTTTGTTTAACTGTTATGCAACCTCTCTTACTTCTGGCAACAACAATCATAACTCATCTCACAACCCAACAAGTTTCACATGAGATCATTGATTTGGAACTTATTGTTTTGTTGGACATGCATCCAGACAATAGTGTCAAGTCTATATCTGCTTAAGGGATATTAGGTCCTATAACCTATGTCAATATTTAAAATAATATTTCTCCTTTGGAAGTTGCCATTGGATTTGTTAAAGAATGTGGATCCATGCTTCAAAACCGTTCACCTCAAGGGCTTCATGGTAAGATAAGATAGTAGAAAAAATTTCCTTGCTACCTTAGTCCTAATGATTCAAAGATCTGAAGAGTTTACTCATGAGATCAATACCACACCAGGAAAGCTTCATGGCTGAGAAAATGACACACAATTGTAGTTTCTGATTGAAAAACTTTCTGCCATTTCCAGAGCTAACTTCCATGTATAATATGATTTGCATTCATGTTTGTTTTGTACTTGTTGTTTTATATGATTTTTATGGTATATACATGTGTCTTTAGTACTATTTTTTGGAAATTTCTAAGTTATCCAGCTGTTCATCTAGTACTAGATCTTGTCAAGCAAGAAGATCAGTTTAACCATGAATTTTCCCTAAAAGATAAGCTTGATCAAAGAGTTGGTATATTTCCTTCGAATTTCTTCATTAACAGCTCGTCTTATTTTAAAATTTCCATACTTTATATGCCTTTGTGTTTTCAATATGCAATATGGAATTTGCTTATGATATGTTATATTAAATTAAATGTTATGGTGACTTAGATGTCACTTGTGTGCAGGAGTTTATTTATCCATTTACATGCATTCTTCATGAGGGAGAAATTGACAAACAATTACAGTTTCTGCTTGAAGGACTTTTGCAATTTGGAAAGATAACTTCGAGGTATAATATGGTGTGAATTCCTTTTTGTGTTGTATTAGTTGGTTTGTATGATTTTTATGCCATGTCAATGAATCTTTAGTACCGTTTTTTGGAAATTTATAGCGTTATCTAGTTGTTCATCTGTAACTGGATCTTTTAAAGTAAAAAGATCAGTTTACCAATGAATTTTCCG
>LPNX010869584.1:1256-24140 GCA_001517045.1 Pseudotsuga menziesii | reverse complement strand
TATCAACAATCGTTATAAATTCTTGGAGTGAAAGACAAAGTTGGAATTCAAAGAATTGATGTACAACATGAAATGTATAATAACTAATGTAGGTACACATCGAGAAGGTCTAATAAAATTTGGCAAATCCAAGCTATCAATAAATGTAATTTGACAAAATAATATCTCTTAGTTCATTGTACCTTTTTTATGCATATGTTTATTCAAGTTCGGTTGTAGGAGTATGTTTTTTATTCAGTTTGTGGGAGAATGTTTATGCATTTAATAACATGCCTATATTAATCTTGTATCTACACAAAACTGTCTCTACAATTGGGTTTATGTTTTAACTCATTTTTTCACTATGAGAGGATTACTTGTTTTTTTGTAAAATCAAATTATTCAATTCCAACGACAGACTATGTTCAAGCATTTTGTAATGCATTTCTTCTCAATTCTGATAGGATTTATTTATCTATAGGAATCAAAGAAAAATTGTAATTCCTTGAGTTTAATATGTTAATCTTATTAAATACCATGATTGTTATATTCACATTTGAATTGTCTTTTGTCAAATGTGTTTTATCTTATCATTATGTGTTTCTTTTGCAGCTGCTCCATTCAACTATGCACATCTATCTCCAAAACAGATGCACCGATTTCTCAAAGCAAAGAATTCAAAAAAAAACTTTACACTCTAGAGAAGAGAAAGGTTCAGTTCCATTTCGGAGGACAAGGATACCATGTTCATTTTGGAAGACAATATATTTTACAACTCGACCAATATGTTTGCAACACCATCTTTTTGTTGTTACACCATATCAAACCTGTTTTTTTTTTTAATAGTTGTTACTGCATAAGTTATAACAACACATTGGATTCTTTTCTTGATGAGATTAATTTTTTTCATGCCATGCCAAAGTATGATGTGATGTTAATGATAAATCCCATTTGGCATTGTTCTTTTTCTGAAAAGCAATGTGTAAAAATATGTTGTGGCATCCCATGCCAAATTGTAATGTGACATTAATTGGAAATCCCTACTTGTTGTTTTTTAAAAGTTTTAATTACACTAAACTTGTAATTTATTGTGATTTGGATTATTCTAATCTTTTGAGAAATTGCACTATTCCATTTTGTTGTGGTATTAAGGTTAAAGGAAGCTACTCTATGAAGTTATTATTTTACAACATATTGCCTTTTCCCATACACTCTTCGCATGCAGAGAAGACTTAGTGTTCCTCGTGAATTTCGATGATGCTTGGAACCATTCATAATTTTTCAACCCCCATCACTAGGGATTTAAATAAGCCCATGTTAATGTTTGTAGCCTTAGAGGTTTCATCCTTTAATAGATTCAAAGAAATACTAATATTTTATTATTATTTTATATTAATGTGTAAGTTGGTTTAAAGGTTACCTCTTAAACAAGTATAAATAATATTTTATTATTATTTTATATTAATACATAAGTTGATAAAAAAATATGAAAAGGTTAACAATTAAATAATTACAAAGAGAAGTGGCGACCTTTCATTTCTTTGTATATCCAATTCAATTCGCAGGGTTTCTTCCCTCTTGAAGGGTTTTCATAATAAATTCTAAATTTTTGTGTCTTCAATAAACATAGGCTACTTCTTGAATAACCAAGGAAACGGTAGGTGACCCAACAGAAAATTTCACTACTATGGCCATTACTAAAGTCTATAGGTAGATTTCTATAGAAATTAGTAGTATCTTTGCGAGTATACATTTAGCTTATAGTGTGAGTCACCTCCTGAATTGAATTCTTAATTCAATTTTAGCTCTGTAAGTCCATTTCTAGACAAGTGACACTAAATGCAGTTAGGACTTTGAGAAACTGACCAGATAATTTAAATTTCAATACATATATAACCCCATACCTATATAAATTCCAATACCTATATAATCCTTTCAACTTGGTGATCCCACGTGTGATAATGCTAAGGAAAATGATAACATATATGAAGATCAGAAGAGCTGAAAGCATTATCCTTTTAACTTAGTGACTCATAGCCTTGACATGTGATGCAACTCATAGTTTTTACATGTGATAATGCTGTAGAAAATGATAACAGATATGAAGATCAGATGAATTGAGAGAATTATTCTTTTAACTTAGTGACTCATAGTTTTGCAGGCTCACAAGAATGAGCTACATCATAGGATAAAGACCCGAAAGATCCAGATGCACAATTAGCAAATCCGCAATGAGACTATCCTATCAAGAAGATCGTATCATAAGAATTGAATTCTTAATTCAATTTTAGCTATGTAAGTCTATTTATATTTGTTCAAGTGTAAATATCCTACTTTCTCTCTAGTTATTTCTCATTCTGTAATCTTCCATCTTGATGTAAATTAAAAAAGATTGATTTGATTCAACACTTGTTTTATGGATTGCAATACTACAAATTACTAAGTTTGAGAAAGGACATCCTATAATAACCTTCTATTTAAATATTGCAAAGTATTAAAGTTCAGAAATGAGTCACTGTAAAATTTTTTATAAAAATAGAGACATTTTATAATAACTATTAAAAATTCAAATATAATATATATATATAGTAAATAAAATAACAATAAGATAGAAGCAAGTGTAATAATTTCTATTAAAATATATGAACTCTTATATAATAAATGGTAATAAATTCAATTTTTTACTAATTATAAACTCAACGTTTTTTTTTTTTCCCAAGAAAGAAAGCGTAATTTCATTCATCTTTCGAGATCAAAATTACATTCTGTATATTCACTTGTCATGAATTTGCTAAGTGAAAACCAAAAAACTGTAATAAGACTATAAAAGTCTCCAGCCACAACTATTCGAATGGATCAGCAGGTCCATAAACAGTGTTCTTAAGAAGTACATAATAATGCTGTAAAATAAACATATAGAGTTTATGCTGCAAAAAACCCAGAAGTACCAAAAAAATATTATAAAACCTATTAATTGCTCAGATATCTTCTATAAATTTTCTATAAACTCAACGTTTAACCATCAAAATAAAACAGTTAAATGAAAATTCAAATTTCTAAATCCAACAACATACAAAGTTACTTTTTAGTTTTAAAAAGAAAACAGTTAAATGAAAATAAAGCTTGAATATTAATTTAAACCAACCAAATGCTTACGAACTTAAAAGCTTCCAAAAAATATCAAAGTACTTAGGCCAGGGGCATTTATCAAATTTACATAAATAGCTAAAACTCATCAAATAACTAAAATTCATTAAATTTACCTAACCAAGTAATACACACTCTGCGTATTTTATGCAAATGAAGATTCAAAACAAAGCACACAGGATGGTAAAAATTACTTGCACTTACTATTCCTATGTGTTGGTTCTTGAGTGTAAAAATCCTCTAGTAGTCAAGGAAGTCCACCTCACTATTTTACAATAAGCATGACTGCTCATATGATCCTATTCTTGTTTCTTTCGGTATCCATTATGACAACCTTAAACTGGATACCTCCTATTACCAAATGATAAATTAACTTATTTAAAACTGTTATTCTAACTAAAAGCTACATTTTTTTAGCAACTGGTAAAATAAAGACAGAGTTTGAATATTAGGTCACTAAAGGCTTCTCAATCCAACCAAATAGCTATTAATTTAAATGCTTCTGCAAAGAACAATGTTTTTGAATCATTGGCCTCTCAATCCAACCAAATGGTTATTAATTTAAATGCTTCTAGAAAGAACAATGTGTTTGAATCATTGGAATTCAGTAAATGTACAGAACTAACTAAGAGTACTTAAATGAAATTCACATAACTAACCAATATATGTAAATGCAGACTAGTTTATTTTGTTTAACCTTCATTGGACTCCCTCAGCAACTAGCAACTATATGTTAATGTCCATCTTGTGTTCCCTGTGAATATAGTTGATGTATGTTATGCAAATGAGACACCACTATGTTACAAACTAAAATACTAATAGAAAATATAAATCACAGTTAAAAGAGAGAATTGTTACATCAAATTGTTCATCAAAGTATGAGAGGGTTGAGGTGTAAAATTCCACAGATGTCCTTATATCACCAGACTGAACCTTTTTATGTTCTTCAAATCAAGATACCTCAAATCCATATCAAAGCCAAAATACATAAAATCCATATCAACAGATTGAACCTTTTTCTGTTCCTCAATATTATGATTTAAGTTCACCTCGGCCACTCAGTTTTTCCACGCAATACACATTATCATGGTCACAGACTAAAAATCAAGATAACATCATACACAGACTAAAAATCAAAATCAAGTAACTTAAAATCACACGGAAGAAAAGATAGATTCAAGATGACGTAAAATGTCAAAGGAAACAGAAGAGAAAATTAAACAACGTTCTTCTCCGCTATTCCTTGCAGTTTTGCTTCATGTCTAGCCATCCATTCTTCTCTGCTATCCCTTGCAGTGAAAATGAAAAGCTATACAGAACCAAAAAAAACCTCAAACATCATTTAAAATTCTATAATGAAAAAACTATAATGAAAAGCTACAATGGAAATTCTATAATAAAAAAGCTATAATGAAAATCCCCAGCCATTCAAGGAATGCAGCGTCATATATGCTGCGATAAGTTTACACTGTGGAAGCTGTTGACTGTGGATCGATATTCGAACCCATTCATCAGAACTGTCACAGTCACTGTGGATCGGCTGCTCTGTTTTTCCCTGCAAAACCCTTTGATGCGCAGAATCACGGTCACATTGCATAGTAAGAATGAAAAGCATACACACAACCTAAAAAGATTTAGAACCATGAAAACAAACCACACAAAAGAGAAGATAAAATAAAGATACTTGAACTGTAATCCATATCAACAGATTGAATTCTTTTCTCTTCTTCATTGTGATTTCACACCTTTGGCTTTGGCTAGAGCAACATCCTAAGTGAAAACAACGGATGCAGAAGAGAGAAAATAAAATCAAGATACCTGAAATCCAAATTACCAGAGTAATGAACCCTTTTCTGTTCTTCCTTGTCATTCAGCATCATCTTTTTCCGCTATCCCTGGCAGCTTCTCACCACGTTAACCTCAACAGCTCTGTTTTTAACCCTTTTCCCTATAGAACCAATTCAGACAGTCATGGTCAGGTTACAGAGTAAAAAGGAAAAACGTAGATAGAACCGAAGAAAACTCTTACACCTAAGTGAATCTTCGATCTCTGTAGCTTCTAAATTCGCTCCTCCTCTCAATACTTCAACCTTGAACCATGTCCATGGCGAGACACATTTCATAAAATTCTCGTCTCCTTTTATATAATTTGCTGCATTTGGCATTAGTTTCCTATCTTTTTTCTTTTTTCATTTTGCTTTTGTTTTTTCCTTTAAAAACACAAAGCATAAATTTTGGTTTTTCTGCGTTTTGCTTTTGGTTTTTTCTTTAAAAACAAAATGCATAAACTATTGCTTTTGCATTTTGTTTTTGGTTTTCTTTTTAACACAAAAAGCATAATGTTTTGTTTCTTTGTTGCTTTTGTGTTTTTTTTCTCAAGGCCGTTAAACAAAAAAACCAAAAGAAAAATGTTAGACGAGGGCAAGAAAAATAATGCATGCTGATGTATATTAATGTTATTTAAATTAGTTTTTTTTCTAATTATATGTTTAAAGAGTCTTTGGACAATTTTTTTTTTTATCCAAGTGGAGTGGACTTTTAACTGTTTATAGTATTAGTGATAAGAGTATGTACAAATTCATTATTTCAAGTTAATGGTTTATAAAGTTTGTTAAATAAAGTGGTTTATGTGATTACTTTCATTCACACATAAAAAACTAATTGGCTTTGTGCTTTCAAAATGTTTAAAAATGCATCATTGATTATATTTTATGTGAATTTTGAAGATGATAAAAATATGTTAAAATTAATTTCTCATGTAATATTTTGTTTAAGATGTTTCTAGAATTTTCTTGATTGGTCTCCACAATTTTACCTTGTGTAATAAGGAGTTCCTTTCATTAATGAGTTTAGTTTGCTTTAATAGAAGGGATTGAAGCTCTCCTCGTACCATGAGTCTCAAGAGAGTAAATATGTAAAGAGTCTAACTAGATTGAATTCTGTAAAGAATTTAGCGAAAATGGTTAAAGGGGTGGGATATTTTCATTATACTGAGAAAAATCATTCCAGGTCTGTAAGTGTTGATTCACAGCAGGAGAAGTATCTGAAAATAACTGGTAGCCACAGCTGCAAAGAGGACGAAATCCCTGAAGGATGTTTGGCTGTTTAGGTTCACGAATAACGGAGGATATTTGTGATTACCAGTGTCTACTTATCCCATCCGATTTTCCTTATGTTTCTTGATAAGGCTCGTGAAGAATATGGTTTCAAGCAGATAGTGGGTTTGATGGTGCCCTACATTGTCGATATTTTAGTGGAATCGTTGTGGCTTATTGAGTGTAGTCAGTCAACCACTGGACAACACGATTTGGAGAACAAAAACAAGATGTACTCCTCATGAGTGGACTAAAATAAAAACCAGGACAGCCATGAAGCCAACATAATTCCAAAAAAATAACATGAAGTTCAAATTTATTGTATTTGATGAGCATATGTACATATAATGATAATGGAGATGTATCCCATACGTAATTCTAATAAGAAAGGGTGATGTACAACAAATGCTAATAAAATAAGATTCTGAAACAAACAAATATAAGTAGTAAAAAGTTGGATTAATTGTTAGTGTATGGAACCATGTAAAAAGCTTCCCCGTGTGGTATTAACCAGTGTATCTTACCATGAAAGCCTTGAGGTGGAAGGTGTTGCAACATGCACCCACATCACTTAAAAAAGGAAATGGAATCCTGAAGATAAGAAAACATCTTATCTTCAAACACAATGACAAGGCTGGTTTGTCTTTGTCCTTCAAGCTACTTTTTAGGCTTTTTAATTGCTTCTTATTTCTTAAGTTGTTTTTTGCATGGTTATCATTATCTTTTTTTTAACTGTTATGCAACCTCTCTTACTGCCGGCAACAACAATCATAGCTCATCTCACAACCCAACAAGTTTCGCATGAGATCATTGATTTGGAACTTGTTGTTTTGTTGGACATGCATTCAGACAATAGTGTCAAGGCTGTATGTGCTTAAGGGATATTAGGTCCTTTAACATTTGCTCAAGATTACAGACGAGTTTCTTCTCTATAACCTATGTCGATATTTAAAATAATGTTTCTTCTTTTGTGCGTGCCATTGGATTTCTTAGGGAATGTGGATCCATGCTTCAAAACATTTCACCTCAAGGGCTTCATGGTGAGATAAGATAGTAGAAAACATTTCCTTGCTACCTTAGTCCTAATGATTCAAAGATCCGAAGAGTTTACTCATGAGGTCAATACGACGCCAGGAATGCTTCATGAGGGAGAAATTGACAAAGAATTGCAGTTTTTGATTGAAAAATTTTCTGCCATTTCCAGAGCTAACTTCCATGTATAATATGGTTTGCATTCATGTTTGTTTTGTACTTGTTGTTTTATATGATTTTTATGGTATAGACATGATTCTTTAGTACTATTTATTGGAAATTTCTAATTTATCCAGCTCTTCACCTAGTACTGGATCTTGTCGAGGAAGAAGATCAGTTTAACCATGAATTTTCGCTAAAAGATAAGCTCTATCAAAGAGTTGGCCCTTGGTATATTTCCTTCGAATTTCTTCATTAAGAGCGTGTCTTATTTTAAAATTTTCATACTTTATATGCATTTGTGTTTTCAATATGCAATATGGAATTTGCTTATGATATGGTATATTAAATTTAAATGCTATGGTGACTTATATGTCACTTGTGAGCAGGAGTTTATTTATCCATTTACATGCATTGTTCATGAGGGAGAAATTTACAAACAATTACAATTTCTACTTGAAGGACTTTTCCAATTTGGAAAGCTAACTTCCAGGTATAATATGATGTGAATTCCTTTTTGTGTTGTAGTAGTTGGTTTGTATGATTTTTATGGCATGTGCATGAATGTTTAGTATTGTTTTATGGAAATTTATAGGGTTATCTAGTTGTTCGTCCATAACTGGATCTTTTAAAGCAAAAATATCACTTCACCAATGAATTTTCCCTAGAAGATAAGATTTATCAAAGAGTTGGCCTTGGTATTTTTCCTTTGGATTTATTCATTAACATACCTAACAAGATTGTCATTAATTTTATCAAAACTTTATTTATAGGTTTGTTTACGTCTTCCCTGAAAAATATAATTACTTTCAGAGACAAGTTCCAATTCTTGTAAGGTTCTTGCATACACCTTTTTTCTGATTTTATACCAATCTACTTGTATACCTCATTTCGTATATAAATCTACTTGTATACCAATATGTTTTTGCCTTGCATTACCTTCCTTTTTTGTGATCAGTAAATAATGATTTTATTTACACTCTCATCTTTGACTTCATCAGAATCTATGTGATTCTGCAACGTGCTCCATCATATTCTGTATCAACAATTACTAATTGTGCTTATTCCTAAAAGCAATCTTATAAACTCAAAAAAAAATTGGGAAATTTAATCCTTGAAATTCTTAAATTAAGTCGCTACATTCCAATCTGTTATTTTATAAAATCCATTTAATGATCTTAAATAAAAATTAAATTATCTTGGAAATATTTGATAATGGATTTATTGCTGCTTTCAATTGCTATATGTTTAGTTGAAATTTCAAAGTTTGATTGTGCAACTTTTGTTCATAATTGTTGTCACGAATAGAGTTTCCTCCAGCAATTAAAGTTGGAACAACTCATTAACATGCCAAACAGATAACACATCCCTCTACATGGATTCATGTTGAACAATCCTCAATTCTTATTTTTCCTCTGTACCAACAAGCGTTATAAATTCTTGCAGTGAAAGACAAAGTTGGAATTCAAAGAATTGATGTACAACATCAAAGGTATAATAACCAATGTAGGTACACATCGACAAGGTCTAATAAAATTTCGAAAACCCAAGCTATCAATAAATGTAATTTTCCAAAATAATACCTCTTAGTTCATTGTACTTTTTTTTATGCATATGTTTATTCCAGTTCGGTTGTAGGAGTATGTTTTTTATTCAGTTTGTGGGAAAATGTTTATGTATTTAGTAGCATGCCTATATTAATCTTGTATCTACACAAAACTGTCTCTGCAATTGGGTTTATGTTTTAATTCATTTTTTCACTATGAGAGGATGACTTGTTTTTTTGTAAAATCAAATTATTCAATTTCAACGATAGACTATGTTCAAGCATTTTGTATTGTAACTCCTTCAGGTTAATATGTTAATCTTATTAAAGACCATGATTGTTATATTCACATTTGAAATGTCTTTTGTTAAATTTGTTTTATCTTATCATTATGTGTTTCTTCTGTAGTTGCTCCATTCAACTATGCACATCTATCTCCAAAACAGATGCACCAATTTCTCAAAGCAAAGAATTCAAAAAAATGTTTACACTCTGGAGAAGAGAAAGGGTGAGTTCCATTTCGGAGGACAAGGATACCATGTTCATTTTGCAAGACAATATATTTTGCAACTGGACCAATATGTTCGCAACACCATCTTTTTGTTGAATCCTACATGAATTATTATTGTTCATTTTGTACTTTGATTCATATCAAACATGTTTTTATTTTTTTTATAGTTGTTACTACATTAGTTATAAAAACACATTGGAGTCTTTTCTTGATGAGATTAATTTTTTTCGTGCCATGCCAAAGTATGATGTGATGTTCATTATAAATCCCATTTGGCATTTTTCTCTTTCTGAAAAGCAATGTGTAAAAATATGTTGTGGCATCCCAGGCCAAATTGTAATGTGACATTAATTGGAAATCCCTACTTGTTGTTTTTTAAAAGTGTTAATTACACTATTTACTTGTTATTTATTGTCACTTGGATTATTCTAATCTTTTGAGAAATTGCACTATTCCATTTTGTTGTGGTATTACGGTTAAAAGAAGCTACTTCCTAATATTGCCTTTTCCCATACACTCTTCACATGTAGAGAACACTTAGTGTTCCTCGTGAATTTCAATGATGCTCACAACCATGCATAATTCTTCAACCCCCATCACTAGGGATTTAAAATAGCCCATGTTAATGTTTGTAGCCAAGGAGGTTTCATCCTTTAATAGATTCAAAGAAATAATAATATTTTATTATTATATACTTTTGTTTTTTGCATTTTGCGTTTGGTTTTTTCTTTAAAAACAGAAAGCATAAATTTTGGTTTTTTTCCATTTTGGTTTTGGTTTTTTCTTTAAAAACAAAAAGCATAAACTTTTGTTTTTGGATTTTGCTTTTTGTTCTTTTTTAACACAAAAAGCATAATGTTTTGTTCCTTTGTTGTTTTTGTGTTTTTTTCTCCAAGCCGTTAAACAAAAAAAGAAAAAGAAAAAGGTTACACGAGAGTAATAAAAATAATGCATGCTCATGTATATTAATGTTATTTTAAATTAGTTTGTTTTTTAATTATATGTTTAAAGTGTCTTTGAGGGACAAAAAAAAAATAATCCAAGTGGAGTGGACTTTTAACTGTTTATAGTATTAGTGATAAGAGTATGTACAAATTCATTATTTCAAGTTAATGGTTTATAAATTTTGTTAAATAAAGTGGTTTATGTGATTACTTTCATTCACACATAAAAAACTAATTGGCTTTGTCCTTTCAAAATGTTTAAAAATGCATCATTGATTATATTTTATGTGAATTTTGAAGATGATAAAAATATGGTAAACTTAATTTCTCATGTAATGTTATCTTTAAGATGTTTCTAGCATTTTCTTGATTGGTCTCCAATATTTTAGCTTGTGTAATACGAAGTTCCTTTCATTAATGAGTTTTGGTTGCTTTAATAGAAGGGATCGAAGCTCTCCTCCTACCATGCCTCTCAAGAGAATAAATTATGTAAAGAGTCTAACTGGATTGAATTCTGTAAAGAATTTAGCAAAAAAGGTTAAAGGGGTGGGATCTTTTCATTATACTGAGAAAAATCATTCCAGGTCTGTAAGTGTTGATTCGCAGCAAGCGAAGTATCTGAAAATAACCGGTAGCCACAGCTCCAAGGATGACGAAATCCCTAAAGGATATTTGGCTGTTTAGGTTGGCGAATAACGAAGGATATTTGTGATTCCTAGTGTCCACTTATCCCATCTGATTTTCCTTATGTTGCTTGATAAGGCTCGTGAAGAATATGGTTTCAAGCAGACAGTGGGCTTGTTGGTGCCCTGCATTGTCAAAATTTTAGAGGAATAGTTGTGGCTTATTGAGTGCAGTCAGTCGACCAATCGATAGTATGATTTGGTGAACAAAAAAAGATGTACTCCTCATGAGTGGATTAAAATAAAAACCAGGACAACCATGAAGCCAACATAATTCCAAAAAAAATAACATGAAGTTTAAATTTATTGTATTTGATGATCATGTGTACATATAATGATAATGGTGATGTATCCCATATGTAATTCTAATAAGAAAGGGTGATGTACAACAAATGCTTATAAAATAAGATTGTGAAACAAACAAATATAAGTAGTAAAAATTTGGATTAATTGTTAGTGTGTGGAACCATGTGAAAAGATTCCTAGTGTGGTATTAACCAGTGTATCTTACCATGAAACCCTTGAGGTGAAAGGTGTTGCAAAACGCACCCACATCACTTAAAAATTGAAATGGAATCCTGAATATAAGAAAACATCTTATCTTCAAACACAATGACAAGGCTGGTTTGTCTTTGTCTTTTAAGCTACTTTTTAGGCTTGTTAATTCCTTCTTATTTTTTAAGTTGTTTTTTGCATGGTTATCATTATCTTTTGTTTAACAGTTATGCAACCTCTCTTACTGGATGCAACAACAATCATAGCTCATCTCACAACCCAAGAAGTTTCACATGAGATCATTGATTTGGAACTTATAGTTTCGTTGGACATGCATTAAGACAATAGTGTCAAGGATGTATATGCTTAGGGGATATTAGGTCCTTTAAAATTTGCTCAAGATTAAAGTTGAGTTTCTTTTTCTTTTTTTTTTTAACAGAAACAGAAAGAAGAAGTATATTAATAGGCTATCCATAGCCATTCATTACATCTGAAGAAAGAAAAATAATGCCGGCAGATCAAAATTGCTGCACAACTGGCATATCCTGAAATTTTCCCATAAGGCAGAGCATATGATCATTCCAAAATTACAAAAGATGCGGGTAGTATATACCCTCACAAACTGGCTACAGAGGAAAATGCAAAGAAACATAACCCAAACAAAATTGGAGCAAAAAAAATAGGAGACATAAGTTAATTGCCTCTCAGAGCCCTAGGCTGGATAACCGATTCTTCTTCCATGGGTTGGTCAGCTGCTTCATTTACTCCATTAACCCTGCTTTCCTGGTTCATGGAGATGAGCTTCGCAAGATCTTCCTAGATTCGTTCTACCGGGCCCAGCAGCTCGGGCAGGTTGCTCTCAAGATCATCTGTCCGGGCGTCATTATTACTGACCTCAAGCGATGTGCCACTCATAGTTTCACTCATGATTTTAACTTCCTTTGCCATTTCTTTGTTATCCATTACCCCTATAGCTGTCATCTCGTACAACCTGCGCAGATTCTTCTGTATGTCCAGCAGCTCAGCCTTATCACCGTGGTGAGCCATACCACCGGAGTCAGCCGTTATTGCTATTCGGGAAAATTGAAAAGGCAGAGGGTTAGCAATAATGTCCTGGTTCTCACCCCCGAACACTAAAGAAATACTCCAGAGATTGGCAATTTCCTTTTGCAGAGCAGAGACACTAGGACTATCTGGGCAAGACAGCGTTCCCAGAGCGTCTTTCTTCCAACCAGAGCAAAGGCATCCCAAGACCCAATCCAGTTTGTCTTTTCGAGATGGAGATGTATCAACAAGACTATCAATACCCCAGGATTCTGCGGGATAACTACATTGACAAAAGGTGAGAGCAGTCAGAGCGAGGCGCTGCTTAACAAAGGCAAGAATGAGGGGGAGCATCTGCTAAGGGATTCCCAGCAGTCTCCCACCCCCAACACCAGCTACCACATTCAGCAAGAAATTCACAGAGTCGGGAGAACCTTGACCAAAATCCGGGACATTACAATGGAGCAAGTCTAAGCCTGGAATCGACATGGAGAAAGGGATAAAGGGCCACCGATCATGTGAGAGGGTAAGGCAATAAATTGAAGGCCTGAAGGGCTTTAATTCAGCTGCTTCCAAGGGGGGAGGATCAATCCATGCGGCCTTCGGAGGAGAGCAGATAGGACTTAACATTGAATGCAAATAGCTGCCGAGAGGAGGGGGAAGGAAAGGGCCAGCTGGAAGGGGGATGAAGTGAAAGGAAAGGTGGTCGGAGGAGGCGATAAGGAGAGGAAAAGGGGGAATAAGGAGAAAGAAGAAAGGAAGGAGGGTGAAGAGAAAAAAGAGGGGAGAGGGATAAAAGCCTATATGCCACCTAAGATTTTTTCCGAGAGATAAAGACTTCACTTTAGAAGTTTGCAAGATGAGAGGATGAGGAAGAATTCTAAAGTATCTCGTCATGGAATGAATTTGAGGTAGGGAGTATCTCCATTCTGAGTGTAGTGGCCTTGAGGGAGACACGGGGGCTTCACTTATTGATCAATATCCTATCACGTTAGTTCATATTGTGGGTTTTAAAATTATCAAAAATTGAACCAATATATTGCAAGTATTGGGGGGATGAGGGGTTTAAGGTGGGGGTGGGTAGGGTGGTTTATAAGGATTGAGGTATAAAAAGGGGTGGGGAGGAGGTTTTAAGTATTGGGAAGGGGTTTCAACAAAAAGAATTTGGGGCAATATCTCTGGAAATTAAGGGTATTCTTTAATATCCCACGATCGCACGTGCTATGTGAGAGGTTCACTAAGTGAAGTCCCCGTGGAGGGAGAGTGGTACCTGCGTTAGCCATGATATCTGCTTCCTTATTATTATGGCAAAGAATGTGAAAGACCTCGAAGGATTGAGGCAGCAGAAGCTTAGCTTTTTTATATAATCGACAACATCTAATATCTCCTGAGGGATACCCATTGATCATCTTATAGATGACATGCCTGGAGTCTCCTAATATCAGGACTTTCTGGAGTTTTTTGTCTCGAATGAGATGGAGACCCTGGAGAAGAGCCATCCATTCGGATTCATTATTGGTTTTAGTGCCAAGACCCCAGGAAAATCTTTGTTCCACTTGTCCTCTGGGATCCACTAAGATCCCACCCGCACCTGCCACCCCTGAAGATTAAAGTTGAGTTTCTTCTCTATAACCTATGTCGATATTTAAAATAATGTTTCTTCCTTGGAGGTTTCCATTGGATTTGTTAAGGAATGTGGATCCATGCTTCAAAACCTTTCACCTCAAGGGCTTCATGGTAAGATAAGATAGTAGAAACAATTTCCTTGCTACCTTAGTCCTAATGATTCAAAGATCCGAAGAGTTTACTCATGAGGTCAATACCACGCCAGGAATGCTTCTTGAGGGAGAAATTGACAAACAATTGCAGTTTCTGACTGAAAAAATTTCTACCATTTCCAGAGCTAAATTCCATGTATAATATGATTTGCATTCATGTTTGTTTTGTACTTGTTGTTTTATATGATTCTTATGGTATATACATGAGTCTTTAGTACTATTTTTTGGAAATTTCTAAGTTACCCAGCTGTTCATCTTGTACTGGATCTTGTCAAGCAAGAAGATCTATTTAATCATGAATTTTCCCTAAAAGATAAACTTGATCAAAGAGTTGGCCCTTGGAATATTTCCTTCGAATTTCCTCATTAACATCGTGTCTTATTTTAAAATTTTCACACTTTATATGTTTTTGTGTTTTTAATATGCAATATGGAATTTGCTTATGATATGGTATATTGAACTAAATGCTATGGTGACTTAGATGTCACTTGTGTGCAGGAGTTTATTTATCTATTTACATGCATTCTTCATGAGGGAGAAATTGACAAACAATTACAGTTTCTGCCTGAAGGACTTTTGCAGTTTGGAAATCTAACTTCCAGGTATAATATGATGTGAATTCCTTTTTGTGTTGTAGTAGTTGGTTTGTATGATTTTTATGGCATGTGCATCAATCTTTAGTACTGTTTTTTGGAAATTTATAGGGTTATCTAGTTGTTTGTCGGTAGCTAGATCTTTTAAAGCAAAAAGATCAGTTTACCAATGAATTTTCCCTAGAAGATAAGCTTGATCAAAGAGTTGACCTTGGTATCTTTCCTTTGGATTTATTCATTAACATACCTAACAACCTTGTTATTAATTTTATCAAAACTTGACTTATATATTTGTTGACATCTTCCCTGAAAAATATAATTACTTTTAGAGACAAGTTCCAATTCTTGTAAGGTTCTTGCATACAACTTTTTTCTGATTTTATACCAATCTACGTGTATACCTCATTTCATATATAAATCTACTTGTATACCAATATGTTTTTGCCATGGATTATCTTCCTTTTCTGTGATCAATAAATAATGATTTTATTTACAATCTCATCTTTGAATTCATCAGAATCTATGTGATTCTGCAACATGCTACATCATATCCTGTAACAACAATTACTAATTGCGCTTATTCCTAAATTAAATCTTATAAACTCAAAAAAAAATTGCGAAGTTTTATCCTTGAAATTCTTAAATTAAGTCACTACATTCCGATCTGTTATTTTATTAAATCCATTTAATGATCTTAAATATAAATTAAATTGCCTTCGAAATATTTCATAATATATTTATTGCTGCTTTCAATTGCTATATGTTTAGTTTCAATTTCAAAGTTTAATTTTGCAACTTGTTGTTCATAATTGTTGTCACCAATAAAGTTTCCTCTGTACCAACAATCATTATAAAGTCTTGGAGTGAAAGACAAGGTTGGAATTCAAAGAATTGATGTACAACATGAAAGGTATAATACCTAATGTAGGTACACATCGACAAAGTCTAATAAAATTTGGCAAACCTAAGCTATCAATAAATGTAATTTGCCAAAGTAATATCTCTTAGTTCATTGTACTTTTTTTTATGCATATGTTTATTCCAGTTCAATTGTAGGAGTATGTTTTTTATTCAGTTTGTGGGAGAATGTTTACGCATTTAGTAACATGCCTATATTAATATTGTATCTACACAAAACTGTCTCTGCAATTGCATTTATGTTTTAACTCATTTTTTCACCATGAGAGGATTACTATTTTTTTGTAAAATCAAATTATTCAATTCCAACGATAGAATATGTTCAAGAATTTTGTATTGCATTTCTTCACAATTCTGCTAGGATCTATTTATCTATAGATATCAAAGAAAAATTGTAAGTCCTTTAGGTTAATATGTTAATCTTATTAAAGACCATGATTTTTATATTCACATTTGAAATGTCTTTTGTCAAATGTGTTTTATCTGATCATTACGTGTTTCTTCTGCAGGTTCTCCATTCAACTATGCGCATCTATCTCTGAAATCGACGCACCAATTTCTCAAAGCAAAGAATTTAAAAAAAACTTTACACTCTGGAGAAGAGAAAGGGTCAGTTCCATTTCAGAGGACAAGGATACCATGTTCATTTTGAAAGACAATATATTTTGCAACTGGACCAATCTGTTTGCAACACCATCTTTTTGTTGAATCCTACACGAATTATTATTGTTCATTTTGTACTTTGATTCATGTCAAACATGTTTTTATTTTTTTTATAGTTGTTACTGCATTAGTTATAACAACACATTGGAGTCTTTTCTTGATGAGGATACTTTTTTTCATGCCATGCCAAAGTATGATGTGATGTTCATTATAAATCCCATTTTGCATTGTTCTCTTTCTGGAAAGCAATGTGTAAAGATATGTTGTGGCATCCCATGCCAAATTGTAATGTGACATTAATTGGAAATCCCTACTTGTTGTCTTTTAAAAGTGTTAATTGCACTAAACTTTTTATTTATTGTGATTTGGATTACTCTAATCTTTTGAGAAATTGCACTATTCTATTTTCTTGTGGTATTACGGTTAAAAGAATCTACTATAGGAAGTTATTTTTTTACAACATATTGTCTTTTCCCATACACTCTTCGCATGCAAAGAAGACTTAGTGTTCCTCATGAATTTCGATGATGCACGGAACCATGCATAATTTTTCAACACCCATCACTAGGGATTTAAAATAGCTCATGTTAATGTATGTAGTTTGGGAGGTTTCATCCTTTAATAGATTCAAAGAAATAATAATATTTTATTATTATTTTATATTAATGTGTAAGTTGGTTTAAAGGTTACCTCTTAAACAAGTATAAATAATATTTTATTATTATTTATTATTATTTTATATTAATACATAAGTTAATAAAAAAATATGAAAAGGTTAAAAATTAAATAAGTCTAAAGAGAAGTGGCGACCTTTCATTTATTTGTGTATCCAATTCAATTCTCGTTAAGTCTGTTCTTTATCTTTTTTTTTAATTGTATATCTCATGTAATTTGAATCCTTAAATATATTCTATATTAAGGAGGGGCGCAGGGTTTCTTCCCTCTAGAAGGGTTTTCATAATAAATTATAAATTTATGTGTCTTCAATAAACATAGGATACTTCTTGAATCACCAAGGAAACGGGAGGTGGCCCAGCTGAAAATTTCACTACTATGGAAATTACTCAAGTCTATAGGTAGATTTCTCTAGAAATTAACTTATAGTGCGAGTCACCTCCTGAATTGAATTCTTAATTCAATTTTAGCTCTGTAAGTCCATTTCTAGACAAGTCACGCTAAATGCAGTCCAAGGGAAACGAGGACTTTGAGAAACTGACCACATAATTTAAATTTCAATACATATATAACCCCATACCTATATCAATTCCAATACCTATATAATTCTTTCAACTTGGTGATCCCACATGTGATAATGCTGCAGAAAATGATAACAGATATGAAGATCAGAAGAATTAAAAGCATTGTCCTTTTAACTCAGTGACTCATAGCCTTGACATGTGATGCAACTCATAGTTTTTACATGTGATAATGCTGCAGAAAATGATAACAGATATGAAGATCAGAAGAATTGAAAGAATTTTTCTGTTAACTTAGTGACTCATAGTTTTGAAGGGTCACAAGAACGAGCTACGTCATAGGATAAAGACCTGAAAGATCCAAATGCACAATTAGCAAATCCACAATGAGACTATCCTATCAAGAAGATCGTATCATAAGAATTGAATTCTTAATTCAATTTTAGCTGTGTAAGTCTATTTGTATTTGTTCATGTGTAAATATCCTACTTTCTCTCTGGTTATTTCTCATTCTGTAATCTTCCATCTTGATCTAAATTATAAAAGATTCATTTGATTGCAATATTACAAATTACTATGTTTGAGAAAGGAGTTCCTATAATAACCTTCTATTTAAATATTGCAAAGTATTAAAGTTGAGAAATGAGTGACTGTAATAATTTTTTATAAAAATAGAGACATTTTATAATAACTATTAAAAATTCAAATATAATATATATATATAATAATAATAAAATAACGATAAGATAGAAGCAACTGTAATAATTTCTATTAGAATATATGAACTCTTATATAATAATGGTCATAAATTCAATTTTTTACTAATTATAAAATCAACTTTTAGCCATCAAAATAAAACAGTTAAATGAAAATTCAAATTTCTAAATCCAACAACATACAAAGTTATGTTTCAGTTTTAAAAAGAAAACAGTTAAATGAAAATAAAGTTTGAATATTAATTTAAAGGTTTCGTCATCCAACCAAACGGTTATGAGATTAAAAGCTTCTAAAAAATATAAAAGTACTTAGACCAGGGGCATTTATCAAATTTACATAAATAACTAAAACTCATCAAATAACTAAAATTTATGAAATTTACTTAACCATGTAATACACAGTCCGTGTATGTTATGGAAATGAAGATTCAAAACAAAGCACACAGGATGGTAAAAATTACTTGCACTTACTATTCTTATGTGTTGGTTATTGAGTGTAAAAATCCTCTAGTAGTCAAGGAAGTCGACCTCACTATTTTACAATAAGCATGACTGCTCATATGATCGTGTTCTTGTTTCTTTAGGTATCCATTATGACAACATTAAATTGGATACCTCCTATTATCAAATGACAAATTAACTTATTTGAAACTGTTATTTTAACTAAAAGCTGCATGTTTTTAGCAACGGGTAAAATAAAGACAGAGTTTGAATATTAGATCACTAAAGGCTTCTCAATCCAACCAAATAGTTATTAATTTAAATGCTTCTACAAAGAACAATGTAGTTGAATCATTGGATTCTCAATCCAACCAAATGGTTATTAATTTAAATGCTTCTACAAAGAACAATGTACTTGAATAATTGGAATTCAGCAAATGTACAGAACCAACTAAGAGTACTTAAATCAAATTCACATAACTAACTAATATATGTAAATGCAGACTAGTTTATTTTGTTTAACCTTCATTGGACTCCGTTAACAACTAGCAACTATATGTTAATGTCCATACTATGTTCCCTCTATATATAGTTGATGTATGTTATGGAAATGAGATGCCACTATGTTACAAACTAAAGAACTAATAGAAAATATAAATCACAGTTAAAAAAGAGAATTGTTACATCAAATTGTTCATCAAAGTATGAGAGGGTTGAGCACGGGGTCTTCACTTAGTGAAACTATGCCATAGCAAGTTCGTTCGTGGCATATGAAACAATACCCCTATTTTCAAAAAATATTGGAAAATACCTCCAAAAATCATTTTTTTTAACCCCCTCCCAATATGCCTTGCCGATTTTAAAAAACCCCTATTTTCCCTATATATTGCATGTATCCATTTTTTCATTTACATTTTTTATACCCTTTTTATTTCTACCTAAGGGAAAAAAAAACTAAACACAAGAAAGGGCGACACTTGATAGGCGCCCTTAGGCAAATCACTTTATTAGGAATTAAAATGTATCACATGATGTCAAAAAAAATAAGAGAGGGTTTATTTGTACCAATCTCAAACAGTAGTGTGTAACTGCTTCAGTAACTGCTTCAAGATGTGGACACTGGATATATATCCAACTCCAGAGGCTGAGAGGCCTTTTCAGTTGTAGTAGACTTTTAAATGCTTTCATCGACAATCACGCATATTTTAGTGCTCCTTTGTTTCAGAGCTTCAATTAAACAGCAAATAGCATAGAAATAAAACAATAGCATAGAAATAAACAACAAATAGCATAGAAATAAACAAATATGAGAACTTCACTGATATGAGAGCCTGGACCAAGTTCATGTTGCTCTAGTTCCTTTGGAAAAACTCTTGACAAAGGGATCCTGTGATGATTGGACCATGACTGAACCAAGATTCTTTCGGAGGTAAAACAACAGGAAAATATGAATAACAAAAACACAAACATCAAGAAACTTTAAATGGAGTAATCTTTTTTACCTGCTCATTGAGATCCTAAATCTGGGCTGCGTTTACAGATGCAGTGTTGGGCATTGCAGACCCATAAAATGGTGGCTCGCTTGAGGTTGTTTGGAAGGGTACAGACCCATATCCAGCATTTGACCCTGTCCTGGAATCTTTAGTAGCTACATTCATAACTGGAACTGGAGGATCATTTCACCGAGAACTAGCAACTGTGGCAGTTTTAGACCCCAGTGCATTGCCCTTGCTTGAAGGGTTTACTGGAGTTGCTTTCTTGTTAACTTCTTTTCCACCTTTGCAAAACTCCCTTCGTTCCAGTGCATTGTAACTAAAAAGGCATAAAATCAAAAACTGATTAACAAATGTATCACTAACATGTAAACAAATATGCCCATTATTGTAGGGAGTGAGCTAACGAACCGACCATTTGCAGCTGGGCCCACCCGGAGCTGTCGACGTCCAAGCTCACTCCCGTTAAGTCTCCATCGGGTCACTCCTCGACCGTCGGCTCACTTCTCCACCGACAACTCCCTCTGGCATTTACCTTTCCGTGCACTGCAGTCTGCCGCCCTGTCAGACAAAATCACGGCTGCATGCAGTTAATGCATGGCCAGCTACTCCCGTTTCTCCAACATAGCGCCCTGGTGCCGGACTGCCTCCCCTGTTTCCTTCCTTGCCGCGGTCGAGCTCTCTGTCCATCGCTAGCAGAACTTTGCAACAGAATGTGTTCACTTCGTCTTCTCCCGAGATATACTGTAAACAAGGCTTCAGTAATATTAAGCTCAAGGTTCGTTAGCTCACTCCCTACCAAAATATTGAAAATTGACAGCAATCAATTGCAATGTTTTACAGTACATATCCATTTTCTGTACTTGATTCTTATTCTTGATTTTCTGGAATTGATTCTTGATTCTTGATTTTCTTGAACAACAGGCTTCACATTGTTCGGGAGGTTCAGTTGCCCATTCATCATTGCCTCCTAGCACTTCCAGGCATGAGAAAGGAATATCTGAATCGGGTCATTAGCCACCCGCAGGCTCTAGCCCAGTGCGAGCTTACGCTCACTAAGCTCGGCCTCAATGTCTCCCATGAGGCTTTCGATGATACGGCCGGTGCCGTCGAGTTCATTGCCCTCAACAACCTCTGCGACACAGTGGCCATAGCCAGCTCTCGGGCAGCTGATCTCTATGGCATGAACGTTCTGGCCGATGGCATCCAGGACGACTGTAACAACGTGACGCACTTCGTTATGTTGGCGAGGGAACCCATCATTCCAAGAACTGACAGGCCCTTCAAGACCAGCATTGTGTTTGCTCAAGATAAGGGTACATCTATGTTGTTCAAGGTCTTGTCGGCCTTTGCTTTCAGGAATATAAGCCTGACCAAGATCGAGAGCAGGCCTCATAGGAACCAGCCTCTCCGTGTGGTCGATGATGGTAATGTGATTGGCACTACCAAGCACTTCGAGTACATGTTCTATGCCGACTTTGAGGCATCCATGGCCGACCCAAGAGCCCAGAATGCCCTTTCAGAGGTCCAAGAGTTCACCTCCTTCCTTAGGGTTCTGGGCAGCTACCCCATGGACATGACCCCCTTGTATAATAACTCTAACTCGTCCTCATCCTCATCCTCTTTTCAATAAATCAATGATATCAATACCCCTTATCCTGGCTTTCTAATCAAGAAATTCTAATTCTAGTTCTAGTTTTTCCTGATCATGAAGTTATATTTTTTTTTCCATATCAATAAACAGGTTCCTGGTTCCTGGTTCCTCAAGGAGAGAACAGAGCAGCTCACAGCGATTTGGGCATTGAAAATGAATTGAATTACATAATAATGTTGAATATCTATGGCAGATGAAGGCGTGATTTGAAGCTTCTTGTTGTTATAGTTTTGATGGAACCTTAAGATTTTCCTCTGTAAATTCATTCCGGCCCCAAACTCAGTCTCTCTCAAACCAAACCAACGCTCTTGTTGTTGTTCTTTTTCATGCACCAATGTAATGGTTGCTTTTTAGCTCACTCCACAATAGTAGGATGATACAATAGCCCAATCAAGGGAAACTGATTTAAGCTCCTTCGGAAGTTTCTTCACAATTTTCACATCGTTTGCCAAAGATTTGATGAAATATTCCTGATCAAAAATATCTGCAAAGTTGCTGCAGAATTATAATTTAATGTCAAAAACCCCAAGATGGCAGCTTAAAGTAATAAGCTTATGAAATAATTAAGTTCTTTTCTATCCCGTTCAATAATGGTATAGAAACAAACAGTGCACACTGCAATTTTCTAAATTTTCTCAATGGCAATAAAAGTTTTTTTTTCTTTTTTTTAAACCTTAAAAAGCACTGAATATAATCAAACAAAATAAATTACTGGTATGCCATCATCGAGATCCCTAATCAGAAATTACAAAAGAGCAACCAAGTACTCTCTTCCACAAAGGGATACAGAATCATGC
>LPNX010869579.1:64296-85191 GCA_001517045.1 Pseudotsuga menziesii | reverse complement strand
GGGGGGGGGGGGGGGGGGGGGGGGGGGGGGGGGGGGGGTAATGAATTTTAAAGAAATCAATTTGTCCCCATTCAAAATCTATAAATATTGGATGGACCTTTCCAATGGGCTATTGAGCACCCAAAATAGAGATCGTATGCAAATGTTATGACCATAAGAAGTTGATTGTTCAACTAGCCACATAGGGGATGCAAAATTTATGACAATTCATCTCCTAGGATTAGGTTTAAGGTTTCTTCCTCTCCAATGATTTATGATAAAATACCCTTCGACCTCCCTTCGTATTCATATTGTCACGAGTGAGCATAGCCGCCACATCTCTTCTCAGAGATACAACTACCACCATTCTAGCTGCTTTTGTTTTGTTTCATTCATTTAATAGAATCTAAGTTTACTGTATCACTTTTTTATTGCCATATATCTATGTATGTGAATATATATATTCTCTTTCATTATTTTCTCACATAAGTTCAGATCATATTATGTTCTTCTCGAGCTCTAAGCAACCTCTCCTTGTATTCTCAACGACTTTGTAGTTCCACCCTTAGGATCCTCATGGTCTCTACAATTTCTAAGGGAGTCAATTGGTTTATTCTACCATTGGATTTTTTCTCTTCATTCTCATCTTACAAGTTCTCTCCCATATCACACAACATAATTTCAACCCAAAATTTGACACCTTGCATGTCTGAAATTCGATACTTCTCTATCGCATCTTCGACACATACACTTTTTTTTCCATCGGTGGCATAATGTTAGATATTTGACATGCTACCAAAGTGGGTCGAAGATCCAACACACCATGGTGTCATCTATTCGACAGTTTTCTCTTTCAAGGTGTCAATAAAAAAATACATAAATCATCGAAAATTCGACGCCTACCGACACTTGAAGGGTCGGCCTTCCGAAAGGTGTAGAAGCATCGGAGTCATGGCGACGCCATCAGTATTTTTATCCAGAATGTGTTGGATTTTAGACACCTACTGACACTTGAAGCGTCGGTCATCCGACGGGCTGAAGTGTCAGAGTCATGACACTGCCGTCGGAAGGTTAATACAAAGCGTCGGTTGAGCGTCGCCTTCATGTGTCAGATGTTTGACAGAAGCATTGGAACACCATTGGAAAAGTGACGCCTATTGGTAGATCTAACAAAAAAAAATTGAAAGATTTCACTTAGCAAAGTTAATCACAAAAATAAATTTTATTTTTTTTCAAAGTTTTTTCTTAAAACTCCTACTTTATCTTTGTTAATGCATTCTAATGATGTTAGTAAGTTATGGCATGATATGTTTGGGCATATTAACTTACGTTAATTGCATCAATTAAGAAAACGAGACAAGATAGTGGGGTTGCCACCTATATCCTTCTTAGATGGAGTTTGTCCAATATATACTCTTGGTAAGCACTTTGAAGAGAGATTTGAGAAAGGAAAGGATAAAAGACAATCACTTCTTGATTTTGTGCTCGATGACATTACTGGTCCCTTTCCTCACCTATCTATGAATAAATAAATATACGTACTAACCAGGCCTGGAAATTCAAATCTATTATTCCTATCAAATGGAAATTTAATGTCGGTCTTGGATTTTTCAAGCCTTTCACATTATGTTTACTTTAAATTCATGACTGTAAACTAAATTAATTGGGTAAGAAGTAAGTGCTACTATAAACTTTGGTATTTTAAAGCTAGCCAGATCCAACAAGTTATTAAAGGCATACCCTTGCCCATAAGAGAGAAACCACAACAAAATTCATGGAAAAAAAATCATATCCCCGACCAATAACCCGTTGGCAGAATCATATCCCCTGGGACAAGAATCAAACCAATAGCCTTAATAATAATCCTATGGATTGTAGTGCTCATGATGAGAAAAAAATGGCATGCTGCAAGTAGCCTGCAATTAAAAAATGGCATTCTAGGTGTTTTTACTTATTTCCCTACTGTAACTTAAAATAAATGGCATTCTAGGTGTTTTTACCCCTTTCCCTGGTTAATAAATTTAAAATAAATCACTGTAAAATCGAATTTAAATTGAAAACCCCAGCCCGGGTTTTTTTACCCCTTTCCCTAGTTAATAAATTTAAAATAAAGTGGCGCATAATCGAATTTAAAGTGCAAACCCCAACCTAGCCTAGATTCTTAGTGTTTTTTATTTTCCCTTTCCATGATTAGTAAAATTAAAAAAAAAAAACACAAGTACAAAATCAAATTGAAAAATTGCAAACCCCAATCTAGCCCAGCTTTTACACCATAAAAATATGCAAAATGTTCAAAATTGAAGCAAAAACAAAGTGAGAAATGGCACGCACTTGGTTACCCAGGCTGACCACCACATAAGGATCAGAGATATTCATAAGATCTGGAGCAACTAGATTGGTTCCCTTATTACGACCACTTTCATGAGCCCTATATACTATTCCATTTCTGTACACGAAAATAGAAGAACAATGGTCATATACATAAATACCTTCATCCTTAGACATCATCATACATAAAGAAAACAGAAACTCAGAGAAATGCTAACCTGAACAAGAACGCTGTAACTTGAGATCTATGGTTCGAATGAAGAGAACCACACAATATACAAGTTTTCTTTTATAAACCCACTATATCTGAACGAACACCACACTGTGGTAAAGTAAACCCTGTTGATATCGATAAACGTGTAGATATAAATGAATCCTTCTAGAGAAAGTTCATGGAGATGTGGCGTCAATCTTAGTGGATGGGATTGGGTCACTCCAATGTAATGCATAACTAGTAAAGGCTACAATTGAGAGACTGCATCTAGAACCATTATTAATATTTATGAAGGGAGATATAAAATATTAAATGTCAAATCTACAGTTTGAATTTTTATATGCCCGTCATCTATGACGTTTTAATTTTTTAAAGAGATGTCAAATACGTCTAAAAAGTGAAAAAACATTCTATGGGCCGTCAATTTCCAGTCCTGGTACTAACCTTCATTGATTACATCTCTATATACACATGGGTCTACTTCTTAAAACACAAAGCTGATGTGTTTGCTTTTCTTAGGATTTTAAAGCTCTTGCAGAGAAACAATCTAGTAAGGGGATCCATATCCTTCACACAGATAATGGTGGAGATTATTCCAATAAATATGTAAATAATATATATCCTTTTCATTTACAGTTCTTATCTTGACAACTCTTACGACATATCAGTATGTTATGCTTCTATATATCCTTTTCATTCTAGAGCACACACTCTGTCGGTGATCATTGAATTTTATGCATCAAAATGCTTTAATTAGTGTTTTAGATATGATAGATTTTCACTCAACATGTCCAAATGAGTGATCATATAGAATCATTTTTTCAAAGATATAAATAAAATGCATGCTCAAGTCCAAGTCAACTGAAGGACTAAAATGTAAAATATAAGTAGTTTTTGGATGCCCAATGGAGATATAAATCACTTGAGAAGAACTTAGGACATTATAAAGGATCGAAAAATAATTTAGTTGTCAATTAAAGATAAGGGCCAGAGAGAAGTTCTGTTATTTACAAATAACTTCATAAATGCAATAAAGGATACCAAGGAGTGTTATGAAATGGTAAAAATAAGAGTCTTAGAGGGCATAAGTCCAATAATGTTGAAAAATGTGACACTATGAAGGAAGTATTAGTATAATTGAGTAGAATGCTAGAAGGATATGTTGAGATTACACATGAGATTCCAAGCATTTTTCCTCCAAAGAGGAATATTGGGAACAAGATAGACATAATTAATTCATCCATGTATGTATATGATTCAGTAATTACTCTTCTTCATATTACTCCATTTATCCTTCAAAATTTTCACCTAGAATGGTAGATGCATATAATTTTAAATATTCACCATGCATGGAAATCACACATTGCAATAGTACAATGATCACACAGTGCAATAGCATACAAGCATCAGATGTGCCACACCCCTATGCAATAGCATATCGTGCACAGACCTAGAAAACACCACTAACTTATACAAGAAATTTACAAAAGATCAAAGGTATGCATTCTTTACCAATGGATTGGCTTGCAAAGAAGTTCCAGAATATGCAATAGAAACACAAGCTCTAGCATAGAAACTCACAACAAAATGTTCATAAAATGCCATCAATATTTTCATAAGATTCCTTAAGAAGCAATCATGTGCCCAATTGAACAAGATGGACTGTATGCTGACCTGTTGATTGATCATCAATGAGGAAGTCTCCCATGTCAAACTGAAGGAAATAGCAAAATCGATTTATTAGAGTATATTAATCCCATGACATACCTACTAGTAACTATGACTCATACAAAGAACATGGTATGCATGTGTTTATCCTTAAATACAATCAATCTTAAACCTGAAAAACTAACATGATTCTATTGCATACTTTCCAGTAACCGTTTCGAGTAACAGGAGCATATTGGTGTTTACCCTTGAATTTATTAGGATCAACACCACCAAAAGTCATGGATGCAAATGGGATTTATTCAATAAAAACATATTTTCCTTGGGAAATAACCTCGAAACTATTTCCAACAGATGTGAAAATGTTGCCTTTAGCGAAAAGATGTCATACCAAATCTAGTGATCTATCATTGTAAATCAGTGAAGATGACTGATACTCTTTTTTAGGCCATGGATACCTCTGGAAGATTGCCTAAAAACAACAAAAATAAACAGTTTTTATAACTTAAGCATTCAAACAATGCCTTCCAAAAATAAAGTAGCAAATAGATCTTTATTTTTTCAAGCATATCTCAATACTTTGTTACCATAATTATCAATGCAGTCATTCTTCTTTTGTATTCCAGAGTTGAGATGTTTGCTCTAAGTGACCACTTTAAACTCGGTGATAAATTGGAAGCAATACAGAAAGATATAAATGCCTAATAAAAGATTTGCACAAAGAAGACTTTGTAACAAATTAGCAATTATGAGTAATAAAGTGCACAGTGATATTGGGGTGAAAAGTTACATTGGAAACTAAAAATACCAATGTGTACCATGCCCAACTCACAACCTACAGGGATACGTACAAATATAAACATAGGTTTTCCACTGCACAATCAAACATGAAAGTTGAACAAGATATGAGATTAAGAAACAAATTATAGAACTACTGGAGAAAGATAAACTGGGGCAGATAACAATATACTCATGCAAAATAATAGGGAAACAACGCTTCAGATATCGTTTTCCTCACAAGTCTATCTATCTTTTTTTGTCTTTTGACCTTTCATATTCCCATCGAACTCAAATGCTTATCATATTTCTTGTAATGAAATGCCTACATTTAATTTTGTTGTCCTAGCTATATGGAATTGGTAAAGTATTACCAAGGGGCCAGTTATCATGATAAATCAAAATATTTAAGGTAATTGTTTAGATAAGATAGAACAAAGTTTGCCTCAATGTATGGTAATCATCATCATAAACTAAATGTATGTGTGTGCACATGCATAAATACCCAATACACAGCTCAATCAAACGAAAGAAAACATAATTATACCTTGATTTGTGGATCTTCACACTATCTTCTTATGCTTTACCTTTCAAAACATCATTCAACATACTTCATTTTTTTGTCCTGTTGCAATAGTTTCATGTTAGGACCCATCAAATAAATTTATGTTTGTTTATGAAAATAACAAAACCAATCTAAATAAATACAGTTCTATTACAATGTAAATTACAATACTATTCAACTATTCAAGTAAATTAATTGTTAAGAATATATCACTTGGTAAAACATGGATAACCAAAAATACTATGTATATAAAGCCATCGATCTAATCAAAACACCATTTCTTTCCTCTTAACTATGGAAATGTTTCTCAACGCTATCTGTAACAAGTTCTAATGGAGGAGTCAAATAGCAATAGTGAAAATTATACACTAAAATTATAGAAATAGATTTTTTTTAATGTATTCTTCCTTACCATTCATTGAGCTCCTCTCTGTTTCGAGAATAATTTAATATTCTCTACTAAACAGGACCAACCATGTGAAGGTGGAAGCTCTTATGGCCCCTACCCCCCCTCACATCACTCTCAACTCCCCAAACCCAATGCATATACTTGCAAATAACAATTTATTTCACTATTTCACAATCTAGATAACAATGCATCTACAATGCAAATAAAAATGCATCTATTGCAAATTATTTCACTCAATAGTTGAAATATGCTTTCATTAAATCATTCTTTAAATCATTCATTAAACCATTCAATCATTCAACAGCTGAAAAAACCATTCATTAACTCATTCATTAAAACATTAATTTAGTCAATGGAAAAAAAAAATCAGTAAACCATTCAGTAAAGCATTCATTCAAACATTCATTCATGAAACAGAGGAAAAAACCATTAAATGTTTTTTTTTTATAAATAAGAATTACACAAAATTTGTTTAGTCACTTCCTTTTTACTTTTCTTCTCTTTAAATATTTAGTTAGAGTCACATCTTCGGGAATTTGATCATCGGTATCCCTACTAGTATGCTCGCAAGGTTGAACTTCAGGCGAGGGGCAATGAATTTATGCAATAATGTCAAAATCTGCCATTAATATATTTATATATTGATAAATATGGGTAATTCATAAAAAAACATTACGAATGTGTGGTTTTACCTACCATGGGTACATCAACATGTTCAATATTATCTCATACAGGCCCAACCTGTTCCGTGTTATGATATGCATCTACATGATTTGCAGTTGAATTGTGTAGAATTAGAATTAATGTTCATCATCTGCAATGGTCTATAAAAAATAATAGCACAAAAATAAATTCATTACCAGGATGAGAAGCATGATCTTCGTTTGGTTGGTCATGTACTACATCCTCGACATGAACGAGATCATTACTTTCCTACACAAAAAGGAATAAATAATCTATGTTAATTTATTTATAAGGAACAACTTGCATGAGCATTAATAAATTATCATTAAACTATACAATTTTCACATACCCGGGCACCAGATGGATCAGCAGAAGATCGTGCAGTATTCCCAGACCAGCTTCTTCGGTGTTCAACAACGACGCCAAAGCCTTGTTCGGATCCAAGCTTCATGTAATCTGCACTGGGCAATTCTTTGAATCAGTCAGCCTTCATATTTGCATGATGTCATTAATTTAAAATCCTTTTGTTAGAACAAAACAAAAATAATAATCTGTATGACATTTGGATGCGTATTCGGGTTTTGCGATACTTACATATCGGGCTGCCAAGTTGGAGTAACCACCAGGCCCAAGCTTGTGTTGGAAATTTTTTTCAATTCTTTCCTTTGTGGCCTTAGATGTGTCTGAGAGCCTAATTAAGTTTTTAAATACATTAGTTGATGTACCAAAATTGATATAAAAACTAGTAATAATAAGGCTGACCACTACATTTTGGAATGTATTGCATACCTCCTTGTTCCACCTGGTGGTATGTTTTCTGATTTTCTCAGGCCCTTCTCTTTTCCATCTTCCAATAGGGCTTTTCACTCCATAGATGGAATCATTGGAGGGTGCTCATGCCTAGGTTTCTTTTCTAGGTGAACCCTATATTGGTCTCGAACAATATTAATATGTTTTCTAGCCTTTTGTAGGGCCTTCAATGTATCGAAGGTATCTTTTCTAAATAGACTAACCAAGCAATTAGTCAGATCATCCTTTAAATATTTTCACTGGTTGTTCCACATTGTGCGGATGGTGGTCCCAAAGATATCCAAGGCCAAACCATTCATATGTTTATAAAATATATCATTTCCTGCAAAACATTAATTCCATCATTAGTCAACATTAGAAAATATTATCAGTATATTAGACACAAATTATAAAAAATAAATTGAATAATCTATAATGACCTGGAATCCTCTCTATCTTTATTGGAACTAGTTCTTCATTCACCAAAAATGTACACATTATTGAATCAGTGCTAGTCACACGAGAAGATCTGGGAAATGCTTCCACATCTTTATCTAACCCTGCATCCACCCCTTCTTCTGCAGCATCTGTTGTGGGTGGGGCAACATCGGCTGCACCCTCCACTGCCCTTGAGGGTGTCGCAGAGCATGTTGCCACTTGTTCAGTGGAAAATATGGGAGCAGTATGTGGTGTACGTGGAGTGGTTTAGTCACTGGGACCAACATTGCCTTGACCACCACTGATAATCTCCATAGGGCGCTATAAATTCAAACCATTGTATTATAAGTTCAATAGCATATAAAATCAAATATTATAAAGTTTCTATAAATGAATTTGCATTTTTATTCGATAACTTACGTCCACTTGTTTACATTGTTGTAACAACAATTGAATCCTTTGTTCTAGCCCTTCTGTTAGTGGAACTGCCAATGTCAGATGAATCAGTTCCTCATTTTGTTTTTTCCTTGTCCTTTGTAGCACCCTCAATGGGTCTGCAGACTCTCTAATTTCACTATATCTCATAAACTGAGAGACCTCATTTTGTAAAGAGTTTTGAGACGTTGTTTCATAAATGGAATCCCCTGTCTGCAATTGAAATATATAAAAAATTGCTTAGTGTTTGAAGCAATAAGGGATTACATCTAGGATTACCTAACGCCTAGATGAGGGTGTGGTATGATCAATAGATGGGGATTTACCTCGATCAACCACCTGCAAAAAAAGTAGAGAACCTTATCACAATGAACACAATATGTAAAAGCTAACAAATACAGAACAAAAATAAACACTATGCTACATGTTTTATATGTGTACATTTTTGAAGTATTTAGAATGCGGAATTACATTTAGGTTTACTAGTTGCCTCAAGGCTCCAGTCATTTGATCAACAGCTGGGTACTTTCCCCAGTCAATCTGCAAAAAAGGTAGACAACACTACCATCATGAACGCAACCATAAAAATGAAAGAATAGATAACAGAATAAACATTATGCGTCATGATATACATGTTTACAATTTTAAAGTATTTGAAATGGAGAATTACATTCATGTTTGGCTATTGCCCTGATGCTGTAATCAACTAATCAATAGCCGATTGGCTTCCCTGATCAACACTCTGCATGGAAAATAGATAATATTATATAAAATAACCTAATATGCTAATGAAAATACATAACAACGTATATGTATGTCCATCCTAAATTTAATATTACATTGGCAATATCGATGTATTACTTCTGCCTTGACTTGGGTTGACAAACATCTACAGAGATGGAGGTGCCCTTGAGAGAACCTTGCATCAAAAACATACTAAAAGTTACATAAGGAAACATGAAAAGTAAAATATTTCAATTAAATGCTAATGAAAAGTCCTATAGATGTTAAAATAATTAATAAAAGGGTGGTTAAATTGTTTCTTCTACCACAACCATTCTAACATTGTTTGTATCTACATGATTCAAATTGTAATCAATAAGTAGTTCTTCGCTAGCAGCTATTGATTTAATTGCACATATAAAGACACATTTTCCTTCACGCGACTCGAATATGCAGTTGGGTTGCTTTAGTGTAGACCCTGGTTGTGTACTATTTATAAACCCCGCAATATTACCGATTGTTTTTAAATTTTCGTCCATGTACAACGTTGCTCCTTTATTTTGAGCTTTGTGTTTCAGTTGTATATAATTTGCTAACAACCCATATCTACGCATAATTCGTGTATATTGGACCAAGCGCATCCAATCACTGTATTTGTAATAGGGTCCAACATACTCCATCAATTCTGTACATCTACCGTATCCAACCTTTATGTCGTCCATGCAAAACAACCCCAATCCATGCAATGATGACTGTGCAATTCTATATATACTCTCATTCACACAAAAATCAGTGTTTACTTGAGGAAGATCACCAGGAACCTATTGTTTCACTAGGTATTTGTACCTTAAGGCCACGTGGATGTCTCCCACTGTCTCATCATCATAGGAACATGACCCCCCTCCTTGGAGAAAAAAATTCATGTCTTTGTTGAATTTTCTTCTGATCTTCTGACATCTAATTGATCTAGCCCTTGTATACCTACTGAATGTCTCACTTTCCTCTAGCCTTTGCAAAATCCCTTCACTAGAGGAAGACAGGTCTGACAAATACCTATTTGGTTCTACCTGCACCATGGCCGAACAAAAAATTGCCATAAGCATAGCAAAATACCAACAAAAAAACTTGGAAAGGCTTGTAAGAAAAAAACTTGTTAAAGAAAAAGCTTGTCAAGAATGAGTTTGGTTAATAGGTGTGGGCATTTGGTAGCCCTAAAAATTCTAATGTATGCCCCTCTTTCAGTTACATACAAGTCTCCATTCTCACTTATTGCTTTCATTGCATTTTCCTAACATGAATTGGGTAGGCTTCATAATCTTCATATGTATGCTTGTGGCCATTGTACTTTGGCCTTTAAACGTTGTCAATATTGAGACGATCTGTTATGCATATGCATCAAATATAACACTGGAATTTATGCCAATATATGTTTGTACAAAACCTGGAGGTTCTCCTTTAATGGACTATCTCCTTCAAAGAACATATCTTCGCATTCATCTACGTTTAATTCAGATAGAAGTGATACGGAGTTGGTATGTTGGTCACTTCCATCAAAAAGCATATTTGACATGAGTTCCTTTTTCAAGGAATCTTGATTAATATCCTCTTCCAAACTTCTAGCTCGTCACTTTTCCACTCTACATTGGCCCGATTATTCATTTTCCTGGCCACTCCTCTCTCCTTACTCTACACTCGTTGTTGTTGTAACCCTTACTTTTGATGGTTGTAAGTGGTTTTTAAGTTTCCCATGAATGATGTTGTGATGTTGTAGATGATTTTCCATTTTACCTAATATGTTTTATAATCATTTCAATGTTTTATAGGGTGCACATACTTGTTGTTTATGGCTTCTTTTTCTTGAAAGTTGAAGGGCCTAAAAGTGCACAGATCTCATCTAGGACCCTTTAAGAGTCATAATAACAACTATTGTTATAGGATTTTATTCTTCGAATGAAACACCAAAACCATACTTATCGGTTAATATTTGTGTATGGATGTTTTTATGATCTCTCCCATAATTTATGATACTAATGGGATTGTGACTATCAAGTCAATGCCTTATTTGCATAGTGGCATTCCTACAACAGTACACTGGAAATTCTAAAAAATTCTAATGTATGCCCTAAAAATTCTTATGCATGCCCCTCTTTTAGTTACATATAATTCTCAATTCTCACTTATTGCTTGCATTTCTTTTTCCTTTTACTGGCCTACCCCCTTTTCAACAATAATAGTTGCAGATTTAATCAAGTGTGTTTCTACCGAGGTGGTCGAGTCAACCGAGTTGACCCCCAACCGAGCTGACTCGGCCTTTGAAACGATTAGAGTGACAAGTTTGGTACTGAACCAAGCAAATCAAGGTATGACTGAATGGATTGGTAACAAAGTGGTCAATTTTTCCCAATCTGTACTAAATTGACCAAGTGAATGTGGGAATGCACAGGTCACACACATGACACTTAAATTCAAAAAAAAAAATTAACCTAGAAATATAAACATCGAGACTCTAAACCTACTTCATTGTTGAGTCAATTAGCTTTGTAGGATTCCTATACATCATAACACTATTTGGAGTAAAACACAGCTTGCTTTGTAGGCCCTAGATGCCATCCATGTGAAAAATAGTCAATCTATAAAACAGCCCCCAAATACAAAAACGTTCTTCACAAAATAAGGCATGAACCATGTGAACAACCTTCCAAGTGGACCAACTCAATGAGTAACCTCCAAGCATGTAATATCTCTCATGAAATTGTGTATAAAAGAGTGTAAGCATGCTTCAAATGATGACTTCCTCCTTTGGTAGTGCTGAACACTACCCTTATGCATGTTTCTCCAAGGGTGAATGTTCCTCAAATAATGAGAGAAGGCCTTCCTCTAACAATAAACCAGTACACCAAGGTGAATTGGCCCTATTTAGGGCTTCCAGAACAAACTTGGTATTTTCAATTTCACACTAGGAGAAATGTTGGGCATTCCTATGGGCATAAACAACTCTAGAATCAAGTATGAGCATCAAAGGGACAAATTTGAGCACTTTGGGAGCATTCTAAAGGTCACAACAGACAATAAAGCATCTCAAATTAGCTATAATTAGGCCAAATTTTAGAACTAGGAACATTGCAACAATAAAAGATGATGATAAATGGAAATAGGAGGCGGTCTTTGCAATTTTAGCTGTGAAAATGAGAAATCTATGGGTGAAAGCAACCCTAAAATCTCATTCATATGCCTTAAGAAGCATCCACATGAATTCTGGGCACAAACAAACCTATTTGACAGTAAAAAAGGTATGAAGCAACCCTATTTCACCATCTTGGGAACCCTTGTTCACTTATCCATCACCAAACAGGCGTACCTCTAAATTTGGGCCAAACTGGAGGGTTAAAAGGCAGTTCTAGGCATGAATAGCCTATGAAAAGTGACGAACAATGGAAAAATAGGCTTTGATAAATGTTTGGTTGAATTTGAGGGTTGAAATGACATTAACAAACAATTCTGGGCACATATATGGACATAGAGAGCATGCCTGGGCATTCCAATAGCCTCAAACCTTCATTCTGAGAATAAATAAGGGCGGTTCCAACCTCCTAAACAACAATTTATAGCAGTATCATGAATTCAGGGTGATTTTTCTCCACAAAAGGGGGGTAAACAAACCTAAATAAAACCAATACCATTTAATTTCAGACCCTATAAGCCAAGTTGGATTGTGCTTTAGGTGATTCTTGGTAGTCTCTTAAAGGAGATCAATAACAAATAATAGTCTTTGGTTGTTTTCCTTGCAACCGTAGGTCACAAAACAACCCTAAAAATATCTATACCTATGCATAAGAGAAGTAACAACCCCAGTTGGCCCTAAAATACCAAGTGTGTTCTCCATTAAGGGCCCCTATCAGTGCAATGATTCTTCCCAATGTTTGATAGTTTCCTTGTGATTGCCATTACATGATTTCCATTTATAAACCACTATTGTGGTTTCATCATTACTCCCATTCAAGAAAAAAAAAGTAGACATGACTTCTCTCCCTACATTAAGTCCATGTGCACATAATGACTAGCTTTGGTACTTCCTAACTTTTTAGTATTCATTTTGACAACAAAAGTGAAACATGAAACAATATCCTTACTTTCAACATCTTGCACAACTAATGGCTTTGATCGAACTCTATAAGTACTTTGTTCCCAAAGTAAATATTTTGATACTTATGAACGAAGGGGAGTGAGATGAATGGTTGAAGGACTCCAATAGAGGATGAATTGATGCCCTGTTCTGCATACCCTAAGGTCCTTTTATAATGAATATTATCCCTAACTTATCATTGATTTGTAGTCTTCTATTGTTAACCCATATTGCTTTATCAAACAAAGTTTTATGCCGATATAGTATGTATATTCATGATGATGCTTGTTTTCACATATTAATTTTCAACCCTAAGGAAATGCTAACTTGTTTTCCCATACTAATTTTCAACCCTAAGGCAACCCTAAGACAATCCCATAGTAGAAAGAACCAAAAAAGACTATACCACACAAATCAAAAGGCTCTTAAATTAACCATATCATGCCTTCCTCAATGATTTGCTGAAACCAAGGGGATGGAAAAAGGGCAAGGAAACATAAAATATCACTCACACCATGGAATAATTCTAAAGCTAACCAACTGTCTAAACCACAAAAAGTCATCTTATCATGTTAATTGTAAGAGGGACACAGAAAAATAAGACACGATGAAAATTGACATAAAATGGTCAAATAAAAAATAGAGGACATCAAAATACCTAGTACTTGCTTCAAGACCCAAAGAATAAACCATAAGATTCATGATTGTCCATTAATGGCCAAGTATTACCTAACCCAATTTATAGGCAACTAAGCACCTCATGGTCGAATCATGATATTGCAACAGTCTGCATACATCCTTCACTTGAATGATGTTAGTATTTCCAAGAACTAACATCATTCAAGTGAAGGATGTATGCAGGCTGCTCTAGACATTATATCTCTACTCATTCGATTTCCTACAAAGTGTTGTAGCTTGCTTAGTGCTCCTCTCTATTTATCATTTACGTTCAACATCACGGTGAAATCAAAAAGTCCAAGCAAATCTTCTAGTACATCGCCTTTACAGTAATGGACAAATAATGATGTTGAGTTCTTGGAGATCCTGTAGAGTGGATGTTTTAACCTCTTTAGTGCTACTATGTAGTGCTTAAGGCAACACTTCAGAGGCATATTTACTAGTGGTAACCTACAACGATCATATATATATATAATCCATGGTGGTGAAGAGCAGACATTTCCATATCTCCTACTTGTCACGTTCAGGAATTAAAAGAATGTTTTAAATACATTTATACCAGCCTGTGATATTTGCTGATTTATTCCTTTTAGCATGTCTTGATGAGGCTTGTTTTCCCATGTTAATTTTCAACCCTAAGGCAACACTAACTTGTTTTCCCATACTAATTTTCAATGCTAAGGCAACCCTAAGGAAATCCCATAGTAGAAAGAACCAAAAAAGATTATTCCCACAAATCAAAAGGCTCTTAAATTAACTATATCATGCCTTCCTCAATGATTTGATGAAACCAAGGGATGGAAAAAGGGCAAGGAAACATCAAATATCAGTCACACCAAGGAATAATTCTAAACCTAACCAATATCTAAACCACAAAGGTCATCTTATCATGTTAATTGTAAGAGGGGAAAAAAAAACAGACATTGTGAAAATTGGCATAAAATGATCAAATAAAAAATGGAGGACATCAAAAACCTAGTACTTGCTTCAAGACCCAAACATCATTCAAGTGAAATGTCCGCTCTTCACCACCATGGATTATATATATATATATATATATATATATATATATGTATGTATATGCACTACAGAGTAGCACTGAAGAGGTTAAAACATCCACTATACAACATCACCAAAAACTAAAATCATTCAAGTGAAGGATGTATGCAGAATGCTAT
Organism: Pseudotsuga menziesii; assembly: GCA_001517045.1. Classification (NCBI taxonomy): domain Eukaryota; kingdom Viridiplantae; phylum Streptophyta; class Pinopsida; order Pinales; family Pinaceae; genus Pseudotsuga; species Pseudotsuga menziesii. The sequence continues at coordinate 70,203 of LPNX010869579.1, read as the reverse complement.
AGACATTATATATCTACTCATTCGATGTAATACAAAGTGTTGCAGCTTTCTTAGTGCTCCTCTCTATTTATCATTTACATTCAAATTCACCGTGAAATCAACAAGTCTAGGCAAATCTTCTAGTACAATGCCTTTACAGTAATGGACAAATAATGATGTTGATTTCTTGGAGATCCTGTTGAGTGGATGTTTTATCCTCTTCAGTGCTACTCTGTAGTGCATAACCCAGCACTTCAGAGGCATATTTCCCAGTGGTAACCTACAACAATCATATATATATCTGATCCATGGTGGTGAAGAGTGGACATTTCTAGATCTGCTACTTGTCACATTCAGGAATGAAAAGAATGTTTTAAATACATTTATATCAGTCTATAATATTTGCTGATTTAATCCTTTTATCTTGTCTTGATGATGCTTGTTTTCCCATATTAATTTTCAACCCTAATGCAATGCTAACTTGTTTTTCCATACTATTTTTCAACCCTAAGGAAACCCTAAGGCAATCCCATAGTAGAAAGAACCAAAAAAGACTAAACCCCACAAATCAAAAGGCTCTTAAACTAACCATATCATTCCTTCCTCAATGATTTGATGAAACCAAGGGGATGGAAAAAGGGCACGAAAACGCTAAATATCACTCACACAAGGGAATAATTCTAAATCTAACCAGCTGTCTAAACCAAAAAGGTCATCTTATTGTGTTAATTGTAAGAGGGACAAAAAAAAATCAGACACAGTGAAAATTGACATAAAATGTTCAAATAAAAAATAGAGGACATCAAAATAACTAGTACTTGCTTCAATACCCAAAGCATAAACCATAAGATTCATGATTGTCCATTAATGGAAAAGTATTACCTTGAACCCAATTTCCAGTCAACTAAGCACCTCATGGTCGAATCATGATATTGCAACAATGTGCATACATGCTTCACTTGAATGATGTTAGGATTGCCAAGAACTAACATCATTCAAGTGAAGGATGTATGCAGACTGCTCTAGACATTATATCTCTACTCATTCGATTTCCTACAAAGTGTTGTAGCTTTCTTAGTGCTTCTCTCTGTTTATCATTTATGTTCAGCGTCACGGTGAAATCAACAAGTCCAGGCAAATATTCTAGCACATCACCTTTACAGTAATGGACAAATAATGATGTTGAGTTCTTGGACATCCTGTAGAGTGGATGTTTTAACCTCTTGAGTGCTACTCTGTAGTGCATAACCCAGCACTTCAGAGGCATATTTCCCAGTGGTAACCTACAACAATCATATATATATATATATATATATATAATCCATGGTGGTGAAGAGTGGACATTTCCATATTTGCTACTTGGCATGTTTAGGAATGAAAAGAATGTTTTGAATACATTTATATCAATCTATAATATTTTCTGATTTATTCCTTTTAGCTTGTCTTGATGATGCTTGTTTTCCCATATTAATTTTCAACCCTAAGGCAATGCTAACTTGTTTTCCCATACTAATTTTCAACCCTAAGGCAATGCTAACTTGTTTTCCCATACTAATTTTCAACCCTAAGGCAACCCTAAGGAAATCCCATAGTAGAAATAACCAAAAAAAGACTATTTGCACAAATCAAAAGGCTCCTAAATTAACTATATCATGCCTTCCTCAATGATTTGATGAATCCAAGGGATGGAAAAAGGGCAAGGAAACATCAAATATAACTCATAGCAGGGAATAATTCTAAAGCTAACCAACTGTCTAAACCGCAAAGGTCATCTTATCATGTTAATTGTAAGAGGGGCAACCAAAAATCAGACATGGTGAAAATTGGCATAAAATGATCAAATAAAAAATGGAGGATATAAAAAAACCTAGTACTTTCTTCAAGACCCAAACATCATTCAAGTGAAATGTCCGCTCTTCACCACCATGGATTATATATGCACTACAGAGTAGCACTGAAGAGGTTAAAACATCCACTATACATGATCGCCAAGAACTGACATCATTCAAGTGAACTTATGTATGCAAAATGCTGCAAACATTATATCTCTACTCATTTTATTTACTACAAAGTGTTGTAGCTTGCTTAGTGCTCCTCTCTGTTTATCATTTACATTCAACTTCATCGTGAAATCAACAAGTCCAGGCAAATATTCTAGTACAATTCCTTTACAGTAATGGACAAATAATGATGCTGAGTTCTTGGAGATCTTATAGAGTGGATGTTTTAACCTCTTCAGTGCTACTCTGTAGTGCACACACACACACACACACACACACACACACACACATAATCTATGGTGGTGAAGAGTGGACATTTCCAGATCTGATACTTGGCACGCTCAAGAATTAAAAGAATGTTTTAAATACATTTATATCAGTCTGTAATATTTGTTGATTTATTCCTTTTAGCTTGTCATGATGATGCTTGGTTTCCCATATTGATCTTCAACCCTAAGGAAATGCTAACTTGTTTTCCCATACTAATTTTCAACCCTAAGGCAACACTAAATTTATAATAATAAAATATTTTAAATATTTAAATATTTAATAATAAAATATTTATGTATGTAATATTGCGTAAAATGGTAATTAATTTTAGATTTTTCTTATTTAAATTTAAACTTAATTTTATATTTTTCTTCTTCTTTTAGATTTGATCTTGAGGCCTATGTGAGCTTTCACATGAGCGTCTACCAATTGACAACCCTTGGGGTTAGCAACCATAAAACTATCATGACGTGTCAATTAAGGAGGATCCTTGGGATTAGAAACCATAAAACTATAATGGTATCTAAAAAATTGAAGGTACCAATATCAACCTTAGGATGCCAATCTCCACTACTTTTGCACCCATAACCTCACAAAAACTCCGTGAAAACAAAGAGTTTGGAATTTGTAGGTTACTAGAGATGTGAAAAAATTGGAGTTACCAATAAGAGTGATGGTATATCAATTGATATTAGTGATCAAGTAACTAGCAAGTATTGGATGCATACACTATCAAATATGTGGTATAAACCTCAATACATCCCTAAACTAATATCTATGGGTATATTTTTATTATTATTATTTCCCCTTGATAGTTATTTCCATTCATTTATCAAATTACGCGTGGATTATGGTGTGTTTTATTTTGTGAAATGATATTTCTATAGTAGGGATTTTCTACTATTTATAGGCTATTGGAGCAATTCAAAGGTGAAACTATTTTTTATCATCACCATTAATGACTCATTTATAGGCATTATCTAGGTTCTCCTTGTTAGGTACCACATGTACCTTCTCTTATCCCCTATATTTTGAAGGGTTGAAGGTATTGCAAAAGGTACTGGATCACCGAATGGAAAAATATAGTATCCCAAACTGATATTCTATTTTTTTGATAGTATGTTTGTAGGTTCGGTGCTTTAGTTATGCTAGATTGACAAAATAAAAGTTGCATGCAAAACAACATCATGCCAAAAGGCCCTATAATATAGTTGTTTTGGAGAATAAATAGGAAGAAGACTGTCATTGAGAGAAGGTACACATACCAATAATAATAATTTTGATAGTACGTCGAGATAGGTGAGGCATGCAAGCAATGCATGTAGCGAAATATGTAGGTACAATTATCAAAATAGTTTATTTAGTCAAACTTATTACCTTTCTTTTTTGCGTTGACATAGCCACTTTCAATTCACTAAATCTAAAATAGCTAATAAGTGTTGGATAATAATGGTGACGACTCGTGGTATTATGTTTCATTAGGTTGCAACATAGCAAACTAGTGAAGCATAATACCACTAATCTTCACCGTTGCTTAGATGAACACTTGTTATCTTTTGTGAGATATAGTTCAGGTGGACAGAGTTCTTGAACTCTGCTCTCATGGACAGTTTTGTTTGATGATCATATTAACAGGTATGTAGAAAAAAATTTAATATTTTGAAAAAATAGTTATTGTAAGTAAATTACTTCATTCAATCACTTAATGAAAATATATTGTATAGTCCAAGCTCTCATGGTGTTTAGAGATTGGGAATTACTGGGCTAGGTTCGAGTTGCTTTCTAGTATAAGGTTTCTATAATAAAACACCTTAAAGAAGAAATCCATAACATTTGGTAGAATTCTGGCAAACCCTTATTGTCACTACAATTTGGAAAATATTGGGTTAGGTTCTAGTTTCTTTCTAAGATTGACAAAATAAAAGTTGCATGCAAAAAAATGTCGTGCCAAAAGGCCCTATAATATAGTTGTTTTCGAGAATAAATAGGAAGAAGAATGTCAGTGAGAGAAGGTTCACATACCAATAATAATAATTTTGATATTATGTTGAGATAGGTGAGGCATGCAAGCAATGCATGTAGCGGAAGATGTAGGTACAATTATCAAAATAGTTTATTTAGTCAAACTTATTACCTTTCTTTTTTGTGTTGACTTAGCCACTTTCAATTCACTAACTCTAAAATAGCTAATAAGTGTTGGCTAATAATGGTGACGATTCCTGGTATTATGTTTCATTAGGTTGCAACATCGCAAACTTGTGAAGCATAATACCATGAATCTTCACAGTTGCTTGGCTGAACACTTGTTATCTTTTGTGAGATATAGTTCATGTGGACAAAGTTCCTAAACTCTGTCCTCATGGAAAATTTTGTTTGATGATGATATTAACAGGTATGTAGAAAAAAATTTAATATTTTGAAAATATAGTTATTGTAAGTGGATTACTTCATTCAATCACTTAATGAAAATATATTTTATAGTCCAATATCTCATGGTGTTTAGAGCTTGGGAATTACTGGGTTAGGTTCGAGTTGCTTTCTAATATAAGGTTTGTATAATAAAACACCTTAAAGAAGAAATCCATAACATTTGGCAGAATTCTGGCAAACCCCTGTTGTCACTACAATTTGGAAAATACTGGGTTAGGTTTGAGTTTCTTTCTAACCTAGGGATTTTATAATGATCTTCAATGATCTAGGGGTTAGGTTCTAGTTTCTTTCTTATAACAAAACATGGCTCGACAATCCTGCTCGGGGCAGTGACTGATTTTCATCCTTCTCCAACGGACCGAGCATATATGTGAGCAAAAAAACTCTAACTATCGTGGCTATGGTGGAACTCGAATCCTTCTCTAAACATCCCTTAAGCATCTCATTTGGGTGGGGTCGGATTAATAGATTATTTGGGAACCAGTTGCTAAGACAACTCACATAAAAATAATCAAACCAATTTGAATGTGAACCAAAATGTGATGGGTTCATCCACTAATTGTAACGCTCAAATGGGCCAGAATTCAGAATCCATATCAGCTAATATGGGTCAAATGCAAGTTAGCTGAAATTGTCAAATTGGGTCTGTCATTAGCTGATCAATGTAAATGCATGCACAACGAAGAAAACCCATGTTTGAAAGCTGATAAGGAAGGATTCAAGTTGGTGAAGAAGCAAGAAGTATAGACAGATACCCTTTGGGTTGTTGGTAAAAGTAAAGTAATCAAGTAGGAAAGGTATATAAATGAGGTGTCTAATTGCTCACCCACACAAGATCCTGTTCACCATAACTGAGTGAGAAGGAACACATCACCATTGTATGAGAGAGTGAGGACCATTCGACCCCGTAAAAACGAGGGTTTTCTTTATCCAAATCCTAAATTGAGAAGGCGGGATTGAAACGTACCAACCCTACACAACCTGGGTCTAATCCTTCTCTAATAGCCTCTGCCTTTCCTCTATTGGCTAAGAAACCCTGGAGATTTGCAGGACTATATTAACAATTTAAAAATAGACATGACTTAGGGCATGGTACTAACAATTTTGGAATCCACTGTCTTGACTGGCAATTGGCCTCCTTGTCTGCTACAAAACCACAATTATCCACTCTCCTTACTCTTCGTGGCCAGTCCAAATTGTTTCTCCCACTGTCGAAATCGTTGCTCTC
>LPNX010869579.1:56796-59296 GCA_001517045.1 Pseudotsuga menziesii | reverse complement strand
CTGTGAAATGGCACAGCACTTACATCCATCCAGGCGGGAACACATCCTTCTCACAATGATGGAAGGGCATGCACTCATATCTGATCATGAGGGAACACATCCCAGCAATCATATCAGAATGGCCCCCAGTCCTCCTCGACTGAGCTACCTGGTAACTGACCAGGCACCTCCATTCTCCTAAAGAATGGCAGTTGCACTTACATCCGACCTGCTCGTCAGAATGGCCAACACTCACATCTGACATGGAAGGAACTTAATCCTTTATCCATGAACAGAATGGTTTAGCCCTTACATCTAATTGAGTGGGAACACATCCCTCTATCACATCAGAATGGCTACTCAGTTCTTACACTGAGTGTTCCTGGTAATTGACCAGGTGCCTCCATTCCTAGAATGGAAATTTCTCTTACATCTGTCCTGCTCAACAGAATGGCCAGCACTCATATCTGACATGGAAGGGAGCAACCCTACCACCATGTTAGAATGTCTCAGCCCTTATATCTGACCTAGTCGTCAGAATGGCTATGGATCTTAGCACTCATATCTGACATGGAAGGAACCAATCCTCTCACCATGATAGAATGGCTCAGCCCTTACATCTGACCATGGAAGGAACCAATCCTTTCACCATGTCAAAATGGCTATGGGTCTCATCACTTTCTCTGGGAGGAAGCCTCGATCTAGAGAACACCAAGTCTCTCTCTGAAGTGCTTGAACTTCAGCCTAGCCAATGGCTTTGTCAATACATCAGCTATCTATTCCTCCATCGCAACATACAGGAGCTTCACTGCTCCTCTCTGCACCATATGCCTGATATAGTGATACTTGATCTCGATATGCTTTGACTTGTCATGAAACACTGGATTCTCTGACAACTTCACGCAACTCTGGTTGTCACAATGTATACAAGTAGCATCTAACTGGAGATCAAATATATCAGACAGTAGCTTCTGCATCCATACTACCTCACAACTAGCTGAACAAACTGTGACATACTCTGCTTCAGCCGTACTCAATGCCACATAGGATTGCTTCCTGCTAAACCAAGAGATCACACCTAATCCCATATTGAAGCAACATCCTGAAGTACTCTTCCTGTTGATGGCACTGCCTACCCAATCTGAATCAACATAACCTTCTAGGTTAATCTTCTGATTCACATCGTAATTGAACCCATAATCAATTATACCCTTCAGGTACCTCAGAATATGCTTTGCAGCTGTCAAGTGAACACTCCTCGGATCTGTCAAGTACTGGCTCAAGGTGTTCACAGCAAAGCAAATGTCTGGTATTGTGTTCGTCAGTTACATCAACGACCCAATCATCTGACGATACATCGTAGCATCAACTGAATCTTGATGAAGCATCACTTAATAGCTTCAGGTTTGATGCCATAGGTGTGGCCATCGCCTTGCAGTCCATCATCCCGAACCTCTTCAGGATCTCTACTGCATACTTCCCTTGTCTAAGGAAGATCCCATCTGTACTCTGCCACACCTCCATACCTAGAATAGTAGTGCGTCGACACATAACAGGAGCATCACTGGTCTTCCACCTTCAACCTTGGATCAAAGGTTGGAATCCGCTTCACTCTCAGTAAATCCTAGAATCATCAGTAATCTGCCCATCCTATCATACCATGTCGAAACTCAAGATCTTCTGCAATCACTCCCTCTGAAGCAGAGCATCATACTCCCTCTGTCTTCTGTACTCTATGCACTGAAACATTATGTACTGGAGTGACAAGTAGTATCCATCTAGGATCACTAGATACTAAGATCCTCTATCTTGAACTTCTTCAAAAGTTCATCTTGCACCCATCTGTGAGCTTGTCATCCTCTATCAACCTTGTAGCAAAGGTTAAGATATTCATCAAGCTCATCATGTATGTGTTATCCCATGGGTGTCTTCTGAACTCGTACAATGCCTTCTTTCATTTTCACACATGATTATGCATGTCATGTGACTTCACTTCTATTAGCTATAAATGTTTCTTTGTAGACTATGCCTTCTCTTCATGAGAAGCCTCATGCTACGAATCTTGCTTTGTATCCCACAATGTTTCCATCTACTACATGATGGAACTATGAACTTCTCTTCAGGTCTCGATACTACGCCCAGACATCATTCTTCTTGAACTGATCTTCCCTTTCTTCTTGGTGGCTGGAAGATTCTGCATCAATGATGTCACTGCACTCATCATATTATTCTTTGTCTTTGAACTGTCGTCACTTGTTCTTCGGAACAAGTCTTCATTCTTCTTTTCTTGTAGGCGATTATGTATGCGATCTTTCGTACAAGTCAAATGCAATTGTATGGTTAGAAACATTTCATAAGGAATATTTATACTGGAAAACACTTATGCATAAATATATGATCATGCAACTACTTTAGCCAATACAACATTCATCCATATTGAAACTTTCTAGATGCCTTCCATCTCTACCAGGACAACATTGAGATTGTGCACTAATCCAATATGTCAGCAAATAGGTTTCAT
>LPNX010869579.1:28272-44098 GCA_001517045.1 Pseudotsuga menziesii | reverse complement strand
AGAAGATTTGTTTTGGAGCCTTCATAAAGGGGTTCATATGCCTTATCGAGAAGAGGTATATCGTGAACATCATCAAAGTCATCATCATTTTCATTATCAGTGTCATCGTCATCATCCATTCTAACATTAAATGAATCATGGATCAATGTATTTGCACCATCATCTTCAATTACATTATCGGTATGATCATCTTGTTCAATATGATCATTCACTTGTTCTCCATTAAACATACATGCTCCATGATCCAGATCCTGAACTTGTTCTGAAAGCATGTCCTTTGGATGATATGTTGTAGGGTTTATTTCCTTTAATATAAATAAATGGAAACATCAATAGATATACATTAATATATGAAAAATAAAAATAATACAAACAATTACTAAAAAAAAGAATATAATAAACTTTATAATGCTAAACCTACAAATTGACGATATTCGTTCCCCCCCTCAGCGTGTCCATGTTCTTTGCAATGTTTTGTCGCTGTTGAGATCAATATTATTCTCCTCTTAAATCCCTTGCATTGAGTACACGGACAATAACATTTGCCATCACCCCTTCTTTTCGTTGCATCTCATAGTCTAGCAAGCAATTGTCAGTTGTCTTCATTTGGATCTGAAATATTTCTATTTGACATTTTGTCACAAACTTCATTAATGAATATAACCGGTTGTCATAAAAAATAAAGTTCCATGCATCAACATTTTGTCAAATGGAGAGAAGTCGAAGAATAAGAAATTCCCGTCAAACTATCTATCGATGAAATTTTTTTTTCCCACAACCGCCCGTTGAAGAATAAAACAATTCCTGAAAATGTCCATCGAGGAACAAATAATTTTCGCAAATCATCCATTGCTTCTACAACAAACATGTCGAAATGTTTAAAAGAATTTATATTTATAATGGCCATGCATCGGATATTCGACACCTTGAACAAAGTTACCGTTGAAAATATGGGACCATAAATTTAAAATCATGTAAACCTTACATTTAAAAAAAAAACCTATACATCCCGTTAGATCTAAGACTCTAAGGGGTCGAATATTCGACACTATTGGGTCCACATACCATCAGATATTTGACATCATACCGTCAGATATCCGACGTCAGACTGTCGTAGATCTGGTGCTTAAGGGTCGGATATGCGACACTCTAGGGGTTGGATACTCAATGCCTACTATGTCGGATATTTGACAGTGCTATAAAATTTTTTTGATCGCCATTCTTTTCAGTGATTGCTATTTGACACATCCGTATGAAATGTCAGATGACGTCGGATTCGGACATCAGATTTCGGGTTCAAATCCTATTGTGTCATCTGTTCCAAACTCTTTGGGTTCCTATGCATCATCCATGATGATGATATTCTTGGCCCAACTATGTCCAAAGATTTCCCAACTTCACTATACTGAATGTTGGCCCTTAATTGTAATTGCTAAGATTCTAAATATTCAAAAGTGTTGATAAACACATTTGTAGGTGGATTATATTCGTAGAAAAATATATAATTAGTTTTCATGCATTCTGGGAAAAACCATAATGTCAATTTACAAAAATATCTGAATCACCCCCTTCAAACTTCATGTGTTCATAGTCATGGTTAAACTCCATAGCCAACTTTGTAGATTAAAAAAAAATAAAAACAACAAGGTGGTCAAGGTGGCTTGTAAATCCTTTCATTTCGTGCAATGTGGCACATAAGATCAACTACATTTTTTGATCTTTAGAGACTTAAAACTTGTCTATGAAAATTGTTACTTTTCCCATGATTTGTGCACATTTGATGCAACCCCAGATCACTTTACCACTTGTGGGAAATAAAAAGTTTCAAAATCCATGAGCTAGTAGTTTCCCAAAACCATTTTTACGATCCTGAATGCACATGAGGGTGACATGTCAAGGTGATTTTTTTTTAATTTTTAGGCTCATGACAATTAAATTATCTCTTATGAATCTCTGTGAGCCTAAGCGTTACTAACCATTGATCACATATACATGATATAAAATAATAGATGGGAGTCCTATCACATACAACACCTACATGGAGGTCCAAAGTGGTTTCATGATCAATGGGGTAGTGGTTTTCCATTACCATTGTAATAGCCTGGTTTTGACCTCGTTCGGATTAAAAATGTATATGATGTAAATATTGTATTTAATCATGGTGCAGAGCTAAAGGAAAAATCCCCACCATCGATTTAGTGTTTTATGTTTCGGTGATTAAAATCGATGCGATGGTATTTTGTGCTAACGACACATTATAATTTTGGACATCATGTAAATATGCAATTTAATTAAAATACCCACAACTAGCTATGTCAATGAAACATTGAAAGATATGGGGGCATGATTTCCTAAGGATAAGAAGGGGGGAACTATTTAATCTCTGAGCCAGTGGGGAGAATCCAAGTGTCAATACGAGAACCCATCAACTACCAACCACTTAATTCTCCAAGGAGTTAGTTGGGAAGTTATTTCTTTGGGGATTGGGGAGTATGGGTAGCCATAAATTATGGCAGGGTTGTCATCCTAGACCACATGCTTTCCCAAATGGGATATCAATTCGTCCATTACCTGCATGTGGAAGAAGACAGCCGCATTCCACACTCACACAGGCATCGAATTTTTTCCTCATGCACTCACATAGCTAATATTCCTCACATTCTTGGATAGTTGTTGGATGTTTCTTAGCATCCATCCTTCCTCCACGTTGATCTCTCATGCATCTGAACCCTCCTGGGTTTTATCCTTTATGTTCTTGGTCATTTTCACATCCCCACAGTTGGTATTTTCTATGTTTCAGTGTTGCACAACCAATGGGGGAAACAGACCCATGATTTTAGGGACTGAGGGAGTTGTTTTGGCCCACTTGAAGCCATAGATCATTTTTGGAAACGAATTACATAGGCTGGGCTATTTTACTCAATTTCCATTTCTGATTTTGGCCTCCTTGATTTTTTCCTTCAATCCCAGAACTGTAATTGTTGTGTATACATCTTTTGTTTGGTCTATGAACTAGTTTGGGAGTGGAAATGGGGTCTGAACTAGCTTGATAAGCCTAGTGTGAGAGGTAACCTCATAGACATATCTAGGGGGCTGGTTTTCTTCTTTGCACACCCTGATAACATTGGAAGGGAAGGCATATCATGAGGGACTATGTAGTAGAGAATGGGATGATTCCTTGTGTTGGGTGTGTAGATGTTTTAGAATCCAAGCTAGTTCTGGTGCATGTGTCCATAGCTCTGTGGTTGAGCTCACTATCTTAGCATTCAACCTTTCCATCTCCTTTGCAGCCTGATAAACCAAACTGTGTTGGCTTGGCTAAGTTTTTTTTGTATCCTTGTCTATGTGGGAGTCTGCTAGTGTTCCCTTGTTCCTTGTGGGAATCATGCCCAGCCCGAGGATGGCAGTGCTGCTGAGAAATTGATGAGCAAACTGGCTTATGGTTGGGTGGAACATTGCAGCGACATAGCTGGTTGTGAGACGAGCTTATTTCCAAGATAAGTCTCTCTTGTACTTAACCTTTGCAACTGCATTTGTTTAATGAATTATAATGAACATGTTGAATGCTTAAATGTGTTGAATGGAAGGTATTTCACTTCCGTTGTATGTTAATGATTTATGGATCTATGTATGTCTTCAAGTTCAATGCATTTTTATGTTTATGTTTGTTCATGGGGATAGATTTCCTAGGTTGATAGTAGCATAGTCACGTTCTCTCCATGGTGGAGGGGTGGGGGCGTGACAACCATTTTTATGACCCTAAATGCATGAGAAGTTGACACGTCACCTTAGTTGTTTCCTTTTCAATATCATGCTAATTAATTTATCTCTCATGCATGTTCATGGTCCTGAAAGAATGCATCCCATTGATCATATCTGATGATATTCCAGGATTTTCATGATTGATAGGAGAGGTCCTATCAGCTTTGACATCTCTCCACACCACATCTGTGCTTTTTACATCCTCCCTTGTCATAGCATTGCATATTAGACTAAGAATAATTTTGGTAGGATATATGGGGTAGTTTTTTTTCAAAGCCGTTTTTTATGATATTGAATGCACGAGAAGATGACACATCACCTTAGCATTTTTCCCTTCAGGATCATGCTCACCAAATTAAACCATGCACATTTTCACAACCCTATAGTGGTGTCAAACATTGATCTGGATCCTGGTGGTGTGATCTTTTTTCGCCTTCACACTCCACCATATGTAGTCACCCACACATGTGGATCTGATATGGCTGGTCTACATCACATCTTCTACCAGTGTGCCCCCCTACATGTTATACCTCATTCCCACATGGTGTTATACCTAAAAATATCACTTCTTTGTCTAAGTGATGATACTCAATGTTTTGTCACAAAAAAGGACAAGTTGGATTGAAGAGCCTTATGGTTATAAGAGGTTTTGGTCTAAATTGTATGAGGATTAGTCCAGTGATAACATGTTTTTATTTTATGAGTTTTGAATATATACATGAATTTCATACTGACAACCTACATGTTATACACAATTTTTCCATAGTCAACCCACTTGTTTACCTTAAAAAGTTGCATACGCGGGTTTCTTAAAGGAAAACCCCATGTTATACGCAGGTTTCTCTTGTTACACTTGCATATTCATTAAAAACTCATTAAAAAAAATAAAAACAAAGTAATTATGAGATGGTTGGTGTCAATATGGAAACCACCCCACCTTCTTTAACTTCCTTAGCCTCATAAATTCTCCTATGATTTGATAATAACAATATGAAAGGGTATAGAGGAGAGGGGGAGCATTCTAGAGAAAAAGTTATGCTGGAGGGTTTCCTTTAGAGAAGAGAAGCAAGAGGGCCCAAAACTAGGTTTCAAGAAAATCAGATCAGGATGAGGTAAATGTACATGTTCGAAACTTTTATAAATAAAAAGATCTATTTCCTTTCGAATATTTTGTATGCCTTCTTCAATTATTAACGAGCTATGATGATGATTGTGATTTTACTTTAAGTATCAATCCTATTATATGATCATGCCTCTGATTTTGTAATATATGAAAGTGCTTTGAGAAGGGTAGGTTTCTTTTTGCAGGTATTGGAGGAACAAATCAAAGGATTGTATTGGGAAGATTGAAATCTAGGATCAACCTTCAATACAAGGTATGTCTCCTCTATCCATGGAACTTTGTTCCATTATTTGGTAGTTACAAGTTTGATTTATGTTAAGATGACGTTTGTTATAGTCTGTCTGTAAACCTAGTATGTTGGTGACCTCATATCCCAGTCATAGAATTACTAATTCCCTATCAAAAGAAATGGTGACTCCACTAGGGACTTAACCTTGGATTTGGGGTTTTTTTGTGGTTCTTTTTTCTAGTCTGTAGGTTTTTGGTCCTGTTTTTAACTTGCAGAAGCAATATTTATTCCAATACAACTCAATTTATTAGGTTGTTTTAGTTTGTTTTTCTCTTTTTGAAAAATATGGGAGAAAAATGTGAGTGCATGCTACTTTTACCCATGTATTTCCTGGGAAAACATGATTTTCTTACTATACAGTCACGTGTCATACACAGATTCCTATCTGAATAGTCGTGTTTTTCTTGTAACTTGGATTGGCAATATAGAGTTTGTATTTTCTAGTTTGTTTTTTAATTTTTGAGAATTTCAAGACTCTTTCTGAAACTTTATTGGTCTGTTACCAATAGTTTGGCCTCTATTTGGATGATTTGCAATACATTTTGAGTTAGGTGGATTGAATGCTTGTGAATGGACTTAGTTTAGGTCTTACTACTTGGATTATGCTTGGAATGAGTGTGTGTAGAGTCTCTGTATCTCAAATCCTTTTGATTTCTGACTCAACTCTTTGTCTTATCGCTTAATGATTAACTTGACCTTTCTTTCCAAAGTTTAAACAAATTTATTGCAAATACATCGTTGTTTTTTCCAAGTTGGTGTTGCAGCTACAACTATTTCCCCCAAAATTTTCCATTTTAGGGCCCCCCTTTTATTTGTTTTTCTTCAAACTGGCCTAGGAGTATTTTATTATTGCCAAAGTTTCCCTGAGTACAGAGATGTTCTTAAAAAACTTGGTCTTTTTTCTTTTCTATATTGGATGGTTAGGCAACTATTCTTTTGATATTGGAAGCGTACTGGACTATCCTTCCGACGTTGTAGAAACAGAATCATCTAGCTTGCCGAGTTCCTTTGGAATCCTTCACCAATGCATCGGAGTTATTTTTTCTTTATCCTCAGACTTTGTTTGTCGAAGTTCCGGCTCCTTAGTACTAGACTTATCCAATGAACTTCTTTTTCTTTCACCTTTTCATTACCAATATCCGATTATTACTTTTCCCACAGTCGCGTGGATTGAATGGAAAGGCCGGAGTCGTAGTGTTTATCCCACTTGGCGTTGCGGAGGGCTAGTCCCAAAGAGATTCAAAAGTATCATGTTTTCTTTGCTGATTTCAAAGAGCTTAACATTGCCGAGCTTCAATACCCGTTCCCAAAGTAGAGCCTGGGATGGTAGAACAGTCCATAGCCGACATTGTAGAGGGTTATCAACTATTGGTTCCGAGTATAGTAATTAGTGGTTTCGACGTCCGAGAATAGTGAGTAATGCCGGGTCTGTAGTCTTTTTTGTGCTCGCTATTGCGGATAACCTCCAGCCTATTTTTACGATGGTTTTATTATTTGTCCTCCAATGGTTTCCTGCCTAGTCATAGGTATATATATATATGTTTCCATATGGCTCATCATTTTCCTTGTGACTTGTCGTATTGCACTATCAAAACCATTCAGAGTTGTGCGCACGCAGCTGTCAAGACATTGTTCACCCTGCTCTGCACCCGTGAAGTTTTTGTCTCATCCAGTCATTCGCATCACTGTTTCCAGGTAGGTTTACCTGTGGCCTTGTTACTTTAGGTGTTGTTAGTTGATTTTGAACTGTTAGTGCATTGGAGGTTAGGTTTTCCGCATAGGGGGTTAGGATTTTTAGCCTTCTTATGGTGTGTCTTGTGGATATTTTACATCATTAAGGGATAGCCCATTGTTTGAGTTCTCATTTCATGGGAGTTTGAGTCTGTCTGTCGTCGAAGCATTATGTATGTGCCTGTGTTTCTTGCATGAGTTGTTAGGGCATGGTGTAGACATGCATTTCACTGTCTGCACCACCCTATTCTTGGTATTTTCATGATCGGCCGGGGGTTAAGAAGTAGTTTTTATTTCAGTGATAGTTTCCCGTGAGACTCAAGAGTATTTTTTTTAGTCGGTTAGGAGTTTTTGAATATGGTTTTTCGCCCAGGGTTTAGGAGGTTCAATAGAGCGGTTTGAGTACTATTGAGAGGGGTGTTGAGTTCTAGCGTTGGAGTGAACTTGATGAGAAATACCTGTATAGGATGAAGAATAGTTTCGGTCGATTAGGTTTTTTAGATAGTGGAGCTTAGGTAGTTTTAGGAAGCAAATTTTTGTAGGTTTTTCTTGTTAGATCATTCATTCATAAAGACTGTGTTTAACCTAATTTAACAGCATGCATGTTGAAGAGGTGAATAGATATGTATATTTTCTTGTTTATTGCTATAGAAATTGCTAGATTTAGTTAGACTAAAAAATGTTGCTTGATTGTTACAGGTTGATTGACTATTGTAGGTTGATTGCTATTACATCAACATGCCAAAGAAATAGAAGAAGAAAGCTCAGGTGGCTGAAGAGGAGCCTGAGGTAGAAATAATAACCAAGGTAGAATTCATCTATGAAGACACCAAAGCCACTACTGGAGTAGAACTAGATTACAAATGGGAAATTTTTTTTAGAATGATCTCAAACCAGAATGTACTTGATGCTGGGTTTGAAGAAATGACAATTTATGCTAACATTGAAAAGTCAACTTTGATGAATGTGGCTACTAGGCCTGAATTGTTTCCCTGCTCATAAGTAATACGTTGTATTCTTCCCAGAGCAGATGTGATGAGGATGATATTAGAAAATACTGCAAAGCAAGGCTATGTTGCATATAGGCCAGCCTATGTGTCTATGGCATACCATCTACCCTCACCACAGGTCTATCTAATGGAAAGTTGGCTAAAAGAGGTAGGTCTGGACCTGGTAGAGATGGTAAAGAGGATGATGATCCCAGGGAAGAATTTCAAAACTAGACCTTTGGGAGAATATGATACCTCAACTCTCCAATCTCCTTACAAATTTATTGCTTTGATGCTTAACAGGATTTTTGGTAGAGAAAATGGAAAAAGTTTCAAGATAGGTTGGATACCGGTCATCTTTTTCGTTGCTACACAAGGAACTATCTTCAACTAGGAAAGTATAGTGTGAAACAACCTTTCAGCATGTATAAGTGTCACCTTGGGAGGAGTATCCCAGAAGAAATCTGAATTCTACATGAGTTCTATTCTAATTGATTGCATATTATGCACTCAGGATTTCCTTGTTTTAAAGTGCAATTGGGAGAAGGACAGAACCCTAGTATACATAGCTTATAAATTGTTTTGGGCACATAAGTGTTACAGTTATTATAGGGATATTTGTGAGCATTTTATTATGCCCCTATATACTCTGATTTTCCTAACTGAATGTAATTGCATGTCCGAGGAAGCATTTAAGGTCATACAAGAATTCAGGGATTATTATTTGACAGAGGATGGATTGTATGTGAGGATGTATGGTGGTTGCAGAGCTCCTTCTTTGCTCCCAAAATATGCTACATATTATGTACTCCACAAGGACGCCATCAGACACTTGTACATTGATGGAGTAGGAATTTTTTTTGTTTGAACATAAAAAGGCAGTGTACCCTGCAGTACCTTTCGTCATTGGAAGCTACAAGTTTTCAAGGGTAAAGCAGGCAATAGAGTTTGTTAAAGAATTAGAATATTTTCACTTTGGAGAAATGAATTTTCATAGAAATGATTCCCATAACAAAGTAGTTGATTACTGCAAAGAGGCAGGAATCCATTTTGAGTACACTGACTTCTGGGACACATATTAGGAGACATTTTGTAATGCAAAAAACATAATAGCCCTCAAGAAAAGGTTCAAGCAAAAGATAACAACTGTGGGTGGAAAAGGCAAGACTTCAGCAAAAGCTAAGAAGCTAGAAGAAGAAGAGGCCAAGAAAAGAGAAGAAGATGCTAGAAGATTTGTACAGGAAGTAGAAAATTGGTTAACGATTGAAGAAGAAGAAAAGAAACGAGCCGCTGAAGAAGCAGCTAAGAAGGAAGAAGAAGAAAAGAAAAGAAAAGAAGAAGTTGAGATAAAGAGGAAACAAGAAAAAAGTGAGGGATTCAGGCTAATAGAATCCCAAAAGGAGAAGCAGCCCACAGAGCAAGTTGATGTACAAGAAGTTCAAGATCCTACAGATCAAGAACAAGGACAGTCTGATATTGATCCCTTGGAGCCTGCTGTCCCTTCTAGAAGTATGTTAGGAGAAGTTTAAATTTCTGAATTTGATTTGATTCCTTTCATGCCTACCAAAGGAGAGGAAGTACCTAATTTTAATACTATATTCTATGACAAAAAAAGAAAAGGATTTTCAAGGGGACCGAGAAAAAGGTAGATACTAGAGGAAAGCCAGGGAAGATGGTGACAGACAAGACAGTAATACATGGTACTCATAAGGATCAATGGTTGATATCAAGAGCTAGGGTAGCTTTAACCTTAGCAACTGAATACAACATGGATAGGATCATGACTGATCTGGAGCAGTCACGGAAGAATGTAGCTCAACTGAAGGAAACCTTAAAAAGGAAAGGGATGAAAGCCAGAACCTGAAGAGAAAATATGAAGACATGATAGGTGAAGTCAAGGTTTCAAGGACATAATTCCAAACTTTGTAAGCAGATAAGGTTGCTTTAGCAATATATGTAGAAAATATAGAGAAGAGTTCTAAAGTTACCTTGGCAGAGTTACAAAAGCTACAGCTGGAGTATCAGAGTTTAAAGATTGAAAAGGATAATCTTAAACTATCATGTGGAAATTTAAATGAAGAAAAGAACAAGTTGGAGATCGAAGTTACTGAGCTGGAAATAGAGAAGGCTACTACATAGGAAAAGGAGAAGCAATATCAGACACAGATAGAAGCCTTAGAAGAACATAAAAATTCATTAACCCCATCACTAAAGAGTGCTATGGAGCAGAAAGCTGATATCTGACCCTTAAAGGAGCATGTTCTAATTCTTAGGAAAAAGATCCATCAGATACAAATATAGATAGAAGATGAAAGATGTAAAGTTTTGTAGATAGACACCAGGATGGAAGAGATTGTAAATACCACTTCATATTTTCTGGATAGGACTCAGGATATATTGGAAATTCTAAAGGGAAGAATGTTTTGGGTAGAAACCAATAAAGAATCTCCCGCAGACCTAGCCATTAAAGATCAGCAAACACTAAAGCAAGACTATGAGTTAATGGAATTTTCCAGTAATGTCACAGAGGAATTCAAGAAAATAGTGAAGAAGACAAAGACAGCTTGTGCCAAATTTTGTAGGAGAGTGCTCTTCACATATAATCGATGTCATATTTTTGCTGAGAAGATATTGGAGGTGCTACCTGAACATGAACTATTTCTAAAGCATTTATAGGACAGATACAAAGAAGATGAACACGAAATCCAGTAGGTTAAGGACTTGGATTGATGGATCTTGAAAAATGTAGTAGCACATGCGGCTGTGAGCGTACACTTATTAGAGGACCATCTACAATTGATTATTGATATAATAGAGGGTGTGAAGACCCAAGCTGCCAAGTATGATATTAACATTCGATTTCTTGAGCCTTTTGGGTTTGAAAGCATAGTAGCAGATGCTAATGCATGGAAAAAGTTCACCAACGAGCAAGCTGGGCCTTCCTCATAATTGTTTTTGGGAATATTGATTAAAAATGTAATATATTGTATTAATATTGTGCATAAGTTACAGGAAAATTTTTTGTAAAGGAAAGGTTGGGGAAACCCAAGAGGTAATGAGGGGCAACCCAAGAGTTTTTTCTTTTTGTATAAGTATAGGAGAGTTTTAGATAGAAAGGGACCTTTTTTCCAGACTATCTTGAGGAAGTATTGTAAGAAGAACTAATTAATTTTACAATAAAGAGTTATATGTTTCTGCTGGAGAAAGTTTTGTGGAGTTTCAAATGTTTTCCATGGGCTAGTTGGATATGAACTATTTCTTTTTCATCTTGTTTCCATGAATTGTGAGAGCGTTCTAACCTATTGAATTCTTTCGTGTTATGAATGTGCTCCTGTTTATTTTGTGAAATTTCCACATTGAGTAATGAATGTTATAATTAACAATAATCTATCTTGTTGTTCATCTTTCTATTGATATTCATGTGTTTAGAAATGTTAACAACTATCTGTGATTTTCTTTATGCATGCAATATAATACATTACTCACCATTAATTATAGTTTTGCTCCCTAGGGATAGGTTAGTGAGTTTTATTTAGTTTCTTCCTGTTTTGTGATTTAGAAGTGAGAGAGGTAAGATGAGAGGTAAGACAAGAGGTAAGAACCTACGCATCATATTGTGACCCTCCTTGTTATCTCTATCGTTTGCATTTAGGTAGGCACTTGCACATCATACTTAAATATTAAAAAACTAAAAAATATACATGGTGGATCGGGTTGTAACCGGTAAAACACTTTAATCGTTACTTGACCTACGGTAGCCAGACTGTAAACTGAACGGATTCCCCATACCAAACAATAACGATCTAATTGGGAACGTTTATTGGGGAGAATCCCTACTGTTGTTACCTGCGATTTTCCAGGCCCCAATAGTTGGTTATTGTCAAGCTTCTTGAGTTGCTTGAGGTTTGTTTTTATAATATCATTTATTCTAAATATGTTTTATACAAGCGTTTACAATTGACTTATATGTTGTGCATAATATCTTGTTCATATTTCATTTTGAAAAGAAAATAAAAACATATCAAAAAAGTATGCATTCTAGTCTAGTTGCATTAGGTAGGTGCATTTGCATAGTTTTTGAAATTTAAAAAAGAAAAAAGAAAAATATTTGTTTCCAAAGTGACATAGTTAATTTCATTAATTTTGAAAAAAAAAATTAAGTGAGAACATTATGTTCAATCTTGTTTACATCATGTATCTTTTTCTTTCTTGTTGGGTCAAAATACTCCATCAGTTTCACGACAAATTACCCCTAAGCAACTAACAACCTCTAAAAAGAACGATTATAATTTAAATTAATTAGTATTTTTTTCTTTTTAGGGATGAAACCTACTAGTTAAGCTAGGGTTTTGGGTTACTATTCATTCTTAAACTACCCAAAACTATCAAAATTAGACATAGAGGCTATTCTTCTAGGAAATCCAAATTTACAAAGAGGTGAACCAGAAATATCCTCTCACACGGGATTCAATCATGAGGTCATGCAAAATTGGGTTGTAGAGATACCCCTCGAATACTTAGTTTATCATACACTAGAACTATTGTGTGTTCGGGGATTCACTCAGTACAACCTTTTGGCCATGTGTGGTGTCGGTACTATTTAAGTTTTGAGCTTTTCTACCCTTCCCATGCACATCACTTTGACTAACAATTAATCTTTCGAACATTCTTTGTAGGATTGGTATCCATAGTATCTTGACCATTAGTCTTTTTACATAAGTGACAATGGAAGGGTTTTTGCACTGTACCTAGGGGGAAGACGTGGGAGGAAAACCCATGCAACTATTTGTAAAAATGGTTGGTGAATTAAATGCTTGCCCCTGAGAAATTGTATAATGGACCTCGGGTAACTGTTATTCACCCTTCACTAGTTAGTTCGGTGCCCTGATCATCCCAAACTTCCCTTTGGAAGGTATCTTTATATGTTTGGTTTCGATACTTAGCAATTGTCTAGTAGTGTTCTGTTTGGACTACTTGTATTTTAGATTGGTTTTATGTGTGTTTGATTGAAATATTTAGTTGGGGATGATCAATCTATCCATAGGTCAAGAAGGTTGTAGAACCTTCCACCACTTACAGTGGAGCCCCCACCGCCACCTCGAAGGAGAAGGGTTAACATGAGTGGTTCTTTTAGTAGAAGTTGAAGACCTACAAGATGAAGAGTTTGCAAGAAATTTTAACCCACCCCTCATTGACTTAGAAAATTAAGTTCCTATACAAATACTTCTGTTTAATCAACCCAGGATTGGTGTTCCTTTAGGTTTCGTAATGGAGAATACATGGGAAGGATCAAGGGACATTTACACCCTACTTCAGCTCTGTTATCTGGTGGAGTGTATCCCCCGTATGTAAGTGCACATATATTGAATACACTCTCTACAACAGTAGTGTCATTAAATGTTACTTCAACTTCTTCTATTTCACCAAGTGCTATAGTAATTTGTCCTCCGATATCCATGATTAACACTACTGGGTCATCTAATTTAATTTTCATGGGTATACCTAGTGTACCTCTTACAACCTCCCCTTTATTTAAAATTTTTCAAAACATTCTTAGTAGTTATGCTCCTTTTTCCAAGGCTATCCTTGGTATGAAGGGCATATCCATCCATCCTCACCATTTGTTGGCCCCATTCCTAATTAAGTGTATCTTCAGGAATCCAAAATCCCTTTTCAGGATTAAGATTTCAAACTAATAGCCAAACTTCGACTACACTAGTTGGGAGTCCCCCTTTTCAATGTTTAGTGGAAGGAATACCACTCCCATGTCTATGAAACCTATTTCAGTCGAAATTACCTAGACTCAATATAGTGCACCCTAAGGGGGAAACCCTTTGGATTTCAAGTGGAACCTATTTCAAACCATTGTTGATTCATAGCAAGAGGTCAAGGGAAAACCCAACCAACCTTATAGGAACCTTGGTGCAGGAAGTTCTTCTCACCAAAATACTCAAAATCAAATTCTATCTAGGCATCTTCTTTCATTTATGGAAACTTTAAATTTTCCATATTTTTGGAATTTATGAATGACCCCATGCATCATGACAGGACCTTGCTACTAGTTTCGATCAAGTTACCTTCAGTAATTCCTAAATTTGAAGGAAAAAATGGTAATACCCTGGTGACCATGTCACTACCTTTCATTTATGGTGCTCCTCCAACTCGTTGAATGATGATTCTATTTGGATATGACTTTTGCAAAGAACCTTAACTAACGTGGTAGCCAAGTGGTATATTGAACTTCCATCTTCCATTATGATAGTTTCCATGATTTAGTGACAACATTTCTCAACCACTTCCAACTTCTTGCCCACTATGATTCCGGTACAGACCTTTTGTCAACCTTCAGGAAAAATGAGTTTTCACACATTTCTGACAATATTCAAGAGTGGAAAAGGTGGAAGAGGCTGATTAAGACAACCATTCCACCCGAGTTCTTATTAGATTTTTTTTTGAACTATATATTTTCTTATATTTCGAAAGGAATTTCTACTTTGGGGGTAAAAACTAAGGAGGAAGCCATATTAAGAGCCTAGCAACTTGATTTGATTTACGCTCAGTCTAGGATTCTTTATGAAATAATAACTAACACACCTAGGTCCAACATTGACTTTGCGAAACCCAAACATGGATCACATGTCGATGGAATAATGGGTTCATTTGAAACACCTACTATGGAATCCTTAGCTAAGGAAATACATGAGTTATCCGTGAAAAAGTATGCAGTAGAGGCGGCTAATGCTACCACACCCTCCCCTCAAAATGTGAATCTTTAAAATGCATAATCAAATTAGAAGGGTACTCAACAACCTAGTGGGAAGAAAAATAAAGGTAAGAAGGGAGAGGGTAATCAAAATAAACCTAAACCCACAAACAATGCTATGGGGGGTAAAAAAGAGAAGAAGAAAGTAAAATTCCCTTGCAAAATTTGCCAAGAAGATCACCTAACCTATCAATTCCCCCTCATGGAGTGATCTTAGAATTTGTTAAAGAAACAACCTACCATCCTTAAGGATCCTTTCTGAAAAGGAGAAAATACGACTTCGAGCGACCCTAAGACCATTGGGGGAACTCAAAGTGCTTCCTCTTCTTATAAGTCATACATTAATATTGTTTGATATCATGCCTTACTGCAAACCAGAGCTAAGAACTAGAGCCTGAGTCATCACAGAAAGAAAAAAAAACTGTTGAAACACCAACTCTTGTTTCCATTAAGAAGACAGTTGATCCTATTCCTAAGATACTGAAAGGTGTCTTTAAGAGGGAATCACACAATACTAATGCAAAGGATGCTCCCAACTATTTGGTTATGGAAGACTTATCCTATAATCCTTGTTCCATGTCTGCTTTGGAAGTGTTATATAGTTTCCCTTCACAACAAAATTCACTTTTAACTGTTATCGGTAGTTTGGATTCTACAATTTTAATGCCTAAGTTTGACTTGTCTGATGTCAAACCGTGCTTACCTTACCACGTCTCTTTCCAAATCAAAGTAGTCCATGGGGATAAAACCTTAGAAAAAAAATTATAGACAAAGGCACATCTACTTGTGTGATGGACATATCATGTTGGAAAGCTATGGGATCCCATGATTTGGTTCCCTCTAGCACCTTGCTGACCACTTTTGATGGAAAGTTGTACTATCTGCATGATATCCTTCCTTCTTTTAATATAGAATTGCTAGGGAAAGTGGTTTCCATTAAATTTGAGGTAGTAGATCTTCCGTTGGATTATAACTTGATTTTGGGAAGAAGTTGGACCTACTCCATTTGTGCAAACCCATTTTCAGTTTTTCAGGTTCTTATGTTCCATCACAAAGGGAAGATAGTTATTATTGATCAACTATCCTATACCCGAAAAAATCATATGGTTACATAGAAACTGAAAGTTCCATTGATTGATCAGATGCATCTAGCGAACAAGAATTTGTAC
>LPNX010869579.1:0-26204 GCA_001517045.1 Pseudotsuga menziesii | reverse complement strand
TGCACATGGTGGGACTCATGGACTAGGCAAATAAGACAAAATAAATGAAATAATGTCTAAGTGGGTAAATACTATGGGTTGATTATTCTAACAGAATTTAGAGAGTAGGGATGTACACCTTTCTTATGGGAACCTTTTATTTTCTCACTCCTATAAACTATATTGGAACAACTAGTGTAGGGAAGACCTTGGTACATCTGGAGAAGTTTCTTCATTTTCGAATTGGACTGACCCATGGATTCTACCCCACAGGTTGAACCAAATGTTCCCTTACCTACATAAGAAGTGGCTTATCAAGTTATATATGATGTTGTTACTGAGTCCATCTCAACTCCTTGTGTCTTAGATGATTTAGATGAAGCTTATTTACTCGCATGGGAAGTGAACCCTACATACTATTCGATTTATTATATATGGTGTTACGATGAGATGAATCCATTTTGGAAGCCATGATAGGACCTCATAAAATTTGTGAATATATGCATCATCATCCTTATTTCCTTCTAAAACTAAGAGAGATAGGGAATTCAGAGTTTCATGTGAGACTAATTGAAGGTGTTGGTCAACCTGTGAACCTGCTGCCCAAATAAGGAGTGTTTTACGAGGGGAATATGGTGAAAATTTTTGATACTAGACCAATCAACATCTCCATGAAACTAGGCATTTGGAAAATGTTTACATTAGATCAAACTATTCATCGAAAGATGTTTCCATTTACACATCCCTTTTCAAGGTATTCTGTGGCGTGGTCGCCTGGTCAAAGGAGGATACGATAGGTATATAAATGTCTATTGTTGAACATGAAATAAGGACATATCCCAACATTAAACCTATTCAGCAAAAACTACATCATGTTAATCCTCGAAAGGAAATAATTGTTAAATATGAAGTCAAAAAGTTGTTAAAAGATGGATTCATGTACCCTATTTCATTGATAGAAGGGGTATACAATCCTTTCCCAGTAGATAAGAAACAAGGAACTATACGCGTTTGTATAGATTTCATATATTTAAACAAAGTGCGCCTTAAATAGAACTATCCTACACCATTCATTGATCAGATAATTTATGTGTGTGCAGGTACTAAAATATTTTTCTTTATGAATGGTTTTTTGGGATATAATCAAATCCAAATTAAACTTCAAGACCAACATAAGACTGCGCTTATTTGTCATTGGGTTACCTTCACGTACAAGAAAATGCCTTTTGGCTTGAAAAATGTTAGAGCTACTTTTCAACAAACCATGAATTTCTCCTTCCATGATATTGAGAATATAGTCAAACCCTACCTAGATGATCTTCTAGCACATTCTCACAAGAGAAAAGATCATTCATATCATCTAGGTCAATATTTGAAATATTTTGACACTATAAATGTGACTTTTGTGTCGAATCAAGATGATTATCAGTTTTTTTTGTTTTAGCATTTGAAAGATGTTTTAATCTCCATAAATGTTTCTTTTGTGTCGAATCATGATGATTATTATGGTTTATTGTGTCCAACAAAGGAATAATGGTTGATCCATTAAAATTTGATTCAATTATCAATATGATTCCTCCTTGAACCATCAAACAACTTTAGAGCTTATAGGGGAAATCCAACTTTCTCAGACAATTTATAGTTTAGTATTCCAAGCTCACTAAAGGTTTCATGTAACTTCTTAAGAAAAAAAACTCCATTTTTATGGGATGAATCGGTACAACAATCATTCGAGGCACTTAAAAAAGCATTATTGCCATCTCCTTTGTTACACCTACCCAATTACAATAAATATTTTATATTGTATATGGATGCATCGAATTCTACTGTTGGCATAGTTCATGTTCAGGAATATGACCAGCTCTAGGATCATGTCATCTCTTACCTCAGCCGAGCTTTAGTAGGACCTTAACTTCTCTATTTTAATGTCAAGAAATTGGCTCTATTAGGGATAGATTTCATTGAAACGTTGCCTCACTATATTCTACTTGGGACTACCATTGTCATTGCGGATGTAGATACTTTCCAATATGTTTTATCCTGATGAATAATCAGGGGAAAATTAAATAAGTGGATCATCATACTCAAAGAGTTTGACCTATATTTTCAATCCACCAAGTCTAAAAGGTATTTCATGTTTGTGAAGCTTATTTCTGAGTTCCCTAGTGACGAAAACTCCATGATAGAGGATGAAGCATTTCCATATGAACACATATTCTTAATATCAACCTCATATCCTTGGTATGAGTATATTCTGATATATATTCAAACTGTAAAGTTTCCTACAACCTCCTCGCGAGAAAGGCAACATAAATTATGATTCAATTCAAAGAACTACCTAATCCTAGGTGATATGCTATATAGAAGAGGGGTATACTCAATATTGCGTCAGTGTCTTACTCATGAGGAGGTCAAATAAGTCCTAAATGATGCTTATAGTGGAGCATGTGTGGGTCATTTATCTGTGTTAGAAACAACCTAAAATATTTTACTTTTTAGTTAATTTTTTCCCACAATATTTTAAGAATGTGTGGAATTTGTTAATAGTTATCATCCTTGTCGGCTTTATACCAAAAAAATATGGTCACATCCTACTCCACTTTTTCCCATCATCGCGGTATGACCATTCACTAAGTGTGGGGTGGAATTCATGATATGCATCCCAGTTACGAATGGGGGGAATCAATATATCATTGTCATTGTAGACTACTTCATTAAGTGGGAGAAGGGAGCATGTACCTTAAAAGATGATGGTGAAATTGACCCTTATTTCATATTTAACCAAATTATCGTCTGATTCGGTATTCCAAAATAGATTGTCATTGACCATGGAAATCATTTTCATAATAAGATGATGATTGAATTAACTACTATGCTTGGTTTCATTCTATATGTAAGTGAATGGATGGGTTGAAGTTGTTAATAAGACCTTGAAAACCATTCTCAGGTGGACCATCAATGCTAGTAGGTCTAATTGGCACATAATGCTTTATCTTGCGCTTTGGGAATATCGAACTATAGTTAATACCACTACAGGTTTTTCACCTTTCCAACTTGTTCACGGGGTGGAGGTGGTCCAACTAATTGAATGCAAGATACCATCATTGAAAATCACGATACAATTTCTACCAAAGACTTCTTCTTTAGAAGAGTGTTTGTTGCATTTAGAACATCTAGATGAATAATGGAGAGACACGCTTACACCAAATGAGGAACATAAACAATAGGTGAAGAGTCAGTATGATAAACCAGTTAAACCTAGCATTATAGGAAATTTCAACTCAAAATAGGACTCCTAAGGAAAATTAATAAAATAATAGTTAAAATAATAAAATAATATTTATTAATTTTGGAGGAAGAAAAGAAAAAACTACTTTTTTGGTCATATTTTTGACCTATCTCCCTGTGTTTTTACTCAAATTTCGATCAGGAGAGCTTGTTGGATGTGGAATTAAATTCCTCATCCAACGAGTACCCACTCGGCATACTTCTGACGGTCCCCGCTACCCCAAAAATAAGAAATACCTGAAAAAACATGATGATGATGTCATCATCATGTTTTTTCAGGTATTTCTTATTTTTGGGGTAGCGGGGCCCGTTATAAGTATGCCGAGTGGGTACTCGTTGGATGAGGAATTTAATTATGCATCCAATGAGCTCTCTCAATCGAAATTTGAGTAAAAACCCAGGGAGATAGGTAAAAAATACGAACAAAAAAGTAGTTTTCTTTTATGATACCTATCACCAAATTTATATTAAAAAAATGTTTAAGAGGTGCTCCCTTTTTGAATTTTAAAGCATTTTGATTGGCTAATACATTATGACATGGAATTTGTATTATTTTTGGAAGGCCCATTTTAAGTTGAAATTTCCTCTTATGAATCCTCTATGAGGGAGATCTTGTTTTATTCTACAACCAAGTCAAAGAACCCTTATGGGCATGGAAATTTAAATCAATGTGGTTCGAAGTGTACATCGTATCTAAAGTCTTGAATAAAGTAGCATATGGATTAGTATATTATGATGGGAATAAGATTCCAAATCCTTGAAACAAGCTCTACCAGAAAAGTATTATTCCTAGGCTACATGCTTTTTCTTGTATATTTGTACAATTTTGTAAATTTTCTTATTTTTTACTAATTCTTAAGTAAATATGGTTGTGTTTCAAATTTCTACTGAGAGATTCATAGGATTTAGTGATGGCACAATATGTCACACTTGTAATCCTTCCTCGACTTCTTGGGTTGCATGACAACTTATTGCCTTGAGAGGTGCTTGTTTAGGCCCTACCACCAAAAACATGGATGAATACAACGTCGTCATTGAGTTCTTATGAGATGTTTTCACACACAGTATTTCATGTCTTGAGGTTACACTCAACTCCCAATTAGTCATATCTAAGCTTAATAGTGAATATAAAGTGAGTAATCCTTCTTTACTTCATTATTTTTTAAGGATTAGATTACTCGAGAGACAAGTTTATTACATTACATACAATACTATTTCAAGACATCGAAATACATTAGCTGCTACCTATGCTAATTATTTTCTCAATTGGAATTTGTCTCATACATTGTAAAAATAATCAAACATACAAATACAAACATGCGTAAATAGAAGCAACCATATGTATATGTGTGTAAAATAGGTCCATAACATCGAGTCTAGGTCTAGATATCCAATCATAAATGCATAAAAAAATACAAAAAATGGGATCATAATCCTTCATGTTGCTAAAAACCTAAGGAGAGTCTAGATCCTCATCTCCATCTGCTATCACCTCTTAGTAACAAAAGACATATCTAGACAAATTTTGAAGAAGCATTAACCATACAGGGGGAACCCCAACTGCATGCTCCTACATGTCTATTGGTATCCTATCCACCCAGAGTGTAGGAATGTCATGGGTTAGCCGAGCCATCTTTCCCTCAATAGTTTGAGGCATGGAATCAACTCCACCCACCTTAGTAGGCCATAAAAAGGTCCTAGGATTCCCATCCGACTGTACCGGTCCAATATCTGCATCAAATTTATATTTAGACTTAGATTAATAGATATAAATTTGTGTACATACTTATTTACAAAATTCATAAAAATTTGAATATACGTAAAATAAAAAAATACCAATCTCTCCCCATGCTTCACCGAGAGGGACCATGATTTCTAGATCACTTCAGAAGTCCAATATTGCATATGGGAATTGGTCAAAATATGGAACCTGCTGACTCCATCATGAGTGAAAATAATCATCATATCCACCCCTCATATCCCCACCACCTTGCCTCACCAGTGCTAGTTTTTATTAAGGTATTATTATATTATCTAGGATCTTTATCTGAAAGAATAACATGTATAAGAAGATGCATAAGATATAAAATATACACGAGACACAAATATTTTCATCGGGGAAACCATAAAGGAGAAAACCCCACAAAACTTCTTCAGAATAGTAAGATGATAAAAAGCAGTAATAAGAAGTATTCAAAAGCTATATATCTCTCCTCCTCTAACTATCTCTTTCTCTCTCATATGCACTTGAGAGTGTGTGAGATGTGTATAAATGAGGGACACTTCCTCCCTATTTATACCCTTTCAATTCACTGACCCAATATAACATTCTAGACTACATGTCATCTCACATGGGGCCCACTTCTCCTAGAGAGACTACAAGTACATATTACATGATGTTACACTAGGGACTATTGCCCCAAATTACAATGGAGGTTGTACCTCAAGGTATAGACACAATTTAGACATCCCGTAAAGGGGTAATACACATTCCCAATGGGGGTACAACAACATACAATGATAATATACATAAGAATATCTTTCGAAGTTACAAATATATCAGCACTCCCTCTTAACTAGGAAGGTATTCTCTCTCTATAGATTCATCAACACATATGGTCAGATATTCATCACATGGTCATCATCACGGATTCATACAGTATTCCTCATAGATGCTTCCATCATCTTCTTATAATTTTACCATCGTACCATACTATATGCCATAAGAAGTTTCTACAGTTCCAACCTTTTTTCATGCTTGATGTAGGCCTACTACTTTGCTAGGTCTTCAGCTCATCTCGAGCAAGCATTCTCATAGAATATATCCAAGATCTTCTTCATGTTTCCATGACAATATCCTTTTTTTTCTACCTTCATCTCATTGTATCCTATTCATCTCTTTTTTCCTGCACAAGACAAAACAACAAACAACCAAAGCATCTACAGTCGACCTCGTTCTATTAAAAGAAACTCCTAGGTGCACCTCTTGTGCTTCATGAACTTATCATATCATCATGGGAACTTCATATATCTCATATATATGGTGGGACTAATTATGACCCAAGAACTTGCTACACCAGGACCTTTTTACGTTCTTCTAGTCAACCTCAAGGAATTACATCTGAATAACCTGCGTCCAGGATAATTTTCCATTCAGATAACCTTCAGGACATATTACATTCGAGTAACCTACTTACCACACCAAGGATCAATATTTACACTCATACAACCCACAGGATGTATTACATCAGAATAATATGTGTACCATGCTAGGGATCATCATTTACATTATGATAACCCGTCTCATTTCCCATGCGAGATAATATCCTTTGTATCAAGACTGATTACATTCAAGGACAACCTGTGAGCTTTACTAGTATGTTACATCCAAGGATAACCTACATGACTGATTATGTCTAAGAAACCTATGAAAATTTCCAAGATGTTATGCTCAGACAACATGTCTTTCTAGCTATGCTAGAACACATCACTCCCTCTTTTGAGGGATCTCAATCTAGATCACACCAAGTCTTTCTTTGAAGTACTCAAAATTCAATCTAGAAAGTTTATTGGTCAAAACATCATCTATCTTCTCCTCTATTTCCATGTACTAGAGCTTCACTTCTCCTCTTTGTACCATATCCCTGATATAGTGGAACATGATCTCGATGTGCTTCAACATGTCATGGAACATTGGGTTTTCCGTCATCCTCACACAAATTTGATTCTCACAGAATATGCAAGTCACATCCAACTAGAAATAAATTAAGTCATACATTATATTTCGCAGCACACCGCCTCATAACTAGCTAAGAAAGTGAAAACATACTATTCCTTGGTTGTACTCAATGCCACACATGATTACTTCCTGCTGAATTAGGAGACCATGTCAGATCCCAAACTGAAGTAGTAACCTAAGGTGCTATTGATATTAGTGGCACTACATGTCCATTCCAAATCAATATAACCATGTAGGTTGATCTTCTAATTCACATCATATTTGAATCCATAATCCACTATACCTTTTAGGTACCTAAGAACATGGTTTACCGCTATCATGTGAACCTGTCTTGGATCTGTCAGGAATTGTCTTAGGGTGTTCATCGCAAAGCATATGTATGGTCTCATATTATTCAAATAAATCAATGAGACAATCATTGATGATACATAGTGGAATCGAACTTCTCGGATGAAGCATCATTCAGAAGCTTCAATTTATATTCCATAGGTGTGGTCATATCCTTCCAGTCCAACATTTCGAATCTCTTTATAATATCCATTGTATACTTACCTTGCCAAAGGAAGATTCCATCTTCACTCTGCTACACCTCCATGCCTAAAAAGTACTGAATCATACCTAGGTATTTCATCCTGAAATCTGTATCAAGTATCCTTCTTGTATCTATAATGAGTTTATCATCACCTTTTAGAAACAAGTCATTGACATATAGCAGGAGTATCACTGGTATTCCGTATTCCATATTGAAGTAGAGGTTGGAATATTATTTACTCTTGGTAAAGCCCAATCTCATTAGGAAGCTATCCATCCTACTATACCATATCCTCAGTGCTTGTTTCAAGCCATAAAAGACCTTTTTTAATTTGCACACATGGGTCTTCCTATCATGTGTTTCAAATCCTAGTGGTTGTTCCACATACACTTCCTCTTCGACTATTCAAGAAGCTTGTGTTGACATCCATCTAGTGTAATTGCCATTTCATAATTGCTGCCAAAGAAGGTATGGTCCTTATGGAAGTTTACCTCGCCATGAGTCCAAATGTATCTTCATAGTCTATGCCTTATTTTTGTGAGAATCCTCGTGCTACAAATCTTGACAAGTGTTTCTCAATGCTGCCATCTATAGCATGCTTGATCTTGTATATCCACTTTGAAGTCATGCTGAAATTCTTCTCCCACCTCATAACAACCTCCTAGACATCATTCTTCATGATCGACTAATATTCCTCGATCATTGCATCCTTCCATTCTTTGTTTTATGTAGCCTCTTTATAGGTGGAAGGTTCTTTATCAATGATTTCACACAGCATGGCCACTTAGCTATTGTAGGGATTTTCCCTTTCTCTCTCTCTATGTATTCCTTCTGGAGTGCCATACCTTCAGCTTCTCATAAGAGATCCCATGCCCATGTTGGTTTCCTCTTGTGGCATTCCTTTTGAAGGAATGTCTCTACCGTCTCTTGTGGTTCTGTTATGTCATGATCTTAAGGGCCTTCTAGAGTTTCTTGGGCCAATTTCCATCTCTTAGAATCTCATCTCTTTAGGTTCCTCGACTTCCTAGATAGGAGTTCTCTTGGATCTTAAGTATGTCGAGTATTCATCAAAGGTTACTTATCTACTAATGTTGATATTATTGAATCCTCAGAATTATATTCAGTAAGAATTTGATGTAAGGCTATATCCTACAAATATGCCCTTCCTCCCAGAAGGATCGAGCTCGGTCCTTTTCTCCTTTGGGACATGTATGTACACCAAGAAACCAAATATTCTGAGATGGATGAATTTGGGTCTAATGCCTAATAAATCCTCTTCAGTAGTCTTCTTTTCAAGTACTCGATGAGGAGTAGAGTTCTATACATACACAACTATTCTTCCTGCCTCCACCCAAAGGTGCATAGGAAGATCATGGTCAAGCAAAATTACTTTTGCTACTCCCATTATGGTTCGGTTCTTTCGTTCCACAACCCCATTTTGCTCAGGATTGTATGGAGTGCTCAAATCCATATTAATCCCATATTCTATGCAGAGTTCCTTGAATTCTTCTAAAGTGAATTCACTGCCATTATCTGACCATAGAATCTTAATATTCCTATCTATCTGGTTCTCAACCAAGACTTTATATTGCTTGAACTTACTAAAAAAATCACTTTCCTCTTTCATTAAATATATCCAAGTCTTACATGAGAAATCATCTATAAATTAAACATAGTAAACATACCCACTTAATGATCTAGAAGGAATGGGTTCACATACATCTGAGTGTACTATCTCCAATATTCCTTTAGCCTTGATCTCACTATTGGGAAATGCCTTCTTTTCATTCTTTCCTTTTGCACATCCTTTGCAAATTCCCTCATTATTTTCCTAGATCTCTGGCAATCTTGAAATTCATTTTCTTTCCATCAGTAGTGCTCTGTAGTGCACATGTGCAAGCCTTCTGTGCCATAGTTCATTTGGTTCAATTAACTCATTAATCAATGCTTGTTTAGGTTTTCCCTTCAAGTTGTACAAGCCTTTGTATTCTTCTCCAATGACTGTTGCATACTCTATTATCTTTCCTCTATGCCACGCCAGAACTTGTACATCAAAAAATGCAGCCCTAATTCCTTTTGCATCTAGTGTAGATATGGATAGAAGATTATTTTCCAATCCTGGAACATATAGTACTATGGAAATTGAACCCAGTGTTAGAGCAATTACACTCACATCAATTGCCAATTGCACATGCCAAATTACTCACAAAAGAGACTGAATATGGAGCTGAACACTAAAATGTATTGAATACGTGTACAATAGCCAACCCTGTGAAGTCATAGGCTACCACAATAAATAATTACATGAGGGATTCGAATGCATGAATATTCCATTCGAATCTAGTCAAAATCAGGCTTACTAAATCTAAGCAAATCCCCCATAGGTGCATAAAGCAGTTTCCAAAACTGTCAAGGAGCTCACGAATTGGCAAAATAAATTAGGCAAGATAAAAGGTAATGGAAGGACAACTCATACATGTTTTTCATAGGTGAAAATAATGGAGGATGTGGAGGACAAAAAACAAGTTAACCTCACCTAGTCAAACTTTCCCAATTGCCTTAAAGCACTGAAAAAGCAGGCAATAAAGCAGAAAAAGCAGACAGGGACTAGGGAGGCCAGGAATAAAGTAGATTTGATTCCAGGAGGTTTCCCAAGTGCTCCATGACTCAAAATTAGCAAGTTTGACCACTATGGATGTGTATATGACAACTTGCATAAGGTGGAATATGGAAACTAGGAAAATAAGACAAAATTTGATTTAATTAATGTCTAAGGTAGCTAACTATGGCTTGATTATTCTAACAAGTACATCCTTCATCTTTAAGTATTTCCTGGAGTCAAGCTTGTATGAATCTTCACCACTCCCTTTTATGGTGTATTAATAATCATCCCCAAGTTTCACCTTGTGAGGTGACTCATGTTCAGACATATTGACGAATGATTCCTTGTATCCCATCATGTGTTTGGAAGCTCCACTATCCATGAACCAATCATTGCTTCCATGTGTGATAGTGCCAGTAAGTGCTGAGATTAGGAAATACTCTTCATCGAAATCATTCTTCTCTCATTTGAATCTTTTATTTGTTGGTTCATCATCTTTGGAAATATGAGCATTGTGTCTTCTTTTCTAGATGGACTATCTCTTTCCAAGTGTGCCTTTTCATCACAAGTATAACATTGATCATTTGAAAGATACCTTTTGGTATTCTTCGGTTTCTTGTTGTGATGAAATTTCTCCTTCTTTTCCTTCTTCTTGAAATTCTTTCTGGTGTAGACTTCACGAGCTTGATCGTCAATTTCTCCCATCTTTTCTTCTCTTGTCAAAAGTCTAGTTTCTTCTTATGCACATTATTCTCAAAGACCGCTAAAAGAGATCAGCTTCCTTCTTGCACAAATCCATTGGATGAATGAGTCCCATGATCTAGGGAGGCCATTCAGGGTAGCCATTATAATTTCTCCTTCTTCGACTTTTTTTTCAATTGCTTCAATTTTTTCTTTGATTCGACAAACCATTTTGAAGTAGGATTTTATAGTCTTGGAGTTCTATATCGTCACATTCTTCAGCTGGTTCCTCAAAGTCATCTTCTAATTGTTGTTCTTTCCTTCAAACATATTTGTCAAGGAATCATATACTTCTTTCGTTGTCTTGAATGTAGACACATGGGGGATGAGGTGATCCTTAGTATAATTTGCAATGATTCTCTTAGACTTAGCCATGATTATGTTATGAGAAGTCTTTGCCTCATATTCCTCTGGTTCTAGAACATCTCCAGAGATAAACTAATCCAAGTCATTTTCTTCAAGGATCAGGGAGATCCTGTAATTAAATGCCAATAATTTATTAGCCCCTCTAAGCTTGTCCTCAAGCCGAGTATGGTGAGTCATCTTTTCAAAATGAGAACCTCAAATGGAAATAGTAAATATTTGGATCTTACCGATTTGGGGTGTCTGACCAGGTTCCAGAGCAGGATGAACTAGGGTCTATCAGAGAAACCATAATTTTCCAAACTTGGAGTTTGGGAATTCTGTTTGGATAGAAATATGCACCTCCATGAGGTGAGTTTCTCAGCTAGGTCACTTTCTAAAAACTGAGGTGG
This sequence comes from Pseudotsuga menziesii, assembly GCA_001517045.1. Classification (NCBI taxonomy): domain Eukaryota; kingdom Viridiplantae; phylum Streptophyta; class Pinopsida; order Pinales; family Pinaceae; genus Pseudotsuga; species Pseudotsuga menziesii. The sequence goes on along the minus strand of LPNX010869579.1, from coordinate 14,568 downwards.
GAATCCTCCAATACTTGATGCCCTAGTTCCTCCTAGCAGTAGTTGTAGCTAAAAATTGAAACTTCTTTGATTCAGAAACTGCTACCACCAAAAGTTGCACCCTAGTGAGGTGAGTTATCCTAGCCATGTTTTCTTAATGATATGTGGAGAGAACACCTTCAACTAGGAAGCCCTAGTTCCTACAACTGGACACCTTCAACTAGGAAGCCCTTCTTTCAGAGAGGATTTGATACCATGTTAGTTTTTCTTAAGATATGATTAGATTATCTAGGATCTTTATATGAAAGAATAATAAGTACAACAAGATGCATACGATATAAAAGATACACAAGACAAAAATATTTTTATTGAGGAAACCATAAAGGAGAAAAACCTGCAAACTTCTTCATAGTAGTAAGATGATCAAAGTAGTAATAATAAGTATTCAACAACTATCTATCTCTCCTCCTCTGACTATCTCTATCTCTCATCCACACTTGAGAGTGTGTGATGTGTGTATAAATGAGGGAAAGTTCCACCCTATTTATACCCTTTCAAGTCACTGACCAAATATAACATTCGATCCTACATGTCATTTCACATGGGTCCCACTTCTCCTAGAGAGACTACAAGTACATATTACATGATGTAATACTGGGGACTATTGCCCCGACTTACAATGGAGGCCGTACCTCAAAGTCTAGGCACAATTTATACATCCCGTAAAGGGGTAAAACACATCCCCAATGGGGGTACACCAACATACAATGATAATATACATCAGAATACCTTTTGAAGTTACAATTACATCAACAACCAAGACATCACCCCACCTAGTAAGTCAATCTTGTGAGGATTTTGTTATAGGAGGGTCACCTTGTGTTAGTTTTTCAACATTAAGCTAGCATTATTAGGATATTTAACTGAAAGAATAACAAGTACAAAAATAAAACACAAGAGACAATGAACATAGTGTTTTTCCTTGGGGAAACCATAAAGGAGAAAACCTCGCAACTTCCTCAGAGATAGAATTAGTACCAAAACAGTTAGTGATCTCCTGATAGCAGTAATCTTCTTCTTGTCTAGCCCTAGTGTCTTCTCCTTCTTCAACTATGTGCTATACTTGAGTGTGGATGAGTTGTGTGATAAATAGAGACTCCAGTTCTCTATTTATACTAATCCCGACATGACTAAAACCCTACCATGGTAGACTTCTACTAGGAGAGTCTAATAACCCTAGTTCCCCGGAACTGCGAGGACTTTAACCCTTAGACAATCAGAGGGTTACCCACTATGACTTGACATGAATTGTTTACATAATTGATCCTCCCGATAGGAACATTGGGGCATGAAAATATGACTTAATTACATTATAGATACATCCTGGATTAAACATTAGGTTACAATACATAAGATACATAGATGAATACATTCCGAAGTTACAAATACATCAACACTCCCTCTTAACTAGGAAGGTATTCTTTCGACAGAATTTTCATCACTGGTCTTCTTCTCTGTATCAACTGGATCATCTCGTCATCTGCGTCTCAAGTCTTCTGAGTCTTCAAGTCATCTTCATTCTTCGCATCTGGATCATCTCTCGATTTGGATCATCATGTGACATCATCACTGGATCTGGATCATCACTGGTCATCATCACTGGATCTGGATCATCACTGGTCATCATCACTGGATCTGGATCATCACTAGGCATCATCACTAGATCTGGATCATCACTCGATCTAGATCATCACTGTTGGATCATCATCACTGGATCTTGATCATCACTCGATCTGGATCATCACTGGAAATCATCATCATGGGTGCTATCTCATGGTTCTTCTCATCACAGGAAGTTCTACAGATCCAACCCTTTTTCATGTTGGTTATAGGCCTAGCCTCCATGTAGGTCTTCTTTAGCGCTTATATCTGACACTAAGTTAGAATGGCACACCCAACACTTACATCTGACCTACTCATCAGAAAGGCATGCCCAACACTCACATCTGATCATGTAGGAACCAATCCTATAATCATATCAGAAAGGCCCAGCACTCACATTCACCAGTATGATAGGAACTCAAACCACTATCATCTGTGAAATGGCTCAGCACTTACAACCACCAACATGATAGGAACCCAAACTACTATCATCTGTGGAAAGGCACAGTACTCACATCCACCAGCATGGTAGGAACTCAAACTACTACCATCTGTGGAAAGGATCAGCACTTACAATCACCAGCATGGTAGGAACTCAAACTACTACCATCTATGAAAAGGCATAGCACTTATAGTCACCAGCATGATAGGAACTCAAACTACTATCATCTATGAAAAGGCTCAACACTTACAACCACCAGCATGATAGGAACCCAAACTACTATCATCTGTGGAAAGGCCACTACACTTACATCTGATCATGTGGGAACACATCCCTCAATCACATCAGAATGGCTCTTAGTCCTAGACTGAGGATCTATGGTACCTCACCAAGTAACTCCATTCAAATAATGGTGGTAGCCCTTATATCTGACACTAAGTTAGAATGGCTTAGCACTCATATCTGACATGGGAGGAACCTAATCCTTTAGCCATGATAGAATGGCTTAGCCCTTACATCTGATTAAGTGGGAATACATCACTCTATCACATCAGAATGGCCATGCACTCATATCTGATCATGTGAGAGAACATATTACGATCATATTAGAACGGCCCTTAGTCCTAGACTGAGTTTTCCTGGTACCTCACTAGGAAGCTTCATTCCAATAATGGCAATAGCCCTTATATTTGATCATGTAGGAACCAATCCTATAGTCATATCAGAATGGCTTAGCACTCATATATGTCATGGAAGGAACCAATCTTCTCACCATGACAGAATGGCTCAGCCCTTACATATGACTTGCTCGTCAAAATGGCTATGGATCTTAGCACTCATATCTATCATGGAAGGAACCAATCCTCTCACCATGATAGAATGGATCAGCCCTTACATCTTACCATGGAAGGAACCAATCCTCTCACCATGTTAGAATGTCTATGGGACTCATCACTTTTCCTTAGAGGAAACCTCGATCTGGAGAACACCAAGCTTCTCCCTGAAGTACTCGAAGTTCATTCTAGCCAATGGATTCGTCAATACATCATCTATCTATTCCTCCATCGCAACATACTGGAGCTTCACTGCTCCCTTCTGCACCATATCCCTGATATAGTGACACTTGATCTCGATATGCTTCGACTTGTCATGGAACACTGGATTCTCTGACAACTTCACACAACTCTGGTTGTCACAATGTATACAAGTAGCATCCAACTGGAGATCAAATAAATCAGATAGTAGTTTCTGCAACCATACTGCCTCACAACTAGCTAAACAAGATGTGACATACTCTGCTTCAGCTGTACTCAGTGCCACACAGGATTGCTTCCTGCTAAACCAAGAGATCACACCTGATCCCATACTGAAGCATCATCCTAAAGTGCTCTTCCTATCGATGGCACTGCCTACCCAATCTGAATCAACATAACCCTCCAGGTTAATCTTTTGATTTGCATCATACTTGAGCCCATAATCAACTGTACCCTTCAGGTACGTCAGAATATGCTTTCCAGCAATCAAGTGAACATTTCTTGAATCTGTCAACTACTGGCTCAAGGTGTTCACAACAAAGAAAATGTCTGGTCTCGTGTTAGTCAGGTACATCAATGACCCAATCATTTGATGATACATCGTAGCATCAATCAGCTCTGATGAAGCATTGTTCAATAGCTTCAGGTTCGATGCCATAGGTGTGGCCATAGTCTTGCAGTCCATCATCCCAAACCTCTTCAGGATCTCTACTCCATACTTCCCTTGTCCAAGGAAGATTCCATCTATACTCTGCCACACCTCCATACCTAGAAAGTAATGCATCATACCCAAGTCCTTCATCTCAAACTCAGCAGCAAGATTTCTCTTCGTATTAACAATCAACCCATCCGTACCTATCACAAATAGATCATCTACATATAGTAGAAGCATCACTGGGTTGCCATCTTCAACCTTGTAGTAAAGGTTGGAATCTGCTTTACTCTTGGTAAAGCCCAAACTGGATAGAAAACTGTCAATCTGTTGTACCAGGTCTTGGGTGCCTGTTTCAAATTGTGCAAGTCTTTCTTCAATTTCCATACATGAGACTCTCTATCATGTGTCTCAAAACCGAGTGGTTGTTCTACATAGACTTCCTCTTCTACTACACCATTCAAGAAGGCAGTCTTGACATCCATCTGGTGTATATTCCATTTCATCACTATAGCCAGAGCAAGTACTGAACTAATGGAAGTGTATTTGGCTACAGGTGCAAAGGTTTCTTCATAGTCTATTCCTTCTTTCTGAGAGAAACCCTGAGCCACAAATCTTGCTTTATATTTTTCAATGCTACTGTCTGCAGCATGCTTGATCTTATAGATCCATTTGGAAGTTACAACTGACTTCCCTTCTAGTCTTGGGACAACATCCCACACATCATTCTTCATGATTGATTGATATTCTTCGATCATAGCATCCTTCCATTCTTTCCATTCTTCCACTTCTTCATAACTAGAAGTTTCTTTATCAATGAAATCACATAGTAAAGCTACATACCTGGTGCAGGATCTGGTCCTCTTTCTTTCTCTGTGATTCTCTTCTAGAGCCCCATATATTTCTACACCTTGGATAAGTTCTTGTACCCAAGCAGGTTTAATCTTATGAGGATTCTTCTCTAGAGGTGGATCTATAGGTCTTTGTGGTTCTTCAAATTCTCGATCTTCTTCTTGAGCTTCTTCATTCATGGTTGTATCATGAATTCTGGGTGCTTCTGCTTCTTCAGGTTCTTCAATAGGTATCTTTATAGATTTGTTGTAAGCTGTGTCTTCATCAAATGTCACATACTTGATGAAATAGATTCTGTAAGCCTTCGAGCTTTCATAGTATCCCACGAATATACCCTTCTTTCCTGAAGGATATAATTTTGTCCTTTTCTCCTTTGGGATGTGTATGTACATAGGACAGCTAAATATTCTGAGATCGTTGACTTCTGGTTTCTTGCTAGAGAAGACTTCTTCAGGAGTCTTGTTCTCGATTACTCTATGTGGAGTATAGTTCTGTACATACACCACTGTTCTGGCAGCTTCAGCCCAAAGATGCATAGGAAGATCTTGATCATGAAGCATTGCTCTTGTAGCTTCCATGATAGTTCTATTCTTCCTTTCTGCAACCCCATTCTATTGTGGATTATGAGTGGAAAACTCCCTCTTAATCCTTGAGTCTTTGCATAGCCTCTTGAATTCATTTGAAGTTAACTCTCCACCATTATTTTATCGAAAAGTCTTGATCTTCCTTTCAGTATGGTTCTCGATCAAGGCTTTGAATTCCTTGAATTTACTGAATACTTCATCTTTGTTCTTCATGAAGTAAACCCATGTATTTCTAGAAAAATCATCAATAAAAGAAACATAATATGCATACCCACTTAGTGAGCTTAATGACATAGGACTGCATACATCGGAGTGGATGATTTCCAAGATTTCTTTTTCTTTGCTTTCGCTACTTGGAAATGTATTCTTTGTGTTCTTTCCCTTCGCACATCCTTTGCAGACCCCATCATGTTTTGCTTGGATTTCTGGAAGACCTTCAATAGCTTTTCTTGCAATAGGTAGTGCTTTGTAATGCACATGTGCAAGCCTTCTATGCCAAAGTTCATTTGGCTCTACTGAGTAATGGACCAATGCTTGTTCTGGATGGCCCTTCAATTTATACAATCCTCCTTCTTGTTCTCCAATCACTACCACATCATCGATAGTCTTTCCTCTAGGCCACATAATGACTTGACCATCTATGAATGTGACCCTTATTCCTTTTTGCATCCAATGCTGATATAGAGAGAAGGTTCTTCTTGAATCCCGGTACAAACAATACTTTCTTCATTGTTAGAGACTTACCAGAGTCTAGTTTATATGAAGATTCCCCACTACTTTTTATTGGATATTAGTAGTCATCTCCTAGTTTCACCTTGTGAGGTGATTCATGTTCTGATAGTCTTACAAAGGATTCCTTGAATCCAGTCATATGTTTGGAAGCCCCACTGTCTATAATCTAATCATCACTACCATGAGTAATGTTACCTGTGAGAGCGAAAATCAAAACATATTCATCCTTGCTTGAAGAATATTCACTTTCATATCTGGATCTCTTCTTGGATGGTTCATCATCCTCTGTGGCATAAGCATGATGTCTTCTTTTGTTCCCCTTCTTCTTATGAGAGTGGTTCTTGTTCTTAGGACAGTCTTTTGCAAAGTGTCCTTTTTCATTGCATGTATAACATCTCAATCTAGATAGGTCCTTTCTATTGTTATCCTTAGAATGAGATTTCTTACCTTTGGAGTAATGAGGATTTCTTCTTCCCCTCTTGGAGTGAACTATGAGGGCTTGATCTTCACTTCCAATCTTCTCTTCTCAGGCTGCTATCCGAGCTTCTTCTTAAGAGAATTCTTCCCATAGTCTACTGAACTTGACTAACTTATTTCTTGCACAGATTCCTTGGATGAAAGAATCCCATGACCTAGGAAGGCCATTCAAAGTAGTCAACAGAATCTCTCCATTTTCCACTTCTTCATCAACAACTTCTAATTGTTCCTTGATCTGAGAAACCCTTGTGAAGTAGGATTGGATAGTATTTGTATTCTAAATCTTCGCATTCTTTAGTTGATTCCTTAGAGTCATCTTCTAGTTTATGTTCTTCCCTTGAAACAACTTGGTTAGGGCATCAAACATAGCTTTAGGTGTCTTGAGAGAGGACACCTATGGGACAAGGTGATCCTTGATAGAATCAACAATGATCCTCTTTTCCATAACCATCTTCTTCTTATGTAATGCCTTTGCCTCATCTCCCTCTGGAATTGGAACCTCCTCATGGATGTAGGAGTCTAATTCATTTTCTTCCAGGACCAGGGAGATCCTATACTTCTAGGCTCGGAAGTTATCAACTCCCTCAAGATTTTCGTCAAGCTTGGTATGGTGAGACATCTTAAACTGAGAATATCAAATGGAAATACAAAATATTTTGGATCTTACCAGGTCAAGATGTCGGATCTGAAACTTGAGATGAAATCCTGCAGAGCTGGTTCAAGAGCAAATTATGGTTTTGCTTTTTTGGAGTTCTATCCACCCAAATGCCTTGAAATTTGTCCCTAAATTCAATTTTGGGGAGGAGATCAATCTAGGCCTGGGCTCACTGAAAAATTCTTCTTATGTGAAAAGCCTTAATTTATGGCAGTAGTGTCGGGTCCAAAACTGAAAAACCTCAGAATTGGATTCTGCTTTGACTAAAAGATGTGCCCTAAGGAGGAGATTTATTCCACCTTACTTTTGCAGAAAAAATATGTAGGAAGATCCAAAAACTAGGAAGCCCTAGTTCCCACAGCTGTACAGTGTCTTCTGAATCTCAGGTTAGCTCTGATACCATGTTAGTTTTTCAACATTAAGCTAGCATTATTAGGATCTTTAACTGAGAGAATAACAAGTACAGCAATCAAACACAAGAGACAATGAACAGAGTGTTTTTCCTCGGGGAAACCATAAAGGAGAAAACCCCGCAACTTCCTCAGAGATAGAATCAACACCAAAATAGTAAAAGCCCCAAAACGGTAAGTGATCTCTTGACATCAGTAATCTTCTTCTTGTCTAGCCCCAGTGTCTTCTCCTTCCTCAAATACGCACTATACTTGAGTGTGGATGAGTTGTGTGATAAATAGAGATTTTAGTTCTCTATTTATACTAATCCTGACATGACTAAAACCCTACTAGGGCCAAAATTTACTAGGAGAGTCTAATAACCCTAGTGCCTTGGAACTGTAGGGACTTTAACCCTTAGAAAATCGGAGGTTTACTCACTATGACTTGACATGACTTGTTTACATAATTGATCCTCCTGATCGAAAGATTGTGTCACGTCCCCATCCCTCCTACCGGCGAAGAGGATGCAACCACGGCGTTAACCATCCGGGATACCAGCCCCATGAGCATGTGAATTCATAAATAAAAATGATGAAATAGAATGCATTGAAGTATAACATGCATAGATGCAATTATTTATCATGCACAGCGGAATCAACATGCATTCATACAAGCATTCCTTCAACATGTTCATCACATTCATTATAGAAAATATGATTGCAGAAGTAAAATGGACAAGATCACTTATCTTATGAAGAACTAGTTCCGCAACTAGCTACGTCGCTGCAACGTTCCACCCAACCATAGGCCAGCGTGCTCCTTAATCTCTCAGCAACGTTTCCACCCCCGAGCTGGGCATGATTCTCCAAGGGATAAGGGAACAAGTAGGCTTACACATAGCCACAAAACATAGCCAAGCCAACACAGTTGGGTTTATTAGGCCATTAAGGAGCTGGGAAAATATCAATGCTAAGCTGGTGAGCTCATTACAGAGCCAAGGACACCTACACCAGAACTAGATTGGCTTCTAAAACACCCACACACACCCAACATAAGGAATCAGTCCCTTCTCTGCTACACAGTCCCTCAGGCCCTGTATTCCTTTCCAGTGCTATTCAAGGGTTGTGGAGAAGAAATCCAGCCCTATAGCTTTGTCTGTGTGGTTTCCAAACACCAGGTTTATTAAGCAAACCAAGCCCCCGTCCCTGCTCCCAACACAGTCCAAAGACCAACCATTGCACGCAGGCAATTAATCAGCAATTACAACTTAACAGGGGAAAACAATTTCTGGGTCTTTCTTGGCCCTATCGTGGCCAAAATGACTCCCAAGAGAATTACAACAATCCCCAAACGTAACAGCAAACACAACTCACGACATGGGGAAGCAATAGTCCCAAAATGTATCAGCATACACTACCAACAAACATGGGGAAAACAACAGCCCGTTTTACACAACGAAGTCACCGAGAAAAACTTATGTAGAACACACTAGGAAAGAAATTACAATCTCCTAGCTTGTACATGAGAGAAACAACAACGCAGAACCCACAAATCAGCCCATGAGGAAAGGATACAGCCACATCATCTGCGAATCCGTAGAAGAAAACTACGTGGGTAAAAAACCAGGAAAATCCTGTGCGTGAGGATGAACAAAACAACAGAGAGGATGCGAAATCAGAAGTGCATGGGCATTTCAGCACCGTTATGGAGAGGATAGTGTGTCCACGGGAGTGATTGCGGTGGTTTTCTTGCCATTGTGAAGTCAATGTGGTGGTGGAGTGTGTGTGTGGGCAAGGACTGACAGTCCTGCCACACTGTACTCCCAGCCATAACTGCCCCAGCTAACAGCAGCAGTTATTAATGGTGATAGTTTGTTTAGACAAGGTGGTGACACATGGGTTTTTCCTCATGGCTCAATATTTGACAATTCCCCCCCACCCTTATCCTTGTGAAAATCATGCCCCTTCTCAATTTAGTTTCCATGACCGTAGCTGGTTGGATTATTTAATTAAAGATGCATATTTACATGATGACAAACTCCATATGTATGCCGCATACCCCGATACACCATCAGTGACAATTTCAACCTGAAACATAGCATAACCAATCAATGGTGGGGCCTTGGCCTTTAGCTCTGCACCATGATCATTTACAATATATACATCATATGCATCTGATGCAACAGGGTCAAAACCGGGGTGTTACATTCCCCTTCCCCTTCAATAGCGCTGTCCTCAGTGCTTTACAAAATTGAACAAAATGCTACACTGGTATCGCCTCAGTGTTCCACAAAATTGAACAAAAATGGATGTGCCAATCACATGGCATCCTCCAGCTCCCATGTAGCCTCTTTAGGTCGATAGTGCTCCCATTGCACCTTTACCTGCCCTATGGCCCGGTTCCAGAGCATTGTGACCTTCTTGTTGAGGATGTACATTGGCTCGATTCGGAACTCTCCCTCGGGTTCCACCTGAATCACATCCCAATTTATCACATGGTTAGGATCGTGTACATATCTCTTAAGCAAAGAAACATGAAAAACATTATGAGCTCTAGTGCTAGCAGGCAATGCAAGTCTATATGCAACTGGCCCTATTATTTCAAGCACTTCAAACGACCCACAATATCTTGGTGACAACTTAGCACAACTTCCAATCTTCAAGGAACTCTTCCTTGCCCTCACTCTGAGGTAAACATGATCCCCAACACTGAACTCCCTGTTCACCCTATGCTTATCTACATAGCTTTTCTGCCTGTCCTGTGCTGCTTTCAGGTTCTGCCTGATCTTTACAACCTCTTGCTCCATTTCCATAAGCAATTCTAGTCCAAGCACAATCCTATTCACTAGATTATCCCAAGTCACTGGTGTCCTACACCTTCTTCCATACAAAGCTTCATACGGACTCATCCCCAAGGATGCTTGCTGTCCATTGTTATAAGCAAACTCTACCAAGCGCAAGTAATCTTCCCACTTGGTTGGTTTGTCCATTACGTACATGCAAAGCATATCTTCAAGAACCTGATTAACTCTCTCTATCTGCCCATCTATCTGAGGATGGTATGCAGTGCTGAAGTTTAGCTTTGTACCCAAATCTGCAAACAACCCCTTCCAAAAGTTGGAAGTGAACTTGACATCTCTGTCAGATACTATTGCCTTAGGCAATCCATGCAATTTGAAAATCTCCTTCATGAAGATCTTTACAATAACATCAGTGTTATGCGTAGACTTCACTGGTATAAAATGCGCTGCCTTTGTCAACTTTTATACCACAACCAGGATGGAATCATGTTGTCTCCAAGTCATCGGCAATCCTATAATAAAATCCATGGAAATAACTTCCCATTTCCATTCTAGAACTGGAAAAGGCTGCAACAAACCTGCTGGATGTTGATGTTCAACCTTTACCTGTTGACATTTCATACACCTTGAAATGTACTCAGCCATATCCCTTTTCATTCCTGGCCAAAAGTATTGCTTTCTAGCTGTAGTAATTGTCTTCTGATATCTTGGGTGACCAGAATACGGAGCTTGATGGATTTCATCCATAACAACTCTCCTCAAATCTGCTACCTCTGGAATATAAATTCTACCTTTATAAGTGAGAATTCCATCTTCTTCCAATTTATATCCCTCATACCTCTTCTCAAGACTTTGCTGTTGCAATTTGTCTTTTACCTGCTCATACAATTCATCTCCAGTAGCATGACTAACAATCTGCTGTCTCAAATCTGATTGGAAAATACTAAGAGATGCCACATGCATTTCTTGCACCTTCCTGCTGAGTGCATCAGCTACCTTGTTTTCCTTTCCCTTTATGTGCTTGATTTAAAAATCAAACTCACATATAAATTCTAGCCATCTTGCTTTCCTAACATTCAGAGTAGGTTGATCAAACAAATACTTCAGACCAGAATGGTTTGTTCTGAGCTCAAATCTCCTGCCCATTAAGTAATGTCTCCACATCTTGAGAGCATGTACTATGGCTACAAGTTCTAGATCATGAGTGGCATAGTTCTTCTCATGTTCCTTTAGCTTTCTCAACTCATAGCATATCATGTGGTTTTCCTACATAAGGACTCCTCCAAGCCCTTGTCCGCATGCATCGGTACACACCACAAAATCTTTCTCTGGATCTGTAACTTTCAATACTGGTGCACTGGTGAGAAGATTCTTCAACTGCTGAAAGTTTTCTTCATACCTCAATGTCCATTCGAACTTCATCCCCTTCTTTTGCAAAGAAGTGATGGCATGTGCAACTTTGGAGAATCCCTCAATGAATCTCCTGTAGTATCTTGCAAGTCCCATGAAAGATCTTACATCTGTCACATTTCTTGGAGTAGGCCAATTCATAATGGCTTCAATCTTTTCAGGGTCCACAGATATACCCTCCTTTGAGATAATGTGACCCAAATACTGAATTCTATCTCTATAGAAGTCACACTTGCCTAGTTTCGCATACAACTGATGCTCCCTAAGCAATTTCAATGTCAATCTCAAATGCTCTTCATGTTCTTCCTCATTCTTATAATAAACAAGAATGTCATCAAGGAAGACAAGAACAAACTTGTCCAAATATCTGTTGAAGACACTATTCATAAGGCACATAAATGTAGTGGGTGCATTTGTGAGACCAAATGGTACCACTACAAACTCATAATGCCCATACCTTGTCCTAAAGGTTGTCTTATGAATGTCTTCGTCCTTGATTCTCACCTGATGGTAACCAGACCTCAAGTCAATCTTGGAAAATACCTTTGCTCCTCTCATTTGATCGAAGAGGTCATCAATCCTATGCAAAGGATATTTATTCTTCACAGTAACCTTGTTCAATTTTCTATAATCAATACACAACCTGAGTGTACCATCTTTCTTCTTTACAAACAGAACCGATGCTCCCCAAGGAGACACACTTGGTTGGATATACTTTTTTTCCAACAATTCTTGCAGTTGCATCTTCAACTCTAGCATCTCCGGTGTGCTCATCCTGTAGGGTGCCTTGGACTTTGGTGCTGCTCCTGGCACAAGTTCAATAGTGAAATCAATGTCCCTCTTTGGAGGAATCCCTGGAATCTCATCAGGAAACACATCCCTGAATTCCTGTAACACTTGATAGTCCTCCAAACTCGGAGTTTCATCCTCTAATGTCTCCAAAATATGAGTTGCATACAAATGGAAACCCTTCCTATAGAACTTATTTAACTGCATTGCTGAAACCTGCCTTACTGAAATCACCTTTGGAATACCTTTCACAACTATGAGGTTCCCTTCTTCATTCATGCATTCGAAAGTCTTATTGTAACAGTCAAGCTTCACCCTGTGAGCTTCTAACCAATCCATTCCAATGAGAACATCACAGGAACCAAGCGGTAGAATATTCAAATCTACACAAGTGATGAATCCATTCATGACCAATGGACATTTCTCTACCATCTCATTGACCTTTCTCTTAGTTCCAGTGGCTAGCTGAACTAACCAAGACTTCCTATGCTTTACCTTCTTAAAAACACAAATATCCACTAATCTAGGAGTAATGTAGCTGTGCGTGGAACTAGGGTCAATTAAAATAGAAACAGATTGCTCAACAATCTTACCTGCAACTTCAACCACAATTGACTGGTGATCTGCCTAGCGGTCCTCCAGTGCTGCATAAATCCTAGGGACTTCCCTTGCTACTTGACCCACTGTTTCTACTTCTTGAATTTTATAAGCTGGCCTTGCACTCTCATTCTCGAGTGGACAATTTTTGTGCATGTGGGGTCCTCCACATTTCCAACATTGAATTGGCCCTCTATTATGTTGTGGATCTTTAGGATTTTCTCCTGTCATTCCAACTGGTTTACTCACATCTTGAGATGGCTGCTTTTGCTAATTCCTGAAGTTAGAAGGTTTGAAACCTTTCTTTCTTTGGTCAAACTTGTCATTCTTCTTGTCCTTCCATGCCTTATGGTAATCAGGTTTACCTTTTCTTTGCTCATAACAATACTTAGCTTTCCTTATTGCTTCTTCAAGAGTTCTAGGTTCATAAAACTCAATTCTATCTTTGTAAGACTGAGGCAATCCACTAAGAAAACGTTGGACCTTCACTTTTTCATCTCTGATATACCAGACATACCTCAACAGCTCCAAAAACTTATTTGCATATTCATCCATGGTCTAGTGTCCCAATATCAGCTCATGGAACTCCTTAATATTATCATCATAATACTTGTCAGAAAGGTATTTCTGCTTGAAATAATTCTTGAACTGTTTCCACTTAAGTCTCCTTTCATTGATCCTCTTTACTTTCTTAAAGTGTTCCCACCAAATGGATGCTCTTCCATTCAGATTGAATATGGCAACTCTTGCCTTCATGTTTCCTGAATAATCATGCACTTGAAAGTACTTCTTTATCCCAAGAAGCCAAGCTTCAACCTCTTGTCCAGTCTTTACCTCACCATCAAATGTACGAGGTTTAGCTTTCTTAAATTCATCTCGAGAGTGATCCCTATGGTGTCTCACTAATACAAAAGTGCGGATTTTTCCATGGAGGTTTTCCACGTTTCATAATTTTTGGTGTGAAATTGTTCCAGGTATGAAGTTGCCGTCACTGTATCGACGCTTCCTCGTCGCTCTATCGACGTCAGTGATCTCCTCCATCGCTATATTGACGGCTGCTTCCTTTAACGTCTCTGTATCGACGGCGCTACCCAAATATCCCTCCCCTCCAATAGATCCCAATGTTCTTTACTTATCAAACCCTGACACAATACATACATCCCTCCTTATTCACACCCATGATAACTCCAATTCATCTCATAAATTCCTTTACACTCATAACTAACAAATCAAAGATCAAATAGACATTATCATACTTGACAATGAAAACCAATAGAACCTCATATCCATATAATATCACTTGTGTACAACAACATTGTCCTAGCTAACTAATCAATCAATGAGGTTTTATAACCTTTACCATTGTCCCCTTCAAGAATACCTTCAATTATATTGTATCTCCACTTGTTTGCCCCGAATTGATCCTTGACCTCCCATACCAACAACAATGCAGGGATCTCTATAATGCTCACCATGATTCATATACTATCTACAAAAATGACAAATCTTT